>JAHGAU010000018.1:0-600000 GCA_019925105.1 Niebla homalea
TGAAATTATGTAATAACATCTTAATAAACCCGTTAATCTCCGTATTTCCATAACTCCTTTTTAACCGTCCATAAGTTAAAATATCCTTTAACTCCACTTTATCCTTGGTAAATAAATATTGGATATTTTCCCAGTATTGTTTTATCGATAATTGAAAAATCGGCTGGTCCTTTATATGGTAAAAATAGGTAAAAAGGGTTTCGAAAACCAGGCTTTATCGATATAAATAGGATTTTTTTCCAGTAAATCTATAACCCTTATCTATAGGTAAAGGCTTAAACCGGGTATAAAAATCCTGAAGTAAAAGATATTTAAAACATCCCGAGTATTTATCTATATCCTGATAATGGAGTTTATTAATCTAAGTCCTTATAAAAAGATGTATATCGTAGATATTATAATTTTAATATTTATTGAAAGAGTATTATAATAATACCGGTATATCCGAATTCATATATATTTTACAGTTAATATAGTTTTTGGATTAATACTATAAAGTCGATTCCAGGTTATTTAGATTTATTTCGTTTTTCCGGTTTTCCAGTAAATATCGATCTTTTAATCCTGAATCATAAGATTCCTATAATTTGAAATCTGTAAAATCGATATTTATAGGTCCGGTAAGGTCTATAAATAAATCCTCTTCGATTTCGGTATTAAGTTTTTTTTTTTGAATAAACCTAGAGTAAAAATTATATTTTTCTTCGTTTTTCTTATATTTTTTCCGGTTTATAGAGCCGTCCATAATTAAGTCCAGTATAATCCGTCGATATTTATCGTTTTTAACGTAATCCTTTATATCCGGATCTTCGGGCCGAGATAACCGAGGGTTATAAAGGATTATAGCTTTACTTTTTTCCCCTTATCGGCCGGCTTATTTACTTTCTTGATTATAAGCCTTTAAATCTTTTAATAAATTAACGTAAATAATAACCCGTATATCCGGTAAATCCAGTCCTATAGATAAAACCGAAGTAATCGTTAAAATAAAGGCTTTTTTATTACGGAAATTATTAAGTATTTAGCGTTTTTAATTTATAGTCCCGATTTTTACGTGATATTTAAGTATATCCAAGATTTCATTAACTTAATCCGTAAGGTAAATTGTCCCATAAAAGATAAGGATTTAACTACTTAAATAAAGCCTTTTTTTTAAATTTATTAAAAGTAATAAATTATCCCTTAAATTATCTACTATAATATATTCTTAAATTAAATATTAAATATTTAGCCTTATAGTTGGTTCCCGTAATAAAAGTATATTGGATATATCGATACCGGTTAGCTAGAATTAGGTATTTTCATTTTTTAGTGGTAAGGAAGCCGTTAAATAAATAAGTTGCGTTTCATATTTAATTAAGGACTTTAATTCCTTAATTTTCGGCCGAAAATCCTTGGTAGCATCCAGTAAAATATAAGCTTTATTAATAATAATACGGTCTAAACGGCCTTATCGTTTTAATTAATTTAAAAATTAATTAAAAAGTTCGGTAACGGCTATTTCCGGGGTAATTAATATAATATTAACTTAATCTTTAAGGCTTTTTAAGGTTTACTCCAGATATTTAAGGCCTTAATTTTAAGCCTTAAGTAATATTTCCTCCCTTAAAGATATAAGGGGTAATACTACTATGGTAAGTTTATTTGGGCCGGCAATAACAGTAAAGACTATAAAAAAAGTACTTTTTCTGCGTTCAGTATTAGATATAATAATAATTAAATTTTTTCCGGATAGAATTGCCGTTAATCCGGTTTTTTATAAACCCTGAAACTCTAGATTTTAACCGTATAATTACTAAAAAGCCGGTAAAATTCGAGTAAATCGAAATCTCTAATATTTTTCTTTATAAATTTCCTTAATAAAATTTATAAATAACTTAGATTTCTAGTTTAATTTTTCTAATATAAGTAAAGTATTTAGGAATTAAAAGAATTAAAAGAGTTAGATGGATAAAGCCATGAATTTTTCCCGTTAAGTATATATTTAACCCGGTATTTCATTTAATAACCGGGAGTATATATTATTAATAATATTATTAATATAAACGGCTTATAAATCGATAATTTCATTTTTTTTATTATTATCGTTTAGATTAATAACGTTTTCCTAGTCTTTATTAATGAATTTATCGTAATAACGTTAAAAAATAATAATAATAATATACCGTTAAGTTAAGGTTTTAATATTCACTCTTACCCGGGACCGGAACTCCTTAAATAAAGCCATATTAAAAGAATTAAACGTCCAGGTATTATAACGGTAAAAAATATCTTAAAATTCTTATTAATTTAAATCCTTTTTTTGAATTTCGTTTAAGTTATTATTAATTATTATTTAACGTCTTAATCGTTTTTATTATTTTTTTGATTTTTCAGTTTTTTTAAGGTTTTTAATAAAGTAAATCTATTTAGGTTAAAGGTAAAAGGTAATATTTAATTTTTCCAAATATAAATTTAATAAATTTATTTTTAAAGGAATATAAAGTTAAAGGTAATAAATAAATAAAACCGATAATTTATAAGGTATAAACCGGTTTATAACCTTAGTCGATTTAATAATAATAAAGCCTTTATAATATAAAGTAATAAATATAAATAGACCGTTTTAAATAAAGATATTCCGTTTGGAATTTAATTAATTTTAATATTGAATTAATTAGATTTTAAGGCTTTAAATTAGACTATCTTAGGTAAGCTATAATAAAATTATTAGCTTTTCTTTAAATTTCTGGTTTTCTTTAAATAAATAATAAACTTTATCCAGTTTCCAGTAAGTATCGTTATTTTTAAATTTAAGAAAACGGTTTTATAAGGTCAATATTTAATAGATTTTTTTATATAGATAAAATTCACCTTTAAAAGGTAATTTATTCCGTTCGTTCATAAAGAAATTCTAGTCCGGTATATTATTAATAATATCGTCAGAAAAAGTAATAAAATTTATAGAGGATAAATCGTTTTAACCGGTAAATAATAAATTATTAAATAACCAGGATTTAACGGTTTTTAATAATCTAAATAATACGGAACGGTATTAATCTATAATTAATAAAAGATTTTTATAAAAAACCTTGTTATTTTCTTAAAATATAATACCTTCCTTAGTAATATTATAATTAAGGGTAAATCTATAAGTCTGTAATTTAAAAATAAAGTTAATAAACCGTAATAAGGTATTAATACCAGTAAGGAATAAATGATTTTTCGTTAATTTAATAGTTTTATTAAATAAGGTATTAATAAGTAAATCGGAATCCGAAATTAAAGGTAAATTTATTAATATATTTAAGTCGATAATTTAATCCTTAAGTTCCGGTAAACTGGGTTAAAAGGTATAAACCCTTAAAAGGATAAGGGCTTAAGAAAAGGTAATAATACCACTTAATTTAATGGTATAATTCATAGGTGGGGACCAGGTAAAATCGGTGTTAATACCGTATATTACTAAGTTATTAAGTAAAAAACTTTAATAATTATCCTTAAATAAATCTTAATATAAAAGGCTTAAAAAAAAGCGTAATAATAAATCCTTAAATTTATTTAAAGAATATAATAAATCCTTAAAATTATTATCGGATAAATTATTAACGAGTTCTTTATTAGATTCATTAAAAAAAAGGTTATTAATATATATATTTAAATAAAAGATAAAAGTAATAAAAGTAAAAATAAAAAAAAAAGGGTAAAGTAAAATATAAAAAAGGTAAAAAAAAAAATAAAAAAGGGTAAAAATTATAAGTTAAAAAGTAAATATAAATAATAAATAATAAATAACAGAAAAAAAATAAAAATAACTTACTTTTCTAATTAATCTTTTATAAATCTTAATACTTTAATAAATAAAGTAAAAGATAATTTAATATATTTATACTTTAAATAATTCCTTAAAGTAAATAACCTAATATTTTATAAATAAATAAATATATTAAGTTAAACCTTAATATAAAAATAAATCGTATTTAAATTAATATATATTATAAACGGTTTTTTATTTATAACGTTATTAATTTCTTTATGGTTTATATATTTTAATGAATTCCGGCTTGCGGTACTTAACTTATTAATTAAAACCGCTTTTTTAAATAAAGCTTTAATTAATTTTATTATTAAATATAATAATAAAATCGATAATTACTCTGGATCGTTTGATTTTAAAGTTGGTTTTACCGGGGGTTTTAATTAAGACCAAACTATAACTGGATTGAAATTGGATAAATAAGTAGTTTACCCGGTACGGGCTACTTAGGTATTAACCTTAAATTTTTCCGGTTCTATAATTATTATATTTATATTTTCAATAATTATTTTAATTCGTTCCGTTAATTTCTTTATTTTAATAATATGGATAAGGGCCGGTATATCCGATAAGTTAATAATATTATCGTTATTTTTAATATTAAATACTTTAAATAAATAACGATTTAATCCTCGGGTATATAATTATTGGAATTTAATAAATATTTATTTATTATTCGATTTTAATTAATTTTTTCAATAAAAATTATTTTATTTTTAAGCTTAATAAATATCCGGGTGATCGTTCCGCTAATATATCATTATCGTATTTAGGGATAAGTAAATATAAGTGCAATAAATATACTTTAAACCCGAAGAAACGGGTAATAAAGGTAAAGGAATAACCGGTCCGTCCGGAATATCGATATTATCTAAGTAAAACTCAGTAATATAAGTAAAAATCTTATTCCGGGTAATAAGGGCAAAATAAGGATATTATTTATCCAGGTGGCCGCGTAATTCCTGGAACCGGACGCCGTATTTATGATCACGGCATATTAAAGCCTTATAATTAGATAAATAAAAAAAGGCCTTTTCGGTAAGGACTTAAGGTGAATCCATTATATAAATGGATATAAATAATATATAAATAAAAGGTGAAGGTAAAGGTAGGTAAAGGTAAAGGTAGGTAAAGGTAAAGGTAAAGGTAAAGGTAAAGGTGAATAAAGGTAAAGGTAAATAAAGGTAAAAGTAAATAAAGGTAAAGGTAGGTAAAGGTAAAGGTGAAGGTAAAGATAAAGGTAAAGGTAAGGTAAAGGTATAAGTGATAGTAAAGGGTAAAGGGTAAAGGGTAAAGGGTAAAGGGTAAAGGGTAAAGGGTATTTGGTTTGCTTGGGTATTGAGTAGATTGAGTGACTTGAGTATGATGAGAAAAACAGAAATTTGAAGGGGGGGAAGGGTGATTATATAGATGAATTATTAGCCAAGCCTTTACCAAGAGAATTATAAGTTATAAGGCTTAAATAAAGCCGAGACCGGGCTTAGATAATTAAGTTACTTAATAATTTAAAAATAAATAAACCGGTTCCGGACTAATAATTATTAATGGTAATAATGTAATAATTTAGGTAACAGTATAATAATTTAAAAATAAAGATTTATTTATAGATTATTCTTATATTTAAACGGATATTACGGCCGGATCTTAAAGCCTTAATATAGGGAAGCGATATTAACTATTACCCTATATTAAGAAATATTAAGACCTTTATATTATTAATAAAATAATAAAAGTATTATATAAGTTTTTTTTTATTATTATTAAGTAATATAATTTTAAATAAAATACGGATTTAAGTTTTTCCGTTACCGTTATAAAGTACTTTTTTTAAGCTATCTTTTAAATTAAATAGATTAAATAAAGGATTAATAATAATCCGGATATACCTTAAAACCTTAAAGAATTACTTATAAACCCTTATAGGTTAATATTACCGTAGCCGTTAATAGACGGATTTTCGTTTTTTTAATATTATTAAAGAGCGGGGAAACGTATAAAGAAAGTTAAATTACCAGATTTTACCGGGGAATAGCCGATAAAAAAGTAATAATTAACACCGGGAAATAAACTTAAACCCTATAACCCGGAATTTATAAATATTTAAAAATCAATAAATAAATAATTACTACTCGGACGAACCTTAGAGGTTTCGGGATTAATAAGCCGTATTAAAATCTATACCTTTTATATAGAGAATAAATAAATCCGGGCCGGTTCTACCCTGGAAAGAGTCATTTCTAAAAATGACTCTTTCCTGGGTCAAATCCGAGAAGGCCGAATTAACGCCGAGTGAGCAAATGACTCTTTCCAGGCAGGAAAGAGTGAGAACTAGGTGATAGGGTGCAAGTGAGGGTGCAAGTGAGGGTGCAAGTAAGGGTGCAAATGAGGGTGTAAGTGAGGGTGCAAGTAAGGGTAGTGGTGTACTTGCAGGTAAGGGTGCAGATAAGGGTGCAAGTAAGGGTGCAGGTGAGGGTGTAGGTAAGGCTGCAGGTGAGGGTGGATCACCTTTAATGGTAAAATCTTAATCCTTTTATTTCTCAACAACCACCCTATAAAATTTTATCAACAGAGGCTTGTTTGAATGCGCTTACTTCACTCTACAACTCTTATATATAAAGTTAATGGATTAAGTAGATAACTCTAAAGATGTATTAAGATGAAGTATCCGTACTTCACATAAAGTTCAGATCTAAGACTTGGCAGATAACTTACTGCATACAGCCTCTCCTATTGGTCAGCTATCCGTACTTCACATGAAGTCCAGACATTAATAATGTTAGTTATTTAAACGTTAATATATATAGTCTATTGCTAAGAGGCAGGGGGGAATAGTTACTATACTAGGACTAACTTTAAACCATTAATATAATAAATGTTAAAAGAATAACTATATATTAATTACTTTAATTATTCTTTTAATTAACTTTATTTTTTTCTTAAGTTTAACCTTATACGTTTTAAAGATATATTTCACGACTTTCTCTTTTACTTAACTATATATAATCGCCTTATTATTATAATACAGTAAAGTATACTTAAAGAATTTCTTAACTTAAAAACCTTTAATTAACGGACTATATAATAAAGGAAGTATTATATCCGAGGGAAAAGAGAGCTTAAGAGGGGCAATCTTATTTATTATATTTTAAACTTAACGCTTTTTAACTATATATTAATCTTAAAGATATTGCTTAATATTTTTAATTATAATATAATATTAATACTCTATATAAAGGATTACTTTATATTAAGGGAGGTACCGTAACCTAACGTTCTTTATATCGTAAGAAAATAAAGGGAATAAGTAAATATAATTTATAAAAATTAAAGTAAACCGGATATAATTTAAGTATATAAAGTATAATTATAAGGAATATATATTGGAAGAAATAGTTTATAATACCTTATATAAATTCAGCCTTAAAGACTTAAACTAAACTATATAAAGTTACTTTCCGTATTTTAAGTAAGAAATATTATGAATAATATTTCCTTAATAACGGCTTTATAAAATTTTATTAATAAAGGCTCGTTTAAATACGCTTACTTTCTTTTATAACTTTTATATAGAAAGTTAATAAATTAAGTACTTAATTTTTAAGATATATTAAAATAAAGTATCCGTACTTTATATAAAGTTTAGATTTAAGACTTAACAGATAACTTATTATATACAGCCTCTCCTATTGGTCAGCTATCCGTACTTCACATGAAGTCCAGACATTAATAGTATTAGGTTAAACGTATAATAAAATACCTTAATTTAAGCTATAATATTAATATATAATATAATCCCGTTAAGGAAAAAAATAAGAAGTTCGTCGGTTATATAAATGTATCCTATATTAACGTTAAAGAGATATTTTAATTTATATTAAATTATATCTTTTAATATTAAAACGGACTTATTTTAACTTATTTTTATTAATAAAATACCGTAATTATTTTATTATTTAAGTTTAAGTATAATACGGCTTATAAAATTATATAAAAAGCTTTTTTTTTAACTTATTTTAGGGTTAAGATAAGCTACTTTAATAACGATACTTACCCTATTACCTTATAAATTAAGAATTAAGCGGTTATACGGATTATTAATAAGTTATCCGATTATGATTATATTAAATATATCCGGACTTATTATTATATAATTCATAAAATAATAATTAAGATTAAGGAATTTACCCTTAAGTAAATTTTATTTAAGAAATAAGTAATAAATATATTTATTAAATTATTTAAATAAATAGAGTTTATCCCTACCCGTAAGTTATTAAGCTTATACGCCGTATTAAAGGATAAGTAATAATAAATAAAATAAATTACCGGTATTATTATCGTTATTATTAAAGGGAATATTAAAGTATTAATAACTCCTTATAATGTTATCCAGTTTATATACGTATTAATTCAGAAGTATAGTATATATTAAAGTACCTGGCCGTACTTCTTAGAACGGCCGGGTATCCTTTAAAGATAGCTTTGCTCTTCCTACATATACCTAGATAACTGAATCAATGAATACGTTGTATACCCACTACATTATTAAGTAGGGTTTACTACCAGACTTACTAAGGTAACGTAAGTATCGTAAAGCGGGCATATTAAGTCGGGGCGTTCCGGATTAAAAACAAGGGAATATTAATAAAAGGATAACGATGGTATATAGTTAAAGACGAAAGGCATAAGAAAAGGTTTTAAAACGGTTTAATTAATAATATTATATTATGTTTTATAAAGATAATAATTAATAACAATAGGTATAAAAATTTATAACGATAAGCTTACCGACAGTTATCGTATCGAGGCATTAAAATCCGAAAGGGATATTCTCGCGGGATATTTTCGCTTCCCATAGAGCCGTTATATTACGTTTATAAAGGCTTATTTCGACGCAAATTGTCCCACATTAATATATTAAAGATAACTTTATTAAGAAACGTTATAATATACTTCAGCAGGAGTTAGTACCCGCTTAACTAACTAAGCTTATCCAGCTTAATTAACTCTTCGTTCGCTTAACTTTTATATTATAATATTATCTTTTAACTGCTTTCTCGTCTTTAGTCTACCTTACTTCTTTACTTCTAGCCTCCCTTACCTCCTTTTTTCTGATCTTAAAAGGGGCAAATATAATTATAATAGGTAAAGGACTTATTCGGAAAGTATTAATATTATAATGAGCCGATATAGAAAGATTTCAACTACGTAATAGCCTTAAATATATCTTTCCTTAAATATATCTTTCCTTAAATATATCTTTCCTTAAATATATCTTTCCTTAAATATATCTTTCCTTAAATATATCTTTCCTTAAATATATCTTTCCTGAAATATATCTTTCCTTAAATATATCTTTCCTTAAATATATCTTTCCTTAAATATATCTTTCCTTTAAGGGTTACGTTAATCACCTTAAAGTAAATCGTCCGGGATGTTCTATGATTTTTCCTCTTTTTATTCCTCGGATATATAAGATCTTCCTCTTTTTAGAATATATTTATAATATCCTGAACTCTAGCTGGGTATATTAAAGTCAGGGACAGCTTAATAATATTAAGCTAGGCTTTACCTATAAAAATATAATTTACCCTTTATAGGGTATTTTACTTAACGGACGTTTTCTCGCTGATTATATTTCTAGGTATATTTAAGGGTCGGAATAATAATAAGATAGGCTTATATATATAATAGGTATAGTAATTTATATTAGAATCTTTCTGTTAAGTTTCGACTTTTAATAACTAATCAGTTAGTAATAAAGAATAAAATATAATTTCTTCTTACCTTTCTATTTATATATATCTTACCCACTTTTCTTTATTGTTATTGCCTTTATCCGTTTTAATTGCTTTTAATCTTCTGCCCGTTAAGAACTTAGTTAGCTTTTTTAATAATGCTTTAAACGCTTATTAAACGTCGTTAATAATCTTCGTTAATATTATTAATTAATAAAGGATAAGTGAAATATCCGAGCTCCAATGGCCGAGCTCCTTTATAGCCTTATAGATCCTTTTAAAGCGTTAATTAAAGGTAAGTTTTTAATCTTATAGGTAGTTTAAGAGAAGGATAAATAATTAAAGCAATATGCTATTACCATTGCCACCGTCTAAATTTTCAGGTCGAAGGAAATAGCATTTAATACGTAATAGTTATGGGTTAAGATACGGAGGCTAAAAAATATAATCTATACTATCTACTAAAGTTAACTACCTTAATAAAGGTACTATCCCTAGAGGAATTAATGAGTCTTTTGGTAAATATTATCTATATACGTTTAATATAAAAGAAGGAGAAAATAATTAATTACCGTAATATACCATTTTTAATCCCTTAAAATATTTAAAAAGTAATGAAAAGCTTAAAAGGGCCGACCGTTAAAACCGTCCTTTTCCCCGATATCGTAAATAATCGGAGAAAGATTAATTCGAATTTAGTTTTTATAAGGCGGCGGCGGTAAAAGAAAACGCTCGTTATAATTTAAGAAAAGAACCCTAAAGTAAACGGTTAACATACTTTAAAGGATAAAGATTAAAGGATTTCTAGTGCAAAACTTATAAAGGAGTCCTTCTTAAACGTAATATAAGGTTTTCCGTTTACCTTATTACCTTTATTAATAGTTTAAAGAGTCTTAAAATGGCAAAGGCATCTATATACCGGATATACGTCCGAGTCCATCCCCGTCGTTTCCTAAGGAATATATAAAAAGACTGATATTTATTTAAAAATATTTATATATAATATCTTTCTCCTTACTTTTAACGCTCTATATCCGTTATATCGGATAACTTATAAAAGGATATTATTTTATTAAGATTTAATAACTTTTTAAAGTAAGTAATAAATTATAATATCGGCTTAATTTCTTAAGTAAAAATTAATAATTATATAACCGAACTTATAATTTAAAGAAGATTATAAAAAGTAATAATAAATTAAATAATAAGTATATTATATTAAATACGTAAGCTATCTTTATTTAAAAATATATTAACGGTCTTCGAATTAATACCTTAAGTATAATAAAGGTATCTTTATATAATATAGAATCTGGGAGTTATAATATTATTAATACATACGATAAACCCCGAGGGACCTATATTGGATAAAAGGGTTTAAAGGTACGCTAATAAGGTTAACGCTTAAGTAATGGCTTTCCGTTATTGCTTTTAAATTGATTATTGCCGTATATCTGAGTAATAGAACCCGGATATTGGATTCTGCCTACCTAAATATAATTAAAGCTATAGCGATATCCACCTCCCGCCAGCTATATACCCGCCAATAAAATCCTCCTTTACTTTTTCTACCTCCTCTATAAGCTCCTATATTATTCCTTCTTTTACTCCTCCGTATAATATACGAAAGTTTAAGCTTAAATAGATAAATAGCCTATAATATTAAAGTAATAAAATTCGGTCGGTATACGAAATAATCGATTATGTTTTTCCATTATATTCTTAGTACCTGAGCCCGCTTTTATATTAAAAGTCTTAATATTATATCCTTTCTGGGTAAAATCCTATATAAGGAAGGGAGGTCTAGAGCGGGGAATAAGGACGATATAATAAACTGGTAGTAAGGGAACTTTTACGGACGCGGCGATAATCCTACGCTCGAGTACTTTACGGCGGATTTATATGGAGTCGGACGGCGTTCTCCACCTGCACTGTATCCTTTTCCCCCCTTACCCCCCCCTCCTTACCTGGTATAATTTATTGCTTAATTATATGGTAATACTTATTAGGGTAAATAATTTAACTTTTAAAGTATAAGACTAAACGTTATAACTTTTATCGTCGGATTCAAGATGCTTTACTTAGGATTTATTATAACGTCGTAAACATAAAAGCTTAACTCTATAGCCAGATATACTTAATATCGTTTTATACGCGGAGACCAATTACCAGCAAGCACCCTGGAAGTAAAAGCATAGGAGCGCTGGCTGGCCGCCCCAATCAAGCGTAAGAGGAGGTTATAGATTAAATTGAAATGTTACGCTTGGCCCCAGATGCAATGCCTATTGAGTCTGATGAGCCAGCTGAACCTTCCCAGCGGGACCTGCCCAATCAGCCGGACTTATCCAGCCAGCCGACCCCCCAGCCGACCCTCCACCTGCGATCAGCTTAGAACTTAATATTAAAGAGTTTTTTATTATTATTCAATAATACCTTAAAGTTTATTATATACGATTTTAAGCATAATAGCTTATATAAGAATAAGAGTTAAGGAATATTTAAAGATTATTTTAAAAATATATAACCGTTTACCTAAATTAATTTTAAGATTTCCAATAATAATTAAAATATTTAATTGACTTTTTTAATCTTAAATATTTATATAATTACCGTCGGTAATAAGTTATTCTTAATTAAAACCATTTAGAATAAATCGAATAACTTTAAGGTATCTCCGCCGATAAGTTATATAAGGAATACCTCCATAAAAACCTATTCTTTAAATAAGTATATTATATATTATAAGCTCGTATATCTAATAAAATCCCTTATTCAGATTAAAACTTTCCATTATTTATAAAGTCGTATTTAAGAGTAAACCTTACGCGAATATAATATAGCGGGATAATAAAGTATCTTAAGGGATATAATACTTTAACTTAAAGATATTAAAATATTACGGTAAGAATTAAAATAAAAAGCTTAAAACTATAGGGAATATAATTACGTAAAAAGATAGATCGAGGATAAAGGTTAAGAAGAAGAGGCGTAGTTCACCTATTAACGTATACCCGCGCGAGCGTCCCGTAAATAACGAAACCAAGGCGTCTTTAAAGGACGCCGCAGCAAGCTCGCCAGTCTTGCTCTTACTATTACCGGAACTCGTTATGTTAAGGATGCAGGATGCTGGCATGAATATACAATTGTACAGTATTCTCCCCTTCTCCCAGCACTTATATATGCTGATCCTTTGCAGCGCTTTTCATTGTATACACGCGCGCCCGCAGCTAGCCGCCTCCTCACCACTATATCTCACCTCGTAATGCGCCGTTCCCAAGCAAGGGCAAACTTGGTGGGAAATCCTTTGATCATCAAAATGGACGCATTGGAGGCCAGATAGCAACAAGGCTGGGCGTCAAGGTGTTGTTAAGGCATAAGAGCACAAAGCTCCGCCCTCTTTTTCCAGCAAGTTGCTCGCGTGAGGGGGTTTTGGGGTGCAAGAGGCGGGACTATAGCTGATGCGGCGATTCGTGGGATCCTGAAAAGCCAGCTATAAGCCAGGAAGGATGGAGATGGAGCGGCTGGATGTTCCTCTCTGGGCTTTGATAAGAGTTGCGTGCTGGACCGATACGCATGCTTTCATCCTTTATATTATGCCCTGTTATGGCCAATGCTTCCATAACCTATACCTTGCAGGTTGCTTCGATTTCCCACGCCGCACTTTACCCCCTCCCCAACCCCTTTCAAGCATCGTCATATACATCAATAATATGCTTCGTATACCATTCCATATACACATCCTTCGTCCAATACGCAAGCCTCTCGATCCCCGCCGCGACCTGCAACATTCCGAGCATAGAACTCGTTGACCCAAAGTGAATCTCTTTCACCAATGTGACTGAATTGTCGGCATTTTTCCCGACCAGAAGGAGGCGCCAATGATGGCCACTGAGGAGAACGAGAGGAACTGGGATGAGCATGTCGTTGGTGAGACCCTCATTGAGCTGCTTGAGTTTGTTGAAGTGGGCGGTTGCCCAGGTGAGGAGCTGAACCAAGGCACGTTGTTCCGAATTATAACTCTTCTTTGTCTCGAACATGATGGCGATTGGGGAGTAGCGCACACGAGTGGCTTCGGTGACATTGACTGATGGTCGCATGACGCCCACAACCTTTCTTTTGATTTTGCGGATGATGGCCTCGGGGTACCGGACGACCAGGGCGTAGTCGATCTTTGTAGGGGCAATGGGGATACCGTTTTTCGTGAGAGGGAGTATGTGTTGGCCTGTTTTTAGGCGAGCAGGGGTGAGGTTGCGGTAATAGACGCTATTGTTTTTCCAATGGCCGAGGAGGATGACCTTGAGCATAGCCGAGTGGACGTCTTCATTCCACTCAACTTCGGAAGCATCGCATTCTTCGCACTCCGAAGCGTCCTGTTGTATCTGTGCCAGTGTCTCCATAAGCTTCTCCGCCGCAGCTGGGTCAGAGCTCTTCAACTTCTGCAGCCACGGCGTTCCTGCTGGTAGAGTTGCTTGACTGGATTCCACATCTTCTTTATCAAGTAGCTCTCGAACCCGGGGAAGACATAAGAGCTCGGGATGGAGGAATCTTCTCTGATTACCGATGGCTTTCATATCGCGGATCAGTTGTCCCACGGCTGGTGGAGCATCGTACCGGTCAAAGCCAGTGATGTTGACGGGCGTGTCGGTTTGATCAAAGTCCATCAAATTCTTGATTACTTGTGTTTCGGTGATGGTAGCGATAGATGTCAGACTATGGCTTGACTCTGTTTCACTAGGTTCGCGTTCTGAGAAGTTTGCTGCCTCGCTGGGTGTAGCGTCGCTGCTATGCTTCAACGCCTCCATATCCTTTGCAGGGAGAGAGAAAGGAGCAGAAGCATCTTTGCGGATACGGCGACGTTGCCCTTGAGACGTAGACTTGACACTTGGGCCAGTCTGAGGATAAGGTAGGGTCGTGGATGGACCGCTTTGCACTTTTCTCGCTGTGGGGGCCTTGAGAGGTGGGCCTCGGGGTGTACGGTCATCATCGTCGCCAGCCTGAGGGTGCTGTGATGCCCTGGGTGTAGCTCGTGACGGCTTTTTCGCTGGTCGAGGAGTCTTCAAGCTATCATCTTCCTTCTCTTTCTGTGGATCCTTGCGTGGTGAGCGACGACGGTCGCTCATGTTGGGTGGCGCGATGGGTGCTAAAGCTCTTCGCTTGCTGCAGCCAGATCAGCTTCCATTCTCTCTTATGCTTATGCTGCTGCCCTGGCCCATTGCAACAACCCACCTTGTGAAGTTTTCCTGCTCTACTCCGCATGAAGCTTGTCTCTTTCGGCTGGCAGACACATCCACGGGCTCTAACCGATTGGCAGACGCTGTGAAGGGTAGCGAGAAGTCCGTCTCCCTCTCTGGAAGCTGTTCCAGCCAGTCGTGGACGCTCGAGGTGGAGCTTGATGGCGAGGAAGCACGGTGGTGGTGAGAAGAAGTCATAGGTTGGGTGTGAAGGCAGTCTCCATCACTGCGTGGCGATGTGAATGCGCTTTGCTGGCAACACACCTGCGGGCACACGCGTTCGCGTTGCCCCAACATCAGTCCCTCAGAGCGTGTGTGACGCCCTTCGGAAAGGCCCATTTCCAAATTCCCAAAATCACCATCGCAATTGGAGCTCTTGAATCTCAGACAAAACGGTGGTTGGTGATGCCCTCACTAAATCGTGGTTTGTTTGGCTGTGTTGCGATTGCGACGTGGTAGGGCTGAGCGGGTTTGTTTACATTTCTACCTCAAACCGTTCAGCAAGCCCTTTAATTCAGCAAGAGGTGACGCGCAATGCCCGCATTCCCCACCAGAACAGGCCCAAAAACACCGTGATATGGATGGAGTAGCTCCCATCCCAAAACACCGCATTTAGATTGCAGGACCTGAGTATTAAGTAAACACTCCATAAACCGGGAGCCCTCTCCGGTGGTGTCCCTACTGCTGTACCCTGACGTTTCTAAATAAAATTTCAATCCTTATTTTACACGCTTATGCCCCTACCACAATAGGGCCGACAAATACCGCTTTTGCATTGAAGGAGCTGAGCCCTGTGCACGACATTGATTTGTAACCCGTGCAACTGAGGCCATGCGTGCCCCTCGCATGCCCTCGGCATACTACTCCTCCCATTTTGACATGCCAAAAACAACATGATTGTCTGAGCCCGCCATTCTCAGCCCGCCATTCTCAGCTCGAGCTCTTCAATTTGCTGGCAACCACTCAGTCTTCCACTTCTCCCGTGGCTCTCGCAAAGATAGTAGCGGTATGCAATACCGGAGCAGGGAGGTAGATTCTTCGCCCGGGTATTGCGACAGCAAAGGGCCTGATGCTGGAGCTGTATCAGGCTTGCTGAGGGTGACATCATGAGTGTGACAGTGTTTTTGATGGGCTTCTTGAGATGACGCAACGGTGCGTATTCCGTTGTACTTGTAGTCCACCTCTTGCTTGAATCTCAGTGCCGCAGGTGCACGCCGTGGCTCAGCTGCTTTTTGCTGAAACGTCTGCAGTTGTATTTGCTGAGGTATTTGCGGTGAGGATGATGGAGAAGTGTTGTTGTCTTGCGGAGCACGAGTGCCATGCGGGGGGTGTCACGCTGGACTGGGGCTTTCCCGGCTCTCCATTTGAATTGCTTCTCGAGCTCATGTATTCAAAGCCTTGTACTCGTTTTGAGGCCTGCTTTTTCTGTCTCCCCGATTTGTTTAGTGTACCAAATGTGAGCTTCGCGTTTAGGATAGGTGTGTACGTGTCGCGGGTCGACATTGTCAGTGAGGCGTGCGGTGAAGCTGAAGACGTCGTGGATGAGAGGATCGAAACTGAGATGTTCTGACGGTATCTTCAAGGGTGCAGGTGAGGGTTTGAGTGTGAGCCGGTTGAGGAGTCGCTTGAATTGCTCGTCGGAAAAGGTGAGTGTCATGATGTCGCCGTCGGGCCTACTGAAAGGGACGGGTTTGAGGCTCGGCTTCAATGAACCGTGTCAATTGTCTGTCTACTGGCTCGACATAGTAGAACTGGTGATGGTGACAGTGGAGACACTCTCGTCGAGATCACTAGGCTCGTCCTGTCTGCTTTTTGTCCGAACCTGGGTAATCTTCGTGATGACGGATTTTTATTTACGCTAGTCCGGATAAGCCAGTTTTTAGGACGGAAGATCCTCGATTTGGCCTAGCTCCATCCAGCCTTAAGTCGCAAAACAAGGCAAGGTATATCTTCATTGAGTGTAATGCTTCCCTTGAATTTACCACTAGCGTACTTTATCTTTCTCAATATTTATATTCAAGCTATCTTAATCGCTTTACAGTCTTATTATTACCCTTTTATTTTATTAAATCTCTATCCGCGTTTTCGTTATAGCAGCTTTATATTGATTCCTTAATAGCTCCGGTAATAGCGATCTTAACGTCTTAACTTAAACGCTTCGATTTTAACCTTTTAATTATACGTTATATATACGTAACTTTATCCTTTGCTTACTTTTTACTTTATTATATTACGGGGATTATATTAAACAGCTGATATTATAAAATAATAAATTATTTTTTATAAATAAATTATTTTTTTACTTTAAGCTCGGCTGTTATTAAAGCGGTTATAGCCAGATATAAATAATAAAGGGTCAGTTTACTTAAGATATCGGAGATGGCTTTAACGTTATATATAACCTTCTGATTTTTAACTGCTAATTTACGATAAGATTCAAGCCGGGTAAAAAGGTTATAACGGAACTTTTAAGTAAAATTGATCATTGAAAACGATAACTTAAACGGTATTACCATAGGTAAATTTAGCTTAACTTAATTTAAAGTAGAGAGTTTAATTGTAAAATCTGGAATAAGAGTATTTTATAAGGTACTTAGGAGTATATTTATAAGGATAATACGGTATAGAGGACAATTCAGATTAAAGGGAATAAATAAACCTATTAAGATATAAAAAGCGATAACGATAATAGAGATTCCGTAATTAAATAAATTGCTCTGTTCCGGCCCGTAAACCTTTTTAAAAGAATTTACGATACCGAAAAGATATTAAATAAATTTTATAATTAAATTAAATACTTAAGTATAGTTTAGATTGATTTTTAAGTCCGGCTTAATTATTAAGTTATAATAGTAGATTTATAAATTAATTAAGTTTACCCAGGTTATTACCCAGTGCCTCTCCAAGTATAACGGTATCAGGACACAGCTTACATTCTAGACAGAAGGAGCCTTTCGAGGAAGCTGACGGCTCTGCTGGGCTGTGGGAGCATCGGGATTACTGATGGAAGGCTGTGCTCGATTTCGATCATTTCGAGCACCAGGTGGTCTACCATGTCCCCGTGGTGGATCAGACGTCGCTAATACCGGTGCTCTTTGCCTAGCAGACGTGGCTGGATCCGTATTCGATGTCTTGGCGCTCTTTATAAGTCCTTAGATCTCTGTCCTTATATAGTGCCTGGTTCTTCGAAAAGGCAGGTATAGATTGGAGCGGGCGTATTATTAGATTTAAAGGCGATACTTTAAATTCTATATAAGATATAATATATTAGAAGCTTTAAGTATTAAAGGTTATATAGGATAGAGTTAAGCTTTAAATAATAATATTGTTAAAAGCGCCTTATTAATAATTCTGTAAAGAGATTTGGAGGAACGAGTGGGCAACTCATAAGACCCGCAAATCTTATTGCTCCGCTGGCTGTTAACTCAGAGAGAGAGTCTAACATGATAAAGACAGACGTTACTCCTTCCCCCGCCAATCAATCTGCGCATGTTACCCGATTGTTTGTTCCTGCTTCAGCGCAGCGCTGCCCCTGCCAACGTCTCGATGCATGTGAACCCCATCTACCGCTTGTCGCTCCCTCCACCTTGTGTCGGCGCATTGTAGCTCAGCGAGACTGAAGACGGTGATGCACGGGGGTATTCCGCGGTTGTCTTGGCAGCCCCTGCATTGGAGACCCTGTCGCATAAAGGCCTACCAGACGGCCTTTTGTTAACGGTATTACAGGTGCACCGGTGCATAAGGTGCGGTAAATATACGGTCATTAAACGGTCCTTAGGATGGACATAAATACGGTCGTTATTATAGTATAATTAAATAAGTATAATAATAAATTTAATATAAATAATTCGGCTTATTTATCCTTCCTTTATACCTTATATTTATTTACGTATATTATATTAGATTCTAAGCTTAATTAATAAGATAATTAATTATAATATATTATTTAAGTAATAGTTTTATTTAAGTAATATTTATAACGTTTATATAATTACTTAAGACCGTAAAATAACTATAATTTTAACCTCCGATACCTTAATAAATAATTATAATTACGAGGATATTAAAAAGGATAACTCGATATAATAATACTTACTTTATTAAGTATAATATATATTTTATATTTCCGGTAATAATAATATTTAAGATAAAAGGACGACGTTATTATTACTTAAAGTATTTACCGTAAAAATTTTTAAATTACCCCTAAATATTTTCAGGGAATCCTTTATAAAATTAACTTTATATAAGCTTTTTAAGTTTAATAATAATAATTTCCGTAAGTAGAATTAAGTTATAAAACGGTTTTTAAGAAGTTATTTATTATAAGGTATCGTAGATAACTTGACCTTATACCTTTAAATCCCGTTTTAAGTTAAGATTTAAATTATATATACTGATTTTATTACCGGTATACGTATAAATAACGTAATAACGATATAGAGATTATATATTTTAACGAGTAAAAACGTTATATTATTTTAGATCTATTTAACTTAAAGTAAAATTTATTTTATAAAAAATAAGGGAAAACTGATTCCTTTATTAACGAAGATCCTTATTATAAAAACTTAAAAGGATAATAAAGTGGACAAAGTTACCGTATCTATAAAGAGAATAAATAAGGAAGTAAATTAAATTAATAAAGTTATCATATTAAATAATATTTATTTAAATTTTACGATTTTAAACTTATTTTAAAAAGTATATAAGTTTAATTTTATTATATACCGGCTTAAGAATAATAAAGATATATTTAATAATAAGAAAGTTATTTAAAAACTTAAAGTAATTAAGATTAATACGGTTAAAAGATAAAATATTAATATTACGATAATAAAAATGGGTAAAAAGGATAATATTAAACCTTACCGTATAGTAAAATACTATAATTACTAAAAAAAAAGATTATATAGTTAAGGATTATAATAAAAAAAGCGTAAAAATAAGCGGTAAAAACGGTGAAGAAACCAGTAAAAATAAAACCAAGAAAATAAAGAAACCTAAAAAATAAACAGCTTAATTTAAGTTTAAATAAGTTAAAAAGATTATAATTAAAGCTAATAAGGAATTTAAAGAATCGAACTTTATCGCCATCAATAAAAGGGAAAGTAATATTAAGGGGTTAACGTTTATATTTATCGATAACGATAATAACCTCGTTACCCTCTTAATTAAAAACGGAACGGCCTTAATAAACCTTTAAAAAACTATTAAAACGATATAAATCTATATAATCCAGTTTTATATAAGTTTAATAATAATATTATTATAGTAAATTTAAGTAATCCCGGTCTTTATAACGGTAATAACGAGGTAAAAAATATTACCATAATAAACGGTATAAATAGTAAAGAAAATTATTTACTTAAAAATAATCTATATAATTAAATTATAAAATAAGTACGGAAAAATTATGACTTTTTTTAAAATAATGAAAGTCCGGACCCCGTAAAATCCGTAAATACCGGTAACGATAACCACGCTTTAATAATAATAACGGGTAACTCCCCCAATAAAATAAGCTAAAATATATTATTTAAGGATAAAGAAACCCTTTAAACGATAAACTTTAACGCTATAAAATATATATATATTTAGAAAGGTATATTTTAGAGTTTTAAAGAAAAGATTATAAGGATAACGGTAAAAAGCAAAGGCTCCTTAAACTTACTTAAACGTAATAACGTAATAATCGAAATAAACGGTTAAAACCATATTATTCAAGACGTATTATGGGTTTTTTACTTAGGATTTAACCTTTTATTTATTTTAGCCTTAAAAAATAAAAATATAAATATTACCTTTAACGGACGTAAAATAAGGATTATACGAAAAGATCGACTTATTACGGTAAAGTACCGGTATAAAAAGCTTTATTTATTTATATATATCCGGAAAAACGTTACGTTAATAATTAATAAAAAAAACTTGGATTTTATATTTTATAAATTATAAAGTAAGAAAAATAAGAAAAACGGTAAAGTTAAATATAATAATAATAAAATTACTTAAAGACATAAAAAGGGTAACGATAAGCTCTTTATAACTTTTTATAACTATTTAAGTTATTTAAGTATAACCAAGCTATATATTATATATAAGATAATATTAAGGATACCGAAGATATCGGCCTTAAAGGACTTTTTCTATAATATATATAAGAATAATAAACTTATAAGAAATATACGTAAATATTATTATATAAAAAAGATAAAGCTTAAGTCTTATTTCTTCTACGATATTTAAAGCCTTTATAATATTAAAGTACCGATCCCCGGAATAATATCCTTTATATTAGGGACTCAGCAGAGCTGACCTATACCACGGAACGTGTTCCGTATTGCTTGGTACCTGCACTTATTGTACATAGCTTACCACTATATACCTAAATAGACCACTTATACTTTACTTTATTTATACATTTTATTAGGGCTTTCACAATTTGGTAACAATAGCGAGTTTATCCATCTTACAGTACTTATTATTAAGTGATATTAGAGACGCAGACTTCAGATAATAAGTAATACGGTAATACCGTACCGAGAGTCCTTTACCAACGGCCCCTTTAATTAGGTGGCTAACCTTTAAATCACATCTCTTAAACGTCGTAATTATAAATAATAAACGTTATTACTTAAAATATGCTTTAACGCCTTTCTTAATTAAATTAAATCGACTTACCGGTATCCAGGTAATATATAGTATAAAATCCGTAAAATACGTAAGTATTAAGGATGAAGTACTTGAAGACGACGTATTTAACGATGTTATTATACCTTTACCACCTTTAAATTTACCCTTAAAATCCTTACTTAATAAAGACGATATACTATAAATCATTATAAGTAAAAAGCAATTCCAAGCTTTTTTAACTTTAATCCAAATTATACCCGTAGTTATAGCATTTAGGGCCGATATACTTAAATTTAGGCTTAAATATATTAACTTCTTTAATCCCGATAATAATAATATTAAGCCGGTAATATATACTGTTAACGGCTTAAGGATTTATTATAACGTTTTTTCCTTTATTTAACGTCTAAGAATTAAGGAGGTCGATTTACGGTATATCAATTAATACTTATAAGGTAAAGCCAAAAGATAATATATAAATAAGTTAAGTATAATACTTAAAGCCGGAGTATATACTGGCCTTAATCTTTGGATTAATAAGCTTAAAAAGCGGTTCAGAAAATTACTTACGGTAGCCTTTTAAAAGCTCGAATTACTCCGTTATATCATTAATAACGTATAAATACATAAAAACCCCGAAGAATACGTCTAAAAAATTATTACTCTTAATAAATATACCATAAGCCTCTTAGCTGAGGCCAGTTAAGTAATAACTGTATATAATTACTTTAACGTCTACCTCCGGACGCAGTTCTTTATACTTATAGTTATTTTAATAATTACGGATCTTATTTAATAGATTAATAACGTTAAGAATAATTAATTTAATATATATAAGCTATACTTATACTTATTAATGCATTTATGAAATAACTTACGTTAATAAAATCATTAATAAAATTATTAAGAACGTTAATAAGGCTCTTATTACCTTTACCGTAACTTTAAAAAGGAGGAGATATATAAGTTAAATCCTTACCCTTAAAAGGGAGGTCCCAGTAAGTATATTAAGAAAATGAGGAATAAATATATTATATAAATAATGGTGATAATAATATTAAACTAAACGACGATAACGATAATAATAAAAATAAAGTCTTATTTATAAACTTTACTATAGTCCTTAAGGAACCTATATTTAAATCACTTATAATACTATTGGAGTAAAGCCATAAGGTTATTATACCTATATTTATAAATCAGTAATAGTTTATTTAAATATTATATAAATTATACGTACCAATTACGAGTTAATACCGTATTTACTTCGATAAATTCCCCTCCCGCGATATATTTTATTAATATCTTTAGGAAGCTTATTACTATAAGTACTAGTAAGTCGATTACGGATAACCCGTTAATATTTGAACCGGTAAAACCTCGGAAAGTATAAATTTAAGCGATTTAGCTTAATCGTAATACTTAAATCTACGACTATTTCCCGGGTGCGATTACGATAATTGCCCGGGTTAATTTTTTTTTGAATTTTTCAACTTCCTTATTTTATTATATATTACTTAGTAATAACTACCCTATACAACCACCCCTTTATATACTTGGCGCTAAGATAGGCTTAAATAAGGCTCCGGAACCCCTCGGTATACACTTTTATTATTATTATTACTTATAGGGCATAAGCCTTTTTTATAAGTGGCAAATTATTAAGGACTTAGCAGAGCTGATTTATACCACGGAACGTGTTCCGTATTACTTGGCACCCGCACTCATTGTACATAGCTCACCACCATGCACCTAGATAGACCACTTATACTTTACTTTATTCATACATTTTACTAGGGCTCTCACACTTTAAGTACTATTTATTTATTATTAACGAGGTTACGGGGTGGTTAAGCCTTACCTTATTAATAATAAAAGCTAAAGTAATTAATTAAGTTCTATTTATTATTAACGTATTTAATTATAAGGAAGGTAATATTATCGTTAAGTACGTCCGTACCGATAAATAAAGGAATTTTAAGCCTTTAAAGCGGCCGTTAAAGAACGTAATATTATTATAGAATATATTATATATTATATACTTAAATAGAATAACGTAATTAAACGGTTTAACCGAATAATTATAATAATAATCCGGTATATAATATAGTATATTAAATTATTAAATAACTTTTAAGCTTTTATAATTATATATATTAATTAATTAAAATAAAAACTTTTATTTATAAAAAGAATAAGCCCTTTTAAAAAATAAATAAAGGTAAAACCTTTTATTAAAAATAAAAGGATATTTAGGATATTATATAAAGTAAATATACTTAAAGAAATAAAACGATTAAAATTGGATGAAATTATTACCGATAATATTTTCTTAAGAACTATATTAAGCTTATAATTATACGTTTATGTACCCTATAAAAGGAATATAAAGATCATTATAAATTTAAAGGTCTTTAATAAAAAAACGGTAACGTACTTATTATTATAGTTCGTTATTAAAGATATATTATTAACCTTAAAGCCGATAATCCTTATTGATAATATCGCGGTTTATTATAAGGACGAATATATATTGGATAAGTTTAAAGGACTTAATAAAAACGAGTTTATATTAATTTATACTTACCCGATTCCTTAAAATAAAAAAGAAAATTATAATATAAATTTTATAAATCTTAATTTCTTTTAAGTTAATAATAAAGTTTTTAATTAAATAAAATAAAATAGGAAAAAGATATTATTAAAAATCCATAAAGTAATAAACGGAACGTTTATTTAAAAAAAGAATTTAGGAAAGCTTATTAAAGACCCTAAAAACATTAAAAATCTTATAAATCGTAAAAATCGTAATAATAACGGGGCTTTTAACTTACCTTTATTAAAGGGAATTAACGTTTTTATCTTACTTAAGGATATTTATAATTTTATCCCGGTTTATTAATAAAGGGATAAAACCTTATTAATACCGGGATATATTCCGGAAGATAAAATAGATATAAACGATAATATTAACGATAAGTTTAAGATTAACCGCTTTTATTAAAACCGTTATTATTACGATCCTTACGTATTTAATATTAATTTTAATAATATTATTTTTATTATTATAGCTTATATTAATTTACTTACTTATTAATAAGCTATAAATTCCCCGGACCGATTTAAATAAATTAAAGTTATTAATAAAAAGATTATGAATTTATTATTAAATAATACTTAAAATTTTATAAATAAACTAAAAGATTATAAGGTTATTAACTTTAAATAAATATTTAAGAAAAAATTCTTTATTTTAGGCTTTATCGATAAATATAAAGTAAAACTTATTATAAAAGGTTTTACTTAAAAGTAAAATATTAACTATAAAGAAACCTTTTTATTTACTTTAAAGTATAAGTCGCTCCGTTTACTTTTAATACTTACGGCCATTTATAAACTTCAGTTATAGCTTTTAAACGCTATTACCGTATATTTAAATAATTATTTGGATAAAAAGATTTATATAAGTATCCTTAAGCGTATTTTAATATCTTAAATAAATAATAACCTAAAAAAATATAAGCTTATTAAGAAGCTATTAATGAATATATTAATTTATTTATTATTTATTAAGTCGGGTTATTTATATATTTTGATATCCGTTTATTAAGGTATTAATATTATTATAATTTATTATATAATACTTTTTAAGGACGTTAATGACGTAATTCGTTTAATTTATAATGATAATATCGTTATTTTAAGATACTTATATCCCGAGGATTGTTTTTAATAGGCCTTTTCCGGTAAGCTTAAATACTAAAGTTAAATAATTATTTATTTACTTATAAATCTTTAAGCTTTTTATAATAATAACGATATTATTAACGTAAAGGGCTATTAAATACGTCTCTTTATTAAATTTCTTAATAAATACGTATAAATTAACTTAAATAAGGATAAAACCGAATTTATAAAATTATAATTAAAATTTCTTAAGTTAAATCCTTCTTAATTATTTAAGTTTATAAAGGCCTTTAAGTAAACGGAGGTATTTACCGGTATTTTATTAAGTTATCGGAATACCCTTAAGAATACTTATATAGATCTTTTTATTCAAATTACCGTTTAAGTACGCGGTAATAACGTTTAAGAATTATAGTTAAAGTCTATAGATAGCTATAAGTATTAAAAGTAAACGGAGTAACTTATATTTAAAAGTGGGTAAGAAGGTTTCCTTATAATTAATACTTTGCTTTTAAGTAAAGCCCTTTATAATAAGCCTTGCCTTATATTTATTAATAAGGTTTAAAGTAAAAAATTTTTCTTAAATACCTACTTAAAGTTAATAAGCTTATAATCCTTTAATTTATTTATAAACTCTTAGGTTTTATTTAATAATAAATTCGTAATCTTTTTATTAATAATTTTAATTTATTTAAATTAATATAAAGAATTTATAGCTTATTAATAAGTAAATAGATTAATATAAGTTATTATAACGAGAATAATATTATTAAAATTAATATTAAATATATAAGGATTATAAGAATAACGGCTTTAATAAAAACGGTTAATCTTAAGCTTATTATTAACGTTATCGTTTATATTTATTTTATCTTCCGGAGGATATCCCGGTATTAATAAGTTTTTATCCGTTTATTAATAAGCCTGGATAAAATTATAAATATCCTTAAGTAAGATAAAAACGTTAACTCCCTTTAATAAAGGTAAGTTAAAAGCCTTATTATTATTACGATTTTTACGATTTATAAGATTTTTAACGTTTTTAGGATCTTTAACGAGCTTTCTTAAATTCTTTTTTTAAGTAAATATTCCGTTTATTATTTTATAAATTTTTAATAAGATTTTTTTTATTTTACTTTATTTAATTAAAGACCTTATCGTTAACTTAAAGAAGGTTAATATTTACGGGATTTATATTACGATTTTATTTTTTATTTTAAGGAATTAAATAAATATAGGTTAATATAAGTTTATTTTTATTAAGCTTTTCGAACCCGTTTAATACGTATTTACTTTTATAATAAGCTACGTTATTATCGGTAAAAATTATTGGCTTTAAGGCCGGTAATATATCTTTAATAATTAACTATAATAATAAATATATTACTAATTTTTTATTAAAGACCTTTAAATTTATAATAACTTTTATATTCCTTTTATAGGGTATATAAACGTATAATTATAAGCTTAATATAATTCTTAAATAAATACTGTTAATAATAATCTTATTTAATTTTAGTCGTTTCGTCTTTTTAAATATACTTATCTTATATAATATCTTAAACGTCTTTTTATTTTTAATAAAAGGTTTTACTTTTATTTATTTTTTAAAAGGGCTTACCTTTTTATAAATAAAAGCTTTTATTTTAATTAATTTATATATATAACCATAAACGTTTCAAAGTTATTTAATAGTTTAATATAATATATTATATACCGGATTATCGTTATAATTATTTAAATAAACTGTTCGGTTCTGCCGTTTTATTTAAATATATAGTATTTAATATATTTTATAATAATATTACGTTCTTTAATAACCACTTTAAGGGCCTAAAACTCTTTTATATTATTAATACGGACGTACTTAATAATAGTATTACCTTCCTTATAATTAAGTATATTAATAATAAATAGAATTTAATTAATTATTTCAGCTTTCGTTATTAACGGGGTAAGACTTAATTACCCTATAGTTTTATTAATAACGGATAAATAATATTTAAAGGATATTATTCCGGGGATCGGTACTTTAATATTATAAAGGCCTTAAACGTTATAAAAAAATAAAACCTAATCTTTATCTCTCTTATATAACGGTATTTATATATATTTCTTATAAGTTTATTATTTTTATATATATTATAAAAAAAGTCTTTTAAGGTTAATATCTTCTGTATTTTTAATGCCGTTTTATATATAATATATAGCCTAATTATACTTAAATAGCTTAAACGGTTATAAAAAATTATAAAGAGCTTATTATTATTTTTTTTATATCTTTAATTAATTCTATTACCGTTATATTTAACTTTATCGTTTTTCTTATTTTTTTTATTTTATAATTTATAAGGTATAGGATTTAAATTTTCTTTATTAATTATTAACGTAACGTTTTTCCGGATATATATAAATAAATAAAGCTTTTTATATTAATATTTTACCGTAATAAGTTAATCTTTTTACGTAATTCTTACTTTACGTCCGTTAAAAATAATATTTATACCTTTATTTTTTAAGGTTAAAATAAATTAAAAATTAAATCTTAAGCGGGGAACCTATAATACGTTTTAAATAATATGGTTTTAACCGTTTATCTCGATTATTACGTTATTACGTTTAAGTAAGTTTAAGGAGCCCTTATCCTTTATTATTATCCTTATAATTTTTTCTTTAAAACTCTGAAATATACCTATTTAATTATATATATATCTCGTAACGCCGGAATCTATTATTTAAAAGGTTTCTTTATCCTCGGACGGTATATTTTAGCTTATTTTATTAAAGGAACTACCCTTTATTGTTATTAAAGTATAACTATTATTACCGGTATTTATGGATTTTATAGGGTCTGGGCTTTTATTATTTTAGAAAAAGTCACATTTTTTCCATATTCGTTTTATTATTTAATTATATAGATTACTTTTAAATAAGTAAATTTCTTTATTACTTATACTATTTACTATAATAATATCTTTTACTTTATCGTCGCCGTTATAAAAACCGGGACTATTTAGATTTACCGTAACGGTATTATTATTAAGCTTATATAGAATTTAATTACATAAATCCTTATCCCTTTAATAGTTTTTTAAAGGCTTATTAAAACCGTTCTATTTTTTATTAAAAGAGTAATAAACTCATCGTCGTTATTAATGGATATATATGTTAATTTTTTCGTATTTTTTTTTATTAATAACGATAAAGCTTAATTCTTTGAATTTCTTATTATTTTTAACTATAACCTTTTTAATTTATTTAAATTTAAATTTATTTATTTATTTTTCAAATTTCTTTATTTTTTTAATTTTAATTTTATTAACTGTGGTATTATTTTTACCGCTTACTTTTACGCTTTCTTTATTATAGTCTTTAATTATATAGCTTATCTTCTGGTAATTATAGTATTTTATTATATAATAAGGTTTAATATTATCTTTTTTATTTATCCTTATTATTATAATATTAATAATCTGTTTTTTAATCGTATTAATTTTAATTACTTTAAGTTTTTAAATAACTTTTTTATTATTAAATATATCCTTATTATTCTTAAGCCGATATATAATAAGGCCGAAGTTACGTACTTTTTGAAATAAGTTTATAATTGTAAAACTTAAATAAATATTATTTAATATAATAGCCCTATTAATTTAACTTACTTATTTATTTATTCTTTTCATAAATATAATAACTTTATTTACTTTATTATCCTTTTAAGCCTTTATGATAAGGATTTTCGTTAATAAGGGGATTAACTTTCTTTTACTTTTTACGAAATAAATCTTATTTTACGTTAAGTAGATCTAAAACGGTATAATCTCCTTACTTATTAAAATATATAATCTTTACGTTATTATTACGTTATTTATAAGTATATTAACAGTAAAGTTAGCGTATATAGTTTAAATCTTAATTTAAAATGGGACTTAAAAATATAAGGTTAAATTATTTATAATACTTTATAGTAAATAATTTCTTAAAAAAACGCTTTATAGTTTCACTTTATTTACGGAAACTATTATTATTAAGCTTAAGAAGCTTATATAAAACCGATTTTATAAGGGATTCCCTGAATTTATTTAAGGGTAATTTAATAATTCTTACGGTAAAGGTTTTAAGTAATAATAGTATCGTTTTTTTATCTTAAGTATTATTATTACCGGAAATATAAAATAGTTATTACGCTTAATAAAGTGGGTATTATTATTTTAAGTTACTTTTTTTAATATTTTTATATTTATAATTACTTATTAAGGTATTAAAGGTTAAAGTTATAATTATTTTTTAGTCTTAAGTAATTATATAAACGTTATAAATATTATTGAAATAGGATTATTATTTAAATAATATATTACGATTAATTATCTTATTAATAAAGCTTAGAATTTAATATAATATACGTAAATAAATATAAGGTATAAAGGAAGGGTAAATAAGCTAAATTATTTATATTAAGTTTATTATTATATTTATTTAATTATACCGTAATAACGACCGTATTTATGTCCATCCTAAGGACCGTTTAATGACCGTATACTTACCGCACTTTATATACAGGTGCACCTGTAATACCGTTAACAAAAGGCCGTCTGGTGCGACAGGGTCTCCAATGCAGGGGCTGCCAAGTCAACCGCGGAATACCCCCGTGCATCAGGGGCGCCTTTGAATTCACTGATGCTTGGTAAATCCGCATCTCACTAGTGGACTTCCTGCGCTCCTCTTACATAGCTCTACCAAAACAACACCGACCTCCACTTCTCTGACTTTGATAGAATTCGAACTACATGTGCGCCGGGAAGCTATCGAGTTTCGCCTCTGGCCAGCTGAAGCTTTTCACCTTTTAGTCATCATGAAGTCAGTCATATCTTTCCCTCAGCATTAGTTCTTGTTATCAATAGCATCTCCCACCGAAATTCGCCGAGCACGTAGTAGAGCTACGACACGTGCACGCGCCGTCCAGAACTCGCAAAGAAACGGTTCCTTCCAGAGTGCCACGGTGAGTCTTCAACAGTAGACGAGCTTAGCTCGCGAGTTTACCAAGGACTGATAAACGAGCGCCCCCCCTACAGGCTAATAATATCATCGGACTTTTCATTAAAGACCTAAGTATTAATAAGCAGAACGCCATTGATACGGTATAAGAATACCTCCATCCGCTACCGTCCGAATACTTTTACCCAATTCTTAATTATATTAATACCCAGTTAAACCGCCTGTTTATATCCTCATTAATTTTAAGATCTATTATAATTACTTTACGCAGCCGTTATTAACGATTTTAAGACCAGAAAATATAATAACTTAAGGCAATATAGAACCCAAATCCCTATATCCCTTTATATCTTAAACCTCCGAGTATAAGCCAAGATTTAACCCAGCAATTCCTCTTATACTATAAAGAAGTTACGAGGCGCAATATCGCGCTGTCGCGGATTTAAAAAGATGAAGAGATAGAAGATTTAACGGACCAAGAGCGAGTCTTACTATGCAGTCGAATTCGACAGCAACCGCATAAGGGTCGAAAATCCCTAACCGTTGGCATTATTAAAAAGGCAAGGGAGCGCTTAAGGAATAGTGGTGAAGATAATAACGATAATGATTACAATAAGGATGAAGACGAGGCATCGCCTCACCCTAAGGTGACGACAAGAGATAATGCGATCCCAGAAATCGAAAAATACCGTAAAGCTCCGCCGCCCCTTTCCGAGAAATCCTTTAAATTCTCCAGTTTTGGTGGTGGGTGCGAAGGTAATAATGCATCCAGGGCGGATAAAGAAGACACCAATAATGATCGCGACCTTATGCTCGATGATTATTAACGCATATCTTTTCCAGAATAACGTCCAAGGTTAGTTCCTCCCTTATAAAGCTCGTGATAAATCATCGCTCTGCCCTGTTTCCCGTATATATTCGAGTAGCAGCTAATATAGGGCCGTTATACTATAGTAAACGTCAGAGGTCAGGATCTTAAAATATACCGATTCCCGAGAGTCCGTCAATGACTGGAGGCCACATCGTGAATCCTAAGGAAGGAGAAACAATACGCTTGAGGGAAATCTTATGAAAAAGCAGATTCCATTTAAGTCCCCCGATGGCCAAACAAAGTCCTCCAGTACCATATTCCCAGTTGGACAGCGTATCGACCTTCCAGTTGGACAGCGGATTCCAGTTCGACGGCGCATCGGCCTCTCCCTGCCCTCCTCGTCCTCCTCTACACAAGCCCCTCCACGGATTATCCCCATCCGCGCACCGTCTTCCTGCTACCCCTCCTCCACTGTCCATAAAATCATCATCCCACCCCGCCCACGGTGATGTCGAAAAATTAATAGACGGCTACGCTGCTTCGCTAGGGAGAAAGATGCCGTTTATTACTCTGCGGTAAGCCCTCCGTTCTCTATAGTTAAACGCTTACTTAAATGATTTTACCTTCAATATTCTTATTAAAAAATTAAAGAAGGAAAGAAGTAATATTTGTATAATTAACTTAATAAAATTTAAGAACTATTTATCGTATAAGCAAAACGCTTTATTTATTAGAATCTTTATAAGAATTAATAATATTTAAAATAAGGCAATTCTGATTCCTATATTTAATTAAAAAAGCATTATTGGACTTTACTTTATAGATTTAATCTATTATCGTTTTAAATATTGATTGATTGATTGATTGATTGATTGATTGATTGATTGATTGATTGATTGATTGATTGATTTATATTACGGATCTAGTTAAGTTAATTCCGGCGTTCCTTAATACGCGGCTTTTTAGCCTTATTAATAACCGTAAAAACCTGATACTTATAACGTTAAAGTAAAACCGGCATCCACCAGGCCTTTACCTTTTATCCTTTAAGGTAAAGGATATTAACGGCCGTTTAAAAAGTAATAATTTATTTATATACTTCTTATATTTTAACTCCCTTTAGAAAATCTATAATATTATAATTGTATTTTTATAAAGGTTACTTTTAAGCTTATTATTCTTTTACTCTTTTATATATTTATATTACCTTAATTTTATATGATACCTTTAAATATACTTATTAATACTTATATACTTAATATATACCTTTTTTATATTATTATCGCCGTTAATTCCTTTAAGGATTTTTAATAAATATTTATTATTATATTTTTACGGTTATAAAAGATACTTTCCGGTTTATATAATTAACGTAACCGGTTTCCGTTTCTCTTTTTCTTCCTCAGCCCGTAACGGGCCTTTTTTATAAGGTCTTTAATAACCTTATTTATCTTTATAGCGAGGCTAAATTATAATAATAGTCCGGTGGATATTATAGACTTAATATCTACCCGGATATTTCGCTTTATAAATAATATTTAGAAGTAATAAGTAAGTATTAACTTTTACTACGAATCTTAACCTAGCCTCCGCAAACAGGGGATAAGAGATAAGGACGTATACGGCATCCTGCTTTCTCCATCCACACTTATATCCCGCGTTTTAAATATATTATTACGATTCGCTTTCCTGCCCTTTTAACGCCTAACTAATTTGCTCGATCCCTGCTACGTATATATGTGGATACGTGGTGTTTTTGGTGTTTGTAATATTTTAATTAACCTGTCTTAGAACCTGAGCTATAGGGACCTCGCCATCGAGGTCTTAAGGTACCTCGCCGTTAAAATACCCCCGTTATGGCCGGGCTATGGGATAAAATTAAGGTTAAAAACCCCCCCGTATAAGTTAGGAATTTAAGGCTATTTATATAAAGTTATATATATAAAAGGAATAGGTAAATAAGCAATTTTAATAAAAACCGTTATTTAAATAAGTCTTTAAGGATAACATAAAGAACTTAAGGATTTAAATAAATTAGCTTATATAAATTTCTAAGCTTCCCCGTACGGCCCTTAAAAAGCCGCTTAATTAATAAGTGGTTATTTTATATATCCGGTAAATTAATTAATAGTTAAATTATACCCTTTAATTTACTTAATCTTTATTACGTATATATATAAATACGTAATATTTTTAATATTTATAGTATTTTAATTAACTTATCTTAAGATTTAAGTTATAAAGACTTTATTATTAAAATTTTAAGGTATTTTATTATTAAAGTACCCCCCGTTATAGCTTAATTACGGGGTAAAATTAAGGTTAAGAACCCTTAAAATTAAAATATAAATCTTAAAAAGATAACCTAAATAAGTATCGGTTAACCTATTTAGCCTTAAGTAAATTAATAATATTATAATACCGTAAAAATAATATCGTTAATTAAATTAATATAAAACTAATATACGTCCGACTTTTATTTATTAAATTTTTTAATAAGCTTAATATTTAACCTAACTTTTTATACGTCCGTAATTATACCTTAATAAAAAAAATAATTAAAATAATTACCGCGGATATTATATTATATAAGCCGCTTATATAATATATTAATAATAAAGTCCTATATAAATAACCTTAAAATAAAAGAGAAAAGCGAAGTTTATAATAAAGTTATTATTTAAGAATATAAATCCTTTAAAGACCGTATAAAATAAGCCTTATTAAAGGTTATTATGATTTTAAAAGTAACTTTTTCCCAGAAAATATCCGTCTTTAACGTTAAAATATAAAGCTTTATATAATCATCTTTAAACTTTATATATAATTAAATTATATAATATTTTTTAAAGTCCGGTTTAAAATCGGCTTTATTATAAGTAAACTCCTTTACCCATAAAAAGCCCATATAAATAAAATAAAAAACGGCCCGTATAATAAAGTCGGAATTAATAATAATATTAAAGCTATATATAAGCTTAATAAAAATATTATTAATAATAAAAAGCCGTTCTTTTTATATATATTTACCTTATAGTTTCTTTATACCGTATATAAAACGTTAAAGTATCAGATATTAAAAGACCTTGGGCTTTCTAACGCCCCGGTTAATATATACCGATTTAACGGCGGTAAAATAACTTTTAATAATCTTATAAAGTAACTTTTTAATATTAATAAGGTATATATATTATTTAATAAATATAAAGGATAAAGTAAGAATAGCCGGATAAACCCCGTATATAACATATTATTTAAAGTAAAAGTTATTCCTTATACTATATAACGATTTCGTACTTAATATAAGGCCGAAATATAAATATTACGCCGTTTATAAATTAAATTAATTTATATTTTATTCGTTTTTAATATATTTATAGTCCGGTATAATCGTAATATACGTAAATATATGAATTAAAATAAACTATTAATAATTTCCTTTTATTTAAATCTTAAAATTTAATTAATTATTTAATTATCCTTAATAAAAATTTACTTTATAATATACTTAATATCGTCCAGGAATAGGATAAAGGTTAATTAATAAACGGTATTTATAACTTAACCTTATACGGTTAAGTTCTTAATACCTTAAATAACCTCCGTATTATTTAAATAAATTATTATTAAGTTCCTTATTAATATAATACGTTATTGCTAAAAAGCCTTAAGTATAATCGTTATCTTAAGGACATTTATATAAGTTTTTTTTAATTAAGGAGGTAACTTATAGGTAAAGGTAAATTCCGGGGTAAGTACGTCCTTAATATCTTTAAGTAAATAGTTACTTATACCGTAAGTAGATAACGCGTTACTATAAAAGTAATACCATAACCAGGTTATTAAAAGCCGTCTTAAATATAAGCTATTTTAATTATTTAATAACCTTTATTATTAAAAAAATCCTTATAAATCTTATTATTTATATAAATTTATTAACGATTAATCTTTATAAGCTTATTATATAATTTATAAAAAAAAGGTTATCTTAATAATATTACTTTAATTATAAAGCTTAATAAACTTATTAAAGATTTAAGTGTAATATATTTAATTAAACGGTTTTTAAAGGTATCCTTAATATTTTAAATTATTTATTATAACTTATTTTACGGTAAGTGTATTTTTATTATTATAATATTTATCTTAATATTTAAGAAATTAAATATAATACTTATAAAGTTTTTCTTAAAGTTTATAAGTAACTTAAGTTTATTATATAAGTAATTAAAGGTTTAATTAAAAATTTTAAGGTTAATCCTTAACGGAAATATATTAAGGAAATTATTTAAATAATAAAGTATAATATTAAAATTAAGTTTAACGATAAGTATTTAATATAAGTTTTTTATTATAAAATTAAATAAGAACGATATAATTTTTAATTTAAAGGGGAAGAAATACTTAATATAATAAATATTATTTTATATAAACTTAAATAATTATTAATTATTTATAATTACCGGGATATAACGGAAAGTATTAAATAAATCCTTTTTAATAAATATAAAGCCTAAGCCCTATATAATTACCGCGTTAATCGCTTTATTAATAAACGTATATTTAAAAGCCTTATAAAGGACGTTAATTCCGATATTAATAGATTCCCCGCGGGGGTATAAAAGGTCGTAAATATAACGTTATTTACCGTTATATTTAAAAGCTAAAGTTAATAAGGAGTATATATATAGACTATTAAAGACGTATATATGGGTAATAAAACGGTTCTTAATTAGTTATTTATGGATATCGTTATTTAATACGGTGGAATCCTTTATAGTTAACGGGTAAAATAAATAGATTACGGACTTAAACGGCCGTTATAACCTAATTTTACCCTAAAACGGCTTAATTACCTTATTAATAAGCGATAATTATAGTCTGGGTAATAATATAGTTAAAAATCTTACTTTTTAACTTTAAATAAGATTTCTTTATTTACTTAATTATTACTTATATTTATTATATAATAAAGTAAGCTTTTATTAATATTTATTAAGAACGAAAAGATAATTATAAAGTTAATTAATTATTTATTATAGGGCTATTTAAATAATAACGTATTAAGATTATTTTATTAAATATAATTTTAAGCTTTATAAGAACCCTTATAATTATAATATATATAATTATATTAATATTTAAAATCGGACGTTATATACTTATTTTTATTTTAATTACGGTAAACTTAATTTTTTTGATTTTTATATTTTAACGTTATTATAATAGCCGGCCGTAAAGTTAAGGAGGCTATTATATTAAAGCGGGATTTTAAAACATTATATGTTTTATCCGTATTATAAACCGTTTAGTTCTTTAATTTATTTTAATTATAAGTTATTATACGGTTAATAAAAATATAATAATATTAAATTACGGAATTAAAAATATATAAAATTAATAACTCAAAAAAATAAGCTTAATACGTTATAAAGGCCTTATATATTTTAAGCCGTTTCTCCGGATTAAAGTAATAAAAAATTATAAAGTAAATTTTAATACCGGTAAATAATAATTAATATTTCTTTTTAAACGCGTTTTTTTTACCTTAAGGCTTAACTTTAAAAGAATAATATTTTATTATAATTTTCTTAAAGGTTAAATAATCCAGATCCCCTTTTTATATAACGGTAAATTAAGATTTTTTAATTAAAGGAAATTTAATATAAATATTACGGTACTTATAAAGAAACGTATTTAATAAAATACCTTTAAAGGATACCTCGTATTTATTATGGTATAGGCCCTATAAAGCCTTTAATTTTAACATTATACCCCGTATTTTAACTTAAGGTTATTTATATTAAAGGAAAAACGGTTAAGATTATTAATAAAATATATAAGTAAGTAAAGTATATCTAATTAGTACGTATAATCACCCCCCTGTTTATAGAATTTATAAGGGTAAAGCCCTAGGTTAATTAAATTACTAAGTAAAAGGCTTTTATATATAATAGACCTTAATTTTTTATACGTTAATATTATTATTATTATTAAGATTGAAAATAATAAACTTAATTAATAACTATAGACTTACAATACGGACGTAATGAGAATAAGATCGCGACGTAAACCCAGACGTGGATTTATTATTAATAAGCTTTTTAATTTAACTATATAAAGTACAATCCGTTACCTTTTTAGCCGCGGAAAACGCCCTAGTTAATCCCTTTAATAATAAAGGCCCCGGGATAACTTTATTACGTAAGGCCGATTAAGTAAAATAAGCGGTAATAATAAAATTAAAGCGGGTAAATATAATAATAAATACGTTAAGTAATTTATTAAATATAGAGTTAATAAAAAAAATAATAAGTTTTTAATAAAAAGGACGTATATAAAGTAATTTTAATAAAAGCCGTTATCCAAATAAGTTCTTAAAGATAAAATAAAGAACTTAGGGATTTAAGTAAGTTGGCTTATATAAATCTTTAAGCTCCCCCGTACGGCCCCTGAAGAGCCGCTTAACCGATAAGTGGCTATTCCGTATGTCCGGCAAATTAGCTAGTAGCTAAACTACACCCTTAGGAAGCCAGAAGAATAATATTTTTTAAATAAATCTACTCTAAGAGTGCGCTGGATAATCTCAGGATCGAACCTTAGAAGGTAAGCGTAGAGAACCTTATACATCGATATCGCGCTCCATGATAATTTCATCTTACTGATTACCAATTGCCTGCCCTTCAGTGCCAACAGCAACTTAATAAAATTGATTGCGGCATCTTTACCTTCGCAGCCGCCCGTAACCTGGTATAAGGGCTATATAATCGGCCTTTAATTTTATACGATATCCAGCGCTTACGCAATAAGTATACCGTAGAACTCCGTACTTCTTTTTACGCCGTTTTAGCTTACCTTTTTTAACCTATCCAGTTTCGCTTTTCTTTAACCCTATAACGCTCCTTTAAAGAGATTATTAATATTTTTAAGGAAGTACTTAAGTTATCCCGTTGGATATATATAATAAACGATTAACGTATTAGGTATAATATATACACGATTTTACTAAGAACTTTATATATTAAGTATAAAGCGTACTTTACTCGGTTCAATTAACTTAATAAAAATATTATTATTTTTTTAATTAAATCCAATACGTTAAGATCAGAATTATTTACCTTTCTTTTAGGTTTTATTATTTAATAGTCCCGGCTTATCGGGGAGGCTTTAAAGTTATTCAATAAGCTCTTTACCTTATAAGAATCCTTTTAGGATAACGTAACGTATATAGAAAAGTATTACGTATATAACGTAAATTTTTATTAACGGTAAAGAAATATCGAGGAGAGCGCGTATAATTATCTTATACGGATGAAGGGCTTAATCGTACTGTACCATGTATTTATAGCTCAATTTAATGTAGATAAGGGGCGGTATAAGAAGATGAAAGAAATACACGACGTATTCATTAGGACGACCAAATAATTTGGCTAGCTAGTTCGGGATTCTCGTTCTATGTATGGCCACTGCTACATTTTGCCAAAAAAGGCTTATGCCCCATGAGTAACAACAACCACAAAAGTATACATACCAAGGGGTTCCGGAGCCTCATGGGCTCATCTCAGCGCCGAGCATGCGCAGGGGTAATGGTGTACAGGGGTTGTTGATGGGAAGCGCATGGTGGTAGATCAAAGTTGAAAAATCGAGAAAGCTGCGGGGGTGACGGCCGAGCAAGGTGAATGTGAGATGACTGAGCAAGCCGGGAGCTGAGTCGATTGACGTGATTTCCGTGATAAAGCCGAAGGACTACTCCTTGTGCGATTTAGCTTATGCCGTGGTGGGTACGCAGGTGGTAATGTAGCTGGTTGTTCGAATCAAAGGCTAATCTGCAGATGCGGCAGTGCTTCGATTGCGACACGTGGGGACCTGCTCTTGTTTGGTTTGGCTGAAATGGCGAGTCCGTAGATGCGTATGCAGCTAATTCCCAGACAGAAAGGGTTCTTAATAGACGTTGTATTGCTTCAAGGCTTTTACGGGTAATTTGGGTGAGGGATAATTGGAGATTTACTCCCCGGTTGGTAAAGAATGGCTCTTCGGGCTGGTTATATTTATAATATAATAATAAGAGGTTTTAAGGTTATTATAAAGCTTATTGCTAAACGGAAAATGCTCTTTATAAATACGACGAAGCTTTAGTGACTTTAATGGTAATTTTAATGTATTATGCTTAAGGATACGCTTATCGTTATAATGGATTTGTTTAACAGGGACCTTCCCAGCTATCTCGTTTTTCAAGCCGTTTCTTAAGCTTTCATATCCATAGCTCTTTATTCGTATTGATGCCTGTTTGAGTGGTGAGACTTAGGCTTAAATACCACTCGACGGCGTTGCCTTGAAGGCTTTGATGGATCGTCTTTGGATCGACGTTGCCGGTGGATTTGGATCGGGATTTGAGGATCGAGGTAAAGGTGAAGACGTCATGGTCTTGCGGGTCAAAGCTGACTTGCAAGGGTTTTTTGACTGTGGCTTAGGCGTTGTCTTCTTGATTACTGGTATGAATTTTGGGGTGAGTCGACGATTGAGGACTTGCTCGAATTGCTCGTCGCTCATTTGTTGTGCGGGGTGTTATGACTGGTGGTGGTATTGCCATCTTGCCTATCTGAAAGGGACTGGCTTTGATACCTAGTGAGTGACTACGCTCTCGGTGACGGCATAGCTAGTGTTGGTGTCACTGATCAAATGGCTTGCAGGGTGAAATCAGAAAAACCTTATTATTTGCCAAAAAGGGAAAATGGTAAGAAAAGTGACCCTCAATACGGATCGCGGCACTAAAAGTCTTGGAGTACGTTAAGACCTGGATCCTGCTTGGTAATGTATTTAATGCAATTACGGTATTATATTCAGGGCCTTAGGGAGTACTCCCTAAGAAGGTCTTTATAGCCGCTGGAGTATAATGGCTTAAGCGGCGCGTTAAGGTTCACCCGCCAGGGAGTTAAGCCGGGAGCTTCTTAATACCCTTAGATTACAGCTCAGAATAAATAACAATAATTCGCGGTTTTAACGTACCCCAGGACTTTTAGTGCCACGATCCGTAGTCTCGAATTAATAATATTGCTTGCCGAGGCTCTCCGGCTCTCGGCTAACCTCCCTTGTTGGGGTACAGCAAGATTTGATAGTGGCGACGTTGATTCTGATTCTACTCCCGTATCTAAGTCATTATGGAGCCGACGCAAGAGGAAGCGCTGCATACGATGATGGCCTGACCCACGAATGGTGCAGAAATTTGTACGGAGTAGAGTGGGATCGGGGAGACTGAGGCATATATACGGGGCAGGCTTCTCCAAACTCAGCGCACGAGTGGCCGCTCCAACAGCAAAGGGCATGACGACGCCGTCGGTAACAGAGGATGGAATCGGAGGCAATGGCCGCGTTGTGGGCGGGGACGACCGTGTATACAACGTAAGCTCCAGTCTGAAGGGCGACCGGTAACCAATTGATGCAACTAAAAGTGGTTAATCGCGGACCATTATCAGTAGAATTATTTGCCAGGGGATAAAGAATAAAATATACCGCGGTATTAAATCCCTACTAGCCTTATATTATGTTTATCACGCAATATAATAATTAACTTCTAATATATTTTCCTCCTGGGCTATACGCCCAATAAAATATCTACGCTTAAAGGTTATATAGTACCTTAAACCTGAGAAAAGACGCATTACTATAAAGTAATATATTAAGTCCTCCCAAAGAAAGTGTAAACGCCTGTATCCTTTATGCCGTTTATAACGTTATATTGCTACGAGATGCTAAGGGAGAGACAGAAGATAGCTATAGATCTGTTATTATCTCGGGAAAAGGTATTTATAAGTATTATAAATTTCCGTTTCCGGGATTAATACGTATGCCTTTCGCCCTTAAGAGGAAATGATTACGTGTGATCATAACTTTTAATCTGGAATTTAAAATTATAACGAGACATAAGACCGACTAAAGATAAAAAGGATAGGTAGTTTTAACTCTCCAACTCTCCTCTTTTTCTTCACTTTAGTACTTCATATCAATATGTTAGGTACTTCGCTTATATTAGGCACTTCGCTTATGTCAGGCACTTTAAATATTACTGAAGGAGAAGACGTTCTTCAAGTTTTTAAGTCTATCTTATCTACAAAAGCGGTGATTTCCCCCCATTAAGAAGCTTTTACCTAACGTAGTACTGACTTACTCCATTAATATACCCAGAACGTCCTCGAGGTAGACTAAGACTTCTTAACGGATAGAGAGAAGCGTATATTATAACGTATTACGCGTTATTTCGGCCCAGGAAAACGGAAAAGAGAAAATAGTGAAGACGGGAAGGTAACAGGAGGAAAAGGAGGAGGAGGAGGAGAAGGAGAAAGGCCGCTTAAAAGGTTAATATCTACAGGTGCTTAAGCGGTTATCCTTTAATTTATTAACCTCGCCTTACCGTTAGCCCTCCGCCGTTACTTAATATAAGATTTTTACGGAAGACCCGAGCTTTTTTTTAACGATCTTAATTACCTTAATAACTTTTAAGGTTAACTTTAAAGTAATTAATCCAATTAAGGGGAAAAATTCCTTTATTTTATTTATTATTTTAAATAAATTAAATCCCGTAATAAGCTTAATCGCGTTCGCCGTTTATTCTTTATACTTTTTTTTATTTAATTTTATTATTACGTAATATTTAAGTACTTAAAGTTATATCGGATTTATTATAAAAAGAAAAATTAAAATTTATTTTAATTAAATAAACCCGCTTAATTTATATATTAAGGAAACTTTAAAAGATTACCATAAATATAACTTACGTAATAAGAAGCTATTACGCTTCGCGGAGAAATTTAATATGGGAATAATATTTATATTGGTTAATGAATTGTCGTTAAACTTATAAGTATTCTCTTTCTCTATTTCTCTTTTTCTTTCTTTATTTCTGCTATAAAATTACCTTTAACGTGGGTTTCCGATATAGTCTTAATAGTAAATATTCCTTTAATAATATAGCTTATAATAAAGTTATTAATTACCTTTAAGATTTAAGAATAAAAAGTTTAGCTTAATAATTATAAACAAATACGTTAAGAAATAATATAAAGTAATAATTATTATTATAATAAAGTTTACCGGAGCGGATAAAGACGGAAGAATAAAAAGAAAAGAAAAGGAAGAATAAGGAAGTCTTAACGCTTAAGGCGGGATAGATTATATATATATATATATATATATATATATATGTATATATATATATATGTATATATATGTATATATTATATTTAAGCTCGGATTAAATGGATTCAGGAGCCTAATATTAAGGGGGTCTGGTTCTATAAAATAAATAATAATATTGCTTAAAATAAATTGGATAAAGTTTATACTTTAAAAGTACTTATTCTTTTCCCATTATATACCTATTTATTCCCCGATTAAATCTTCTCCCTCCTCCGTACAGCGTATATACCGTTATTATATCTTAAACCCATCCCAAGATATATTTATCTTCTTAATTACGGTATCGAAATACCAGGTTGCTAGCCTATTATCCAGATCGCCCTCCTTTCTTCTTATAACTTTTCCTTTTATTTATCCCCGAATTATCTTCCTTAGCTTATTTAACTTAATTATAAAAGCCTTTATTTTCCCCCTTATTTTTACTATTAACTTTCTCTTATATTTATATATTTCCGTTATACGGAATATTTCCTTATATTACCGCTTATCCTTTATTAACCGGACTTTTATTTTTAATAACGTAAATCAATAAGGGATTAATATTAAATAACGGAGTTTAAATTAAACTTAACTTTTATAAACGATCTTAAATACGTTACGTATATATTAAGCGGTAATAATTTCGTTATAAAAGAAATACGACGGCGGGTCGAATTAAATAATTTAATGGTCAAGGAGGGAGGTAAAGAGGTTAATGGTAAAGGCGTAGATTTATTGGATACTTAAAAAGAGCGGAAGGGAATAGGAGAGGGCATAGGGGAAGGCGGTCAGAATAAGTTAGGTTAGGGATATAGTGCGTAAGTAAAGGGTATTAAGGGCTAAGGCGAGGAGGTTCAGATTAATATCGTTATTATACGTACTGCTATAATTATGTATTTTATTAAGGGCCTTTGCGAGGAGCGTATGGTTAATAAGGGAGGGGTCTATAGGCTCGAAGAGCAGGTGCAGGTTGGTTTTTAAAGAAGGGTGGTGGTAGTAGTGATGGCTGCTAAACCGCTGTAGGTTTGGGTGAGGATGGTGGATCAACACTTGGATCGATTAACACTTGGATCAGGGAGACCAAGAAGAGTAAAGTAAGAGGCAGGGTGGTAGCCAAGAAAAGGGTTTTAACGCTTCAGAATGTTAAGCTTGTTAAGGGCCGGTCAGCTTTAACTTTAAGTTAAGCTTTAATAGTACTACATATATCCTAAGCATTGATCCTCTCGCGTTAAGCAGCATAATCAAAATGGAAAGGGGTAGCCATTAAGGTCGTAATTCGGTCGATTTTGACCTTAGAAAAGCAATAATATAGAAATCAGGAGAATCAAAGAAGGAGCTGGTGGGATCGGTCGTCCGTTTCACAGTGATATGGGCCGTGCTTGGAATCAGATCTCAAGGGTATGTATTGATCGAAAGAATAACTATGAAGAGTAAAAGTACAGATGGTGGGTAAAAAGGGTGGTTTGTATGGGCTTTTTGTAACGGTATATGGCCTGCAGAGCTGATCGAGAGCTGACTCAGCCGGGACGGAGCGGGCATACCTTGTTCCGCATCGCTTGGCGCACGCACCTTCATATTTACAACATCCACATAGCTAGATTATCAATCATACACTTTACCATCAGACAACGTAGTAGACGCGACGAGCATAGTGATCTCGACGAGAGTCTCTCCACCAGCAACTTCATTAGCGGTCACCATCACCAGATCTACTATATCGAGCCAGTAGACAGACAACTGACACGGTTCAACCAACGAAGCCGAGCCTCCAATCCGTCCCTTTCAGTAGGCCCGACGGCGACATCATAACACTCACCTTTTCCGACGAGCAATTCAAGCGACTCCTCAACCGGCTCACACTCAAATCTGTACCACAAAACACCGAAGATATCGCCTTTACAAATTCGATTTGCACCCCACAAGCATGACGTCTTCACCTTTACCTCACAACTCAAAAATGCGGACCCAACACGCATCCATGAATACCTTCAACATGAGACCAAGGAATGGTATGAGGCAAAACTCAGTGAGACAACAAGAGCAGGACTTGCCACAAGCTCAAGGCTTTGGATTCAAGAGCTCGTAAAGGCATATAGCCATACAGCAGGGTAAGCCTCTGTGACACTATCATAGCAACCGCAAGGGACCGAAACTACTCCATTACCCTCACCGCAAATCCCTTAGCAAAAAAGACTACAGACGGTTCAGCAACAAGCAGCTGAGCCACGGCGTGCACCTGCGGCACTGAGATTCAAACAAAAGGTGGATTACAAGTATAACGGCCTATGTGGCATGCGTCACCTCTCGACGCTCATCTTCGACCCTGTCATTCAGCTCAAATTCATGATGTCAACACCCTCAGCAAGCCTGATACAGCTCCAGCATTAGGCCCTTGGCTGCCGCAACACCTACTTCTGGAGCAACTCACGGTCACCAGGCCCCACCCCCTGCTCTCACATGAGCTAAATTAAACGAGGAAAGAGTACAGCTTCGGAAAAACCCCGGAGAGCACGGCACTCAACTCATGGTTTGCTCACCTCATGCTCACCTCACTTCACCCGCGACTATGGTCCGCAACTTCGATTTTTTGTCGATTTTTCAACTTGCACCCACCACCATACCTTTATACTCGACCACCACGTTTAACACTCGTTCCTGCACTGGCTCGGACCTTTCTTATCACCATCTCTACGTCCGGGAAGCTTGCTATCATGTTTTTGATTGGTGGATCACTCTTGGGATAAGAGCATTTTTTAACACTCTTTGAGTTCTTCCCTCGTGCTCTGGTCGTCGAATCTATGTTTACACTTACACCCTTCGTACACCCAAGTCTCTGGCTCTTGGATCCACTGGTCGGTCACTTCCAACCTTTACAGCATCCGTCTCTCGGACACTGCTGTCGTTTGGAGACTGACAGTATTCGCGGGCGCATTGGGATTATCCAAGTCCGCGCTAGTCTCAGTTCTCCGATTACCGTACTAACGGTAAGCTTACATAGTTAAACATTAACTCAGCAGGGCTTGTTTTGTGGGAGAGAAGCTTCACCTTTTCACCTTTTAGTGAAAAACAGTGGACTGAGTTTAATGACACCACCACTTCCGCATTACGAAGTCAGTCATATGTCTCTCTCTCGGTATTAATTCTTGTCACCCACAGCATCTCGCACCGACGTTCGCCGAGCACGTACCAGAGCTGCGACACGTTCGCAAGCACCAAGAGCTTTAGCGAATCGCCCTTAACCCTTATTACTACGAGTACTACCACTGTTAAAGCTCGCTTACTTTATCGCTCGAAAAATAATAATAATACCTATTAAATAAAGGATTACCCTTTATATCTCGCTTATTATAAGTAACGTCCGTTCCTGAACGTTTTTAAGGTATATTTATTCTTTTACGCGTTTAATCAATTATAATTAAAGTCCTTTAATTTCTTATACGCTATTAATCCTCGTTAATAAGCATAGAACTTCTTAATAATCTTATTTATAGCCTTAAACGGCGTTTATTAAGCTTTTTAAATAAGGATAAATATTATTTCTTTATTAATTATTTAACTTTACTTTTTACCTTAAATATATCCATATAAAAGTCGTATTTACTTAAAAAATAAATAATCTATTAAATTCACCGGAAGTAATTAAATTACCGCCTTTTAAATAATGACGGGGATATGGCCGAGTAAAATAAAGAATAATTAATTTAAGCCTTAAAGAATTTATTAATGTGAAGAGGTATAAGACTTAACCGTCCCTCTTTTATAACCTTTATCGGAGTATATGCTGACTTCTATATTCTAAGAGACTTATCTATTAAGGCTACTTTAACCAAAGTCTTTAAAGAGACTGCGGATTTATATAAAGAATACGCCTTAATGAATATATTTAATTATATAGCTTAAAGTACGTTTATTCGTAAGAAAACGTAACCGTCTTAAATTAATACGTAATAAGTTTAAATATTTTTAAGCTAAAAAAAAAAGGCGAGCGTAATAAGCTTTTATATTAATAATATACGTCTTAACGGATTACGGTAACTCTTATATATCTCATTTTGAAATTCCGATAGTTTTATTTGACTTAACGTAGTTGTCCTTTCGAGTATTTAGACTTATATTGCTTGTATCCTTATAGCCCGAATACGAGTAACGTCAACTAGATTCTCGTTCTTCAGTTAGACTTCCTTAACTTCTTCCTTATCATTTTTAATCCGCTATAAGGGTATATCGTAAATTTCCGGCGCCGGCTTATATTTTTAATCTCTTTAAATATAATAATAAAGCAATACGCTAGCGTCAATCGCGTAGGTCTAAGTAATTATTAAATGACGGATAAAGTATTATATTTAAGGTAAATTTTATAAAGAAATAACCTTTATAATCTTTGTATTTAAGTCAAGTTCAAAGTTACGTGTCAGTTAACGTAGCACTTTTCTATTACCGGGAAATATTATTCGCTCCTTTCATTATAAAGCCTCGAGGTTTGGCTTTCGGTTACGTTCTTAATAATCCAATATTTTTAATTAATCGAAACCTGGTTACTTCCGTTCCTGCATATAATCTTTCAGATATACACAGAAACTAAAATACGGATGCTTATCGCTAATGCCTTTATAAAGGTTTAGCGGGCAAAGATTAAATAAAGGGTTATACTATGATAAAGAAGGAGTTATACTAATTTGTCCCACAAGTTATTAAGATACAGGTACGTATGCCAAGGTTTAAGCCCGCTATACCTAAATAGGCGTTAATGCCCCCAAATCTCTTGGCTTTAAGCTAGGTACGTAATAGGGGCCCATATGCTATAACCCCAAAGGGTTCATTCCCCCCAAGCTTCTACAACATAGCTCCAACTATATATAAGACTATAATTAAATTATTACCATCTAGCTTAGAAGATAATAATAAGCGGCCTAATAATATACGGGCGCCGTACTTATCGTCCTCTACTCTCGGGTTTACGTAATTATAGGGAGGTAATCAGGAAGTGAATAACGCAGGCCTTTAACCGAGCAAACTTAAGCTCTAAATACTTAAATACTAATTATTTAATAGCAGCTCTCTCTCAATAAGTCCAATTCAATCCAATAACGATTCTCTCTTAATAATTCCTGTTATATCCAAAAAGAGCACTATTAATTACTGGTGAGATCGGTTTATTACTCTCGATTTATGAAAGCCTACCAGATTATCTAAATGATATCATTTTAGGCATTACCGGGAATACCTTCCTTATCTTTATAACCCCTTTTACCGAACGGAGTACTACCCGACTTATCTTTAATTAACTCGAATTTAAGTAAAGCTAAATAATTATTAAAGGAAGAGTTAAGAGTTAAAAACGTTATTATAAATTAGGAAGAACCGGAAGTTAATTTATAAATTACGTTAAAAGAAACTTTATTTAATAGTTTAAGATTATTAAGCTTTAATATAGAAGTATTTATAGATAACCCGTTTTAAATATGGGTTAAATTTAGCCAGAACTGGCTGTTTTATAATAAAAAGGAAATACGTAAAATAAGGAGTTAATTAATTAAAAAAACCCGGGATATTCTGGATAAAAGGAGGGGTTTTAATTAGTTAGAAGATAAACGTTAAGAAATTTAAGAAAATCTTAAGGAGTTTAATTAAGATTGATTGATTGATTTGTTTATATATGTGTCTAGTTACTTTTAAGTTAATTTCGGCGTTCTATAATGCTGGTAATTAGGTTATGGTTATCTTAATATTTATACTTATTTTAAACTTATCGTTTTAATTTAAAAGGAAAAAGGAAATTATAATTAATTAATTTAACCTTAGTTTACCTTAAATATTAACTTAATTTAAATAAAAACCTTTCTTCCGTAATTACTTATCTTAATATTATAACCGAGTCTTTACGTTAACCCGATTAAGATTAATAATTATTTTAAATCCTTAATTTATTATTTTTATTAAGAACTTTTTACTTTTTAACGTTTTAATTTACGGTAAGGATTTAAGAATAATATTAAGTTTAATCGGGGGAAGGTGGTTCCGATTATATAACTTTACTTTTCTTAATACCGGGACTTCATTTTGAATACTTTATTATATAACTTTTTAAATTAACTTTATTTGATTTTAACTTTAATTTTTTAACGTTAAATTTTTATATTCTTTTTTTATTAACCTTATATGGTTACTCCGGGAAGCGGGACGGGATGGGACGGGATTTCGATTCACTTATCCCATCCCGCGTGGGACGGGATAAGGGTTAAGTCCCGTCCCATCCCATCCCTAACCCGGCGGGATGGGATAAGGATATGCCAAGATCCTAATTCTTGGCACGCTAACCGGATTAAGTAAATAATTCACTTCCAATATCGAATTTTTGGATTTTTTAAAGGGGTTTTTAAGACTTATATACTATAAATAGTAAGTTATATACTATAAATAATAATTCCGTAATCTTAACGGGATCTTGGTATATCCCTATCCCATCCCGTCCCATCCCATACTAGTACGGGATAGGATAAACCTTATTCCATCCCGTCCCATCCCTATCCCGTCCCTATCCCGTCCCTATCCCATGGGATATATCCCGTCCCGCTTGCCGGAGTATATATGGTAATTAAGCTTATTTAAGGTTAATTACCGATATTAATAAATTATTAAATATTTATTATTATTTTATTTATATTAATTATATAACTTACCGGATAAGATTTAAGGGCTCTTAATAAAATCGTCTTTTATTTTTAAAGTATTCGATTATTCTATAGTTTATCTTCTATACGTAAAAATACCATTTCGCCGCGCTCGCCCCTTAATTAAGATAATAAGGTTATATTCCTTATTAATTTAATAAAAAATATTTTAAATAAATTACGTAAAGTCCGGACGGACGTAAACGAAAATAAAGTAAAATAAAATTAATAATAAATTAATATTAAATAATAGAAAAACTATTTATATTTTAAATAAATAATTAATTTCCGTAACGATTATATATTACCGATCCGTATCGGTAACATAATATATAATAAGCTTATTGAGGAGAATCCTTGGGTAAAAAAGCTTAAGCTTAATAAAGTTTAAGGAATTTATAATTCCGCTTTTTCCCTATATTATTAAAAGCTTTTATTAAAGTACTTTAATGCTTTTATTAATTTTGGCCTTTATAACGTTTTCTTTACCCTTAAAGCTAAATATATAAACGCGTTATTCTATAACGCCAAAAATTAATATATACGTAGTGGATATACGATAATTAATACCCGACGTAGCTTAAACTAAGCCGCTACCAAGAAGATATTAATTAAAAGAGAAACCGACGGCTAATTATCCGTTACTATTATTACGCCAACCGTACCTATACTATACTTTAACATAAAGTCCTTCGCTTTTACTATGACAGTAAACCTTATATACGCAGAAATCTTCATTAATTAAGCTTTTATTATTAACGACGATATTATCTAATAATATATATATCTTTTAAAGTTATATACCCTTAATTAACTTAATAATTAAAGCGACCTTTATTATAATATAAATAATATCCTCAATTACAATATTGATTTACGTAAACGTTAAACTTTTAAACTTTATAAAAAACTTACCGACCTTTAATTTAAAGAGTTAAGGTTACTTAAAAAGAAAGTTAAGACGAAAAATAGGAAAACCAAAATAAAGGACGGGAAGACTAACGTTACCGATAAAACCGGATAATTTATTCCAATTTAAGTACGTATTTCACTTTCTTAACTAACGCTCTCCGTTACTATTAAGGAGATTAAATTAAACGGCGGTTAAGTTTAGGAGCTTCTCTATAATTAAATTTCCAATAAGCAATTTATAATTATATAAAGTAATATTAAAACTTTATATTTTAATAACTTTTAAATATTAAAGCTCCTATATTACCTTTTATATGTAAATTAACTTTCTTAAGTATAAATAATAATTTTACCGGATTTACTTCGTTTTCTTTTTTTTATTCCGTTTAAGACGTTTTTTACTTTTAAATAATATTATTTTCTTATATTATTTCTTTCCTTTATTATAAATTAATCCTTATAAACTTTTATAATAAAGGTTATTTACGTTAAGATTTCTTTCTATAATAATATTTTAAGGTTTTTCTTAAATAATTATAATTTATACCTTAAGTCTTTTTCTCGATATTAAGAATATAATTAACCGTTTAAGCGTTTATATCGTTTTTATTTTTAAGGATATATTATAATATAATAAGGAACCTAAGTCCGTTTAACCTTTTAATTTAAGTATTAAATAATTAACGCTTAATAAATATTTATAAAGGAGAATAATATAGAATATAATTATAAAAATTAAACCTTTAACTTTTCGCTTTATTACTCCTTATTAATAAGTAATTCTATGTTATTTACCCGTTATATTTATTATAACTCTTTATTACGGTAATATTATTATTTAGATTCTTAAATATTTCTTTCCGTTAGGCTTAAAAAGGTCGTTCCTTCAATTAAGTAAAACCGTCCGTAAAGTAGAAAACGATAACCTAAGACGTCCCGTAAATACGTACGTATCTCTCCGTTATTTATAACTATTATTACCAGTAAATAAAAGTTTTAATTTACCGTTAAAATAATAGAATAAACGTTTCTTATACGTAGGAGATAAACCCCGTTCTTAAACTCAACCCGTCTAAATAAGCGAAAACGAGATATTAACAAGGTATTAAGCGGAAAAAGCGGCGACTTATATTAGGCGCACAGTAAATATAAATAAAAAGAGCTAAATAAATATTAAGGTAAAATTATATGGTAAAGCGCGTTAACCGGCACAGAAGCCAAGAAAATAAAACGAGTATAAGGAAATACTATTACGGAAGTACGTAGTACCGCGGATTGTCTAGGCTTAAATTAATTGATTAATTCCGTAATCCTCCAACTTTACGTATCTTTATTTTCTTAAGCGTAACGTTAGTTAGCTTTATAAGTAAACCGGGGTTCCATAGGTGGCCAAAGCTATAAAGAAGCCTAACCAAAAGGAAATTTTGTCCGAGTAAAATTGAAAAAGTAGTCGGGAAAGCCAAAGGATAATATAAGTATAAATATCGGTTATTTTATCCTAGCCTTACGCCTTAAAGGGTTTTCTTACTAATCCCTTATTAAATTACTGCCCGACTTACTCTTTCACGCCGCATATTTCGACTACCGGTTATTATTAATGTTAAACGTATGAAATAATATTAATAACATTATTATATAATTATTAATTAATCAAGGAATATCCAAAAGGCGCAAAATCGAGCCCGTCCCCTCTGCAGGACTTAATATAAATCATAAACGGATTATAAGTATTATCCAGGTCGATAACTTACTATTAAACCGTCTGGAAAAAAGCTACCAATCGCGACCTTACAGATATATTATAGGGACAATTTCAGTACTTTAACGAGAAATGAAGTATTACGCCCCTTTTCGCAGCCCCCGTATCGGACCACCTTAATACAGTATGCTAAATATACTAAAGATTTAAAGGTATATTAAACGTTAATTCTGGAACTAATCCGCTAGACATACTATAGGTTGTAGTTTAGCTATTAGCTAATTTACCGGATATACGGAATTACCACTTATCGGTTAAGCGGCTCTTTAGGGGCCGTACGGGGGAGTTCAGAGATTTATATAAGTTAGCTTACTTAAATCCCTAAGTTCTTTATCTTATTATTTAGGACTTACTTAGATAACGGCTTTTATTAAAATTAATTTATATATGTTTTTTTTTATTAAAAACTTATTATTTTTATTACCTTTATACTTAATAAATTACTTATTGTATTTATTATTATACCTAGCTACCTTAACCTTATTAATACCGCTTATTCTACCCGATTAGCCTCGCGTAATAAAATTATCCCGGGGCCTTTATTGTTAAAAAGACCGGTTAAGGCGTTTTCCGCGGTTAAAAAAATAACGGATTATACTTTATACGGTTAAGTTAAAAAGCTTATTAATAATAAACTTATATTTAAATTTATATTATAATTTCGTTTTTATTATGCCCGTATTATAAGTTTATAATTATTAATTAGGCTTATTGTTTTTAATTTTAATAATAATAGTAATATTAATATATAAAAGACTAAGGTTTATTATATATAAAAGCCCGTTATTTAATAACTTAATTAACTTAAGGCCTTACCCCTATAAGTACCGTAAGTAAAAGGGTGGCTATACGTACCAGCCCGATATATCCTATTTACCTATATACCTTATTAATAGTCTTAACCGTCTTTTCCTTAATATAAATAGCCTTAAATTAAGATATAGGGTATAATATTAAAGTCGGAGACTTTATAGAACTTATACTATAATAAATATAAAATATCCTTTAAGGGTATCTCGTTAAATATATTTCTTTATAAGTACCGTAATATTTATATTAAATTTCTTTTAATTAAAATATCTTAATTTACCGTTATATAGAAAGGGGATTTAAATTATTTAGCCCTTAAAAGGATTATAATAGAATATTATTCCTTTAAAGCCGGGCCTTAAGGTAAAAAGAACGTATTTAAAAGGAAATATTAATTATTATTTATCGGTATTAAGATTTACTTTATAATTCTTTATTACTTTAACCCGGAGAAATAACTTAAAATATATAAAGCCTTTATAATATACCGGGCTTATCTTTTCGAGCTATTAATTTTATATACCTTTAACTCCGTAATTTAATACTATTATATCTTTATCGGCCGGGCTATAATTTATAATGAAGATAAACCGGAGAATTAAATAATTTATAACGTAAATAAGATTTATAACGTTTTAAAACCTTATCTTAATATAATATTTCCTTAATTTTATAGCTAACCGTTATAATAACGTTAAGATATAAAGATAAAAAGGATTAAGCCTACCGTAATTAAAACGAGGATAAGTATATAACGTCTGATTTCAAATATTAACGTAATTACGTATATTATAATTATAAGGGTTTTTATAAAACTTAAAACTATACTTAATAATGTAATCTTAATACGTTATTACTTAAATAGCCCCGTAATAAATAATTAGCCGATTCCGTGGTTATTTTTTCGTCCTTAATAAGTATTAATAAAGGTTTACTTTATTATATAGTAAATATAAGTAATAATCGGGTAAATAAAGAAGTCTTACTTAAAGCCGAAAAGTGGGATTTTTAGTTATACCGTTACCCGGACCGTAATTACCGCTCATTAATAGGGTAATTAAGCCGTTTCGGGGTAAAATTAAATTATTACGGCCCTAATAGGTTTATAGTCTACCTACTTTACCCGTTAATTATAAAGGACTTTACCGTATTAAGTAATATTCATCTGGAAATTTGTGAACCAGCATATAAGCATTCCGAGTGCAAGCGAGCAGGTTGAGCAGGTTGAGCTTATGTCCCCCCTCGCTTAACCTTTAAGTGCTCTGAGTGCTCGCGAGTATCCGGCTTACTCGTGAGTTTCCTGGATTCTTATGAGTTTTACCTTTTTTTTTAACTTAACGTTTTTTTAATTAAATTACCCCCTTTAACTACCCCCCCCCTTAAGGATAAATTATTAACTACCAGGGTAACTTTTAGCTAAAAAACCTGAATCTGTAATTAATTTTAAAAAACGTTGAATATTACGGCTTATAGGGGGGTTAAGGGTATACCCGTTGCCAAGAAAGCTTAATAAAAAAATTTATTAAAAATAAAAATCATTATTTTACCGTTTTAAACGTTTTTATTTTTAACTTTTTTTTACCCGCTTAGGACCGCTCGGAGCGCTTATGAGTTTCCCTGGATGCTTGTAAGTGATTTACGAGCGGTCTAAGTGAATAAATCCATTTTTTTTTATTCACTCGCTCCGAGCAGGTCGCAGATTTGCTGATAGTATTTATAAATAATTAATTAAGAACCGTTTTATTACCTATATGTCTATCCTTAATAAACTATATATATGCTTTTTATTAACTTTAAATTTTAAGTATAACGGGGGATAACGCCGTATTTATAATTTTTTATACCTTTACGGGGAGTTTATTAATAATGGAATCGACGTCTTTTACGGGGCCCTTAAGTATACGTTTATTAATAAAGTTATTAACGCGGTAATTATATAGGGCCCGGGCTTTATACTTATTAAAAAGGATTTATTTAATACCTTCCGTTATATTCCGGTAGCTATAAATAACCGGTAATTATTTAAATTTATATAAAATAATACTTATTATATTAAGTATTTCTTCCCTTTTAAATTAAGAACTATACCGTTCCTTTTTAATCTTATAATAAAAAGCTTATATTAAATACTTATCGTTAAGTTTGGTTTTAATATTATATTCTATTATTTAATTGACTTTTTCAGGGTATTCCCGGTAAAAACCAACTTTAAGATCTTTAATTCAGTTTTTAACCGCTTATATAATAAACTTAAGTTACTTATAAACCTTAAGAAAGATTTTATAAGTATTATATTTAACTTCTTAAGTATTAAAATAAATATTATAATAATAAAGGTATACTTATTATTAAATAAATTATAATAAATAATTAAGGGTATTAAAGACGCTTTTAAGAACCGTTTAATTAAATATATTTTACTTAAATCCTTAATAAGTCTATCAAGCTTTATAATTAAAATAATATTATTAAAATAACCCTTTTTTTATAGGTTATATAACGAGCTTATAAAGGTTAATCGTTATTAAATCTATATAAGTACTAAGATCCGTAAGGATTTCTTTTAGTAATAAAGGTTATTAAGTAATTAAAACGGTTTATACTTGAGACGGCTCTTAATAACCCGGTTACGGTATTATTTTTATACCAACGTATTATTTACTTACGGTATAAATGGCTATTTACTTAAAGATATTAAGGATATACCTATTCCGGAATTTATTTTTATTTATAGGCTACCTTTTTAATTAAAAAGGGCTTATATAAACGTCCTTAAGATAACTGCCGTATTTAAATCTTTACGGCAATAATATACCGTATTAATAAAGAACTCAATAATAATTTACTTAAATAATACGGAGGTTATTTACGGTATTAAGAATCTAACCGTATAAGGCCAAATTATAAATACCGTCCGTTAATTAACCCTTATTTTACTCCCGGATAATATTAAGTATATTATAGAGTAAATCTTTATTAAGGATAATTAAATAATTAATTAAATTTTAAGATTTAAATAAAAAAAAATCGTTAATAATTTACTTTAACTTATATATTTACGTATATTATATTTTTACCGGACTATAAATATATTAAAAATAGATAAAAGATAAATTAAATTAATTTATAAGTAACGCAATATTTACGTTTTAATTTTATATTAAATATAAAATTATTATACGGTATAAGGAATAACTTTTACTTTAAGTGGTATATTATATATAGGGTTTACCCAGCTATTCTTACTTTATTTTTTATATTTATTAAGTAATATATATATTTCGTTAATATTAGAAAGCTACTTTATAAGATTATTAAAGGTTATTTTACCGCCTTTAAATCGGTTTATATTAATTAAAGCGTTAAAAACCTTAAGGTTTTCTAATATTTAATACTTTAATATCTTATATATAACGTAAAGAGATTATAAGGTAAAAATATATAAAAAGAACGGCTTTTTATTATTAATAATATTTTTATTAAGTTTGTATATAGCTTTAATATTATTACTAAGTTTAACTTTATTATACGGGCCGCTTTTTTACCTTATTTATATAAACTTTTTACGGGTAGGGGAATTTATTTATAATAAAGCCGACTTTAAACCGGACTTTAAAAAATATTATATAACCCGATTATATATAAAGTTTAAGGATAATTATATAAAGCTTTATATTTTAACGTTAAAAATAAATATTTTCCGGGAAGGAATTTTTTTTAAAATTATAATAATTTTTAATAAGACTTACCTTATACGGTCTTTAAAGGATTTATATTTTTATATAACGATTTTATTATAAGCCCCGCTCTTTTCTTTTACCTTAAAGCCGTTTATACGGGACCTTATTATTAATATATTATATAAACGGTTTATATAATATAATATTTACGGTAATTACTCCGGTTATTCCTTCCGTTAAGGTATAGTTATAGATATATAAAAAGTTAAATTAAGTATTGAATTTATTAAAAAACTCGGTAAATAAAAGTCGGACGTATATTAACTATATATTAACTTAATTAATAATATTATCCTTATAATATTATAACGTTATTAATTTACTTAAGGTTAAATAAGCCAGCCGATACTTATTTATGTCGTTTCTTTAAGACTTATATTTTAACTTTAAGGGTTCTTAGCTTTAACTTTACCCCGTAATGAAGCTATAACGGAGGGTATTTCAACGGTAAAGTACCTTAAGACCTCGACGGCGAGGTCTTTATAACTTAGGTCTTAAAATAAACCAATTAAAAATACTATAAAGATTAAAAATACTATATATCCATATATATATATAGTAGGGATCGAGTAAATTAAAGGTTATAATTTAGATATTAATGAATTTACCGGATATATAGAATTAACACTTATTAATTAAGCGGCTCTTTAAAGGCCGTATAAGGGAGTTTAAAGATTTATATAAGTTAACTTATTTAAATCTTTAAGTTCTTTATCTAAATTAAGCTTCTATGGCGACGAATAAAGGGACCCCAGAGGTCCAAAACGATACGTATACATATAGCTCTCGTAATAATAAAGGAAGTATATTAAGTACGATAAAAGAAAGTAGCGTAATGGTTAAGAATAAGGTAATAAACGGGTAAATAACTTATATTAATAGAAACGGCGATAATACGTACGGGCAATATAATAATAATAAGTTAAATAACGCTTAAAGTAAATAAAAGAATTAAGATTAATAAAATACGCATATTAAAACGCGTAAAACGTATAATAATAATATGGAGGTAATAAGTAAATAAAAGGGTAGGAAGGCCGGTATGGTATTAATAATAAACGGTATAAGCGGAAGGAAAAGGCAGGAAGACCGTAATAAAAGTATTATTAAGGGTATATAAAAAGGAAATAAGGCTAGTAAGAAAGATAAAACCTTAAAAACCCAAAAATAAAAGGCGGAAATAATACGTCACCCGGTAAATAAGGATAAAAGGGTGGTAAGGAAGTCGGTAAAAGCCTTAAAAAAACTCTTTATAATAAAATAAAAGGTTATTACGTTAAAAACTTAATTAATATTATAAATTAAATTAAAAAACATAAAGGACTTTTATATAAAAATAAAAGTAAAATTAAAAAAAAACGGAATATTTATAAGGCTCTTAAAAGGCGGGAACGAAAGTATTAATAAAGGGTAAAGATAACGGCTTAAAATTAAGGGTATAAAGTAAAAATATAATAATAATAACCCCTTAAGCAAAAAAAAATTAAGTGATAAAGGTAATAAAAAGGGTACCCGCGGTAAAAAAATAAAAGGATAACGGAGGAAAAAGTAACTATATTAGGGAAAATAAAAATAATAACGGTCCGCTTATTTAATAATAAGGAGAAAAATACGGTTATAAAAATAAACTTATTATAATTAATAAAAGCTTTTAAAATAATAACGGAACTATTAATAAAATAGATTATTACGGTATATAAGTTATAAAGTAAAGATATTCTCCTTAATATAACGTTTTTAAAAACGAAAGAAAGCTTAAAGAAATTTAAGGTTTAAGTTAATAAAAAAAATATAAATTAATTAAGGTTTTAAAATAATCGTTTATTATTATAGTAAATAAAATATACTTATTACGTTTTATAAAAGCTAAGAAAAAAATTAAGTTAAAAAATAAATAAAAAAAGAATATAATTCTTTACTTAAAGCTTAAAATCGTTAATTATAAGCTTCTTCCGGTAATAAAGAAACTTAATTCCATAAAACGTATAAAAAGGTATTTTATTATTATATTAAACGTAATATTAATAAAAATATATAACAATATCCTAAATAAAAAGATTGATAAAAGGGGATCTTTTAAGATAACTTAACCGTAAAATAAAGTAATAAATATTTATTAATATTTTAAATATTAAAATTATAAATATATTATTATAAAATACCTTAATATTATAAAATATACGGTTTACGTTAAGGACTATAATACTTATAAATATATAAAGTTAATAATTAAAAGGCTTATAAAGGGTATATTTAAATACGTTATATATAATAAGGAAAAATACCCGGTATAAGATTTTAAGTATATAATAAAAGTTAAGGAAATTAAACGTAAAAAAACCCGGATAACCGCGAAAACCCAACGGTATAATACGTATAAAATTAGTTTAATAAATTAATTAAAAATAATTTTAAAACGTAAACTTAATTAATTAAATAATAAAAGGTAAATAATAATAACGGATAAAATAAAAAAAAACTCCTTATGATTTTAACCTTAAGGGTAAACCGTTTTACGTTTTTAATTATAACCGGGAGGATATTAAATTAAAAAACGCTTAACTTTAATAAAAAGTCTATAATTTAAACGGATATAAATAAAAAAGTTTTTATAAAAGTTAATATATAATATATTAACATTTTTAAGAATAATATAATATAACGTTTATAATAAAAAAAATTAAAGTAATAATACCGATATTTAAGTTTAAAAAAGTTAAAAACGTTAATATTATAATAATATAAAAATTACCGTACAACTTATATATATATTTATTTATTAATTTAAGGGAAAGGTTTTATTTAACCTTTAAAGGGAATAAAATAACCAGAATATACTTCTTTATAAATAAGTAACTTAACGTAAATAATTAAAATATTATTTATTACGGTATAAACCTTTATATACTCCGTATTATAAAAAAAAAAGACTTAAAAAACGACCTTAATATCTATAATATATATAATTTATTACCGGTTAATAAGGAAAAACTATTTATAATACCGTTATTTAAAAAGGTTTTAATTATTTTAAGTAAATAAATATTACTTAAAGACTTTAACCTATATTATTATTATATATAAAATAAAGAAAAACATATAATAAATTATATTAAATTAAACGATTTATTAATAGTTACCGTTTAAGTTAACCTTTTATTATTAATATTATAAAAAATTATTATATAAAAGAATTATAAATTTAAAATAATAGTTAATTTAACTTTTAATATAAAAAAGGTTACCGGCGTAATTATAATATATAGGTTATAAGAAGACTTAAAATATAACTTAAATTATATACCGATATAAATAACTTTAAATTAAACCGTTAATACGGTTTTATTATTACCGGTAAGGAAAGCGTAAAAAACGGGTTAAAAAATAAAAATTTATATAAAAACGGAAAAAATAATAATATAATTTGTAGACTTCCTTTAATTAAATAATAAAGATTAAATTAATTTTTTTATAAAGTAAATAATAAAAACATTAAATAAAATAATTAATAAGATAATCCCAATAATAAAACCTTCTTAAAAAGTTAAAATTTATTAAAATAAAGGATATATAATTATATAATTATAAAAATAAAAAAACTAATAAAGTAAACGTTTAAATATAAAAATTAAAAGATACTTAATTAATTAAGGGTTATTTAAGAAAAAAAGAGAAAACTATTAAGAAAATTAAATAAATATACTTTTAATTTACGATATATAATTTAACGGTTTTATCTTATAATATTTAAAAGTTAATAAAGTATAATAAAAAATAAAATAAGAAATTAAAGTTTATCCTTAAATTCCCGCTTTTTAAAAAATCCGATAATCTATTAATTAATATTTTTAACGGTAAAGTTAAGGCCCTTAAAAAAACATTTTTCCTTTTTCTATTAAAAATTAATTTAAATAATATCGACAATATTATATACTTTAACCCCATATTAATAAATAAGGTAATAATATAAAATATAATAATTAAAACGATTAATAAATTAAAGAAAAACAAAGCCTTAAGATTAAATAAGATCCTTAATAAATTCTTATTAAGAATATAATTATTATTTAAAAGGGTTTTTATTTACTTTTTTTAAGTATATTTTAACGTTAATTATTATTTATATAAGTTTACGGAAATAAAAATAATTATTTTTAAAAAGCTTATTAAACCGGATTACTTTAAAATAAAGTCTTATAAATTTATTATACTCCTTTATACGTTAAAGAAAACTTTAAAGATAATAATAATAAAGATCTTTAACGATTATATAAAGAATTACGGACTTTTCGTTAATTAATAAATAAAAATAAAAAAAGGTTAATTAATAAAAACAGCCTTTAAAGGATTAATTAATAATATATATACGGTATAAGGTTACGGGAAGAAGTATATTATAAATCTTTTTTTTTTTTCGATAATATAAATATTTTTAATAAAATAAACTATTAAAGATTACTATATAACTTAAGGAAAAAAAGGATATTATTTTTTTTAATTAAATAAAAAAAGTTTCTTAAGTAATTAAGTTATATTAATTAACCTAAAATAAAAGATAAATTTAATAAAGTCTATTATAACGGGAATTCCTTAAAAATTACTTATTTTTCTTATATTATTCTTATTCTTTAATAATTTATTAATTAAAAAACTTATTAAGTTAAAATAAAAGGTTTAAATTAAAGGCTTTATTAATAATATTTACCTTTTAACCTATAATATCTCTATATATATAACTTATTTGGAATTAAAATAAACCTATAAAGTTTATCTTTAATAAGCAAAAACTTACGGGACTTAATTTACGCCGTATAAATATAAATTTATTTATATAATTAAAAGCCTGAAACTATATAATATAATAATTAAATTAAACTTAAATAAAATTATAATAAAGTTATATATTAATATTAAAGTCCTTAACCTTTAAATAAATAAAAAGCTTAATTATAAAAATTAAATAAGAAAAGTTTAAAAGAAGATAACTTTATAAAAAAAAGGTTTTATTTATCTTATTACGTTAATATAAAAAGGTACGTTATAAAAGGCTTAAACTATTTATTAAACTATAATAAAGTTAATTATAATATACGCTATAATTATTTAATATATTCTTAAAGGTACTCCGGGATATAAAAAAGAGCTTATTTAAATATTATAAAAAGTTTAAAACCGGTATTTAAAAGTAATTAACGGTACTTATAAAGTAATCTTTATCCCGGTATTAAAATTTAAAGTTTTTATATTATTAATTAAAGTTTTATTAAATTAAATAATTGCTTAAATAAAATTAAAAAAATATATATATTTAATTACGATAATAAAAAACGGACGGATCCGTTAAAATCTTAATAAATTTTAAGTTAAAAAAAGTAAATTAAGGATATTTATCCTTTTTCTTATTAAGATAAAATAGGAATAAATTAAAAAAAAATTTAACCTTATTAATATCCCGGAGGTTAATTTAAATATATATAAATTCCCGTCAAGTATAAGAAAGATTAAAATTAAAGGGATTTAAAAAGCGAAAACTATAATAATTACCTTATAAATTATAATAAAGTAAACTGAATATTAACGGAGGTATAAAGACTTTATACCTTAAGATTATTATTATTTAACTTTTAACAATAAAAAGATTATTAATAAGTATTTTTATTATTATAATATTATAAGGAAAAGTAATAACGTATTAATAATTTAATTTTAAACGGGTAAAAACAGTTTAATTTATTTCTTATTTATTATATATACCGGAAATTGGATAAACGTTAAATATAAATATAAATAAAAGAAGTAAAACGCCGTATATATCTTTATCTTTTATTTTTTATTTATAAAGGTTAAATTAAAACTTATTATAAAAGTTAATACTTATAATTATTATAAAATATTATTTATAAAATAAGGTATCCAGGTAATTATTAAGTTTATAATATTTACCGGATTATTATTATAGTTTAACTTTATTATAAAAATAAATAAAATTATTAAAGATTTTACGCAAAAAACTTATTACCGGTTAAGGAAAAAAAAAAGAAACGGAAACCGGTTATATTAATTATATAAACCGGAAAGCATTTTTTATAACCGTAAAAATATAATAATAAATACTTATTAAAAGTCTTTAAAAAAGTTAACGATAATAATAATAAAAAAGGGGTATATATTAAGCGCATAAGTATTAATAAGAATATTTGAAAACGTTACGTAAAATTAAAATAATATAAATATATAAAGGAACGGAAAAGTAATGAGTTTAAGGGTAATCCCTATAAGGATACGATTATAATATTATAAATTTTCTTAAGGGAGTTAAAATATAGAAAGTATATAAATAAATTATTACTCTTTAAACGGCCGTTAATATCCTTTACCTTAAGGGATAAAGGAGAAAGGCCTAATAAACGCCGGTTTTTACCTTAACGTTATAAATATCAGGTTTTTACGGTTATTAATAAGGTTAAAAGGCCGCGTATTAAAAAACGCCGGAATTAGCTTAGCTAGATCCGTAATATAAATCAATCAATCAGTCAATATTAATAAAGAATACGTAAATAATTTTATTAAACTTTAAAATTAATTTATTTAAATAAATAATATTTAATATAATAACTTTTAAATTTAAAAGGACAAGGACTCGAAGGTTAAACAATAAGGAAGTTATAATCGTATATTTTTAAAGAAGTTTCAAAAACTTTAATTATTAATATTTTTTATCATATTTTAATTAATTTAAGTACAGTTTAAGTTTCCCGTTAAGTAATTTAAGAACCTTTTAAATATTTTTATTATAGTAATCCTTATAAAAGATTAAAATACCTTAAATTAATTTAAGCATTTTAAGAATTAATAATTAAGATTAATAAGCATAACCGTTTACTACTAAAAAAATTAAACAGAAACTTTAATTATTAATAAAATTTCAATATTTTCTTTAAAGATAAATTTAATTATTTATTAAATAAGTGATTTTTAAAAAAAATATAGTAAAAATTAAAGATATACTTAATTTTTAACTTTATTTTATAGAATACAAATATATATTGTTTAAAAATATTTTATCTTTTGATCTTTTAGATAAATAATTTCTTATTATTACCGGTTTTATTTCTATAAGAAAACAATTTTCTTTGAATTCCTAATTAATATTAAAATTATTAATTATTATTTTATTAATAAAAAGTTGATCCCTTAAATATACGATTTACTTTAAATTTTTCCTTATAAGTTCTTTAAGCTTATATCCGTTGAAGAATATAACGGATATATGAATCTTAAGGTTATTATTTATTTCATTTATTTAACTTTAATAATTTAAGGATATTTTAAATTTTCTGCTTTTAAATTTATTAGCTAATTAAGATTAGATTAAATTATTTTTAAAAAGCCTTAAATAAAAAGATGTAAAGTTTAGTTAAATATTTGTTAAAATAATATTCTTTTTATATATTATTTCTACTATTATATTAAAGTAAATTACTTTAAAAGAAAACGAATTTTATTATTCATAAAAGAGATTAAACTATCTTTTAAAATAAAATGAATAGCTTTTTAAAATAACTTATTTTATATTTTTTTATTTTATTAAATCTTATTAAATTATTAACGGAACCGAAAGAAAACTTAATCCTTAAAGTTAAAAATAAACCTTTTAATATTTTTATTGTTAATATAATCGTATATAATTATTATCTTATAATTATAAGAAAAAAAGTAAGATCCTTTTTTATATTATATATTATAGTTTAATCAAAGCGGTTAATAACGTATTTCAAAATTATCTAAAGATTATTAAAATAATTATAATTTATAATAATTTTTTTAAGGAAGTTATTATTTTAGAATAAGTTACGGACTAACTCCTTAAAGAATATCATAACTTTTAAAACGTCTTTAATTAATTTAAAGCAGGTAAGTTTTTACTTTACCGTATTTATGATTATAAAATTAAATTTATTATTAAAAAAATATTTTTATATAACTGCTTATATTCTATATTTAATTATAAGCTTTAAAAGCTTAAAAATTATATTATTAAGAATTTAAAAAAAAGTTTATTAAACTTAATAAAGTATTATGTAATTTATTTATCCTTTCTATTTTAGAATTAAATAAGGATTTTCGACTTTACGTTAATTATCAAGCTTTTAACTTAATTATTAAAAGAAATCATTACTTTATTCTTTTTATTAATAAAGTCTTAATTTATATCGTAAATTTTAAGTATTTTACTTAATTAAATATTATTATTATATTTAATAAGTTATAAATACTCCCGGAAAATAAAATTTTTATTATATTTATATTATTTTTAAAAGTTTTTAAATATAAAGTTATCTTATTTAAATTAATTAGGGCATTGGCCTCTTATTAATTATATATCAACGATGTTTTATTTAATTACTTTAATAAATTTTATTAGATTTATTTATATAATATCTTTATTTATAATAAAACCAAAAAGGAATATATAGAATACGTAAAAAGGGTTTTAATAAAATTTCAAAAATAAACTTTTAAATAAATATTAAAAAATATAACTTTAACGTATAAAGAATCAAGTTTTTAGGACTTATTATTATAATTAAAGGTTTTAAAATTAATAAAAAAAAGATTTAAGTCATTAAAAGATAGCCTATATTTATTAACTTGAAATAAGTTTAAAGCTTTATTAATTCCTATAACTTCTTTTAAAAATTCATATATAATTTTTTATATAAAGCTTATTTTTTAATAAAACTTATTAAGAAAAATACTTCATATAATTAAGTTAAAGAATATTAATATACTTTTAAAGATTTAAGAAAATCTTTTATTACCATATTTATTCTTTAATATTTCAATAAAATTAAATAAGTTATTCTTAAAATAAATTCTTTTAATTATGTTTATAATAGAGTTTTTTTATAATATAAAGATAATAAACAATTATAACTTATTATATTTTATAGTAAAATAATAATATTTATTAAATATAATTATAATATTTATAATAAAGAATTATTAATTATTATTGAATATTTAAAAAAAACTAAAGATTAAATTTTAAAAATAATAGAAATCTTTATTAAGATATTTATTAATAGTTAAGCCTTTAAATATTTTATAAAATAATAAAAGCTTTCCCGAAGATAAATTAAATACTTTAATTTATTATCGGAATTTAACTTTAAAGTAGTATATAAACTTAACAAATAAAATAAAGAATCATTACAATAATATGAATATTTAATTACCGATTAAAAGGAAATAAAGATAATAAGATTAAATTTTAATATTAAACGCTTTTATTATTAAACCGGTTTAAAGTCGTAACTTTTAACGAAGGAAAAAAGAATAATAAAAATTGAAATTAAAATTAAAATTTAATATATAAATTATTTAAATTAATTAATTTCTATTAATAAATAAAGAGAGCGAATTAAATCAATATAAAATTAATAGATTTTAAAAATATTATTATTATTAATTAATTCTGTCGCTTAAAAAAATGTCCTTAAAGTATATTAAGGTAACAAATAATATCTTAAGGTTTAAAAGTAAACTTTAAATCTTATCTTATTCTATTTTAAAGTCTTTAAGTATACTTATAATAAATCGATAAGTAATTATTTTTACTCCCCGAACCGGTACGGTATTGATACCGCGGTATAGGTACGGTATAGGTACGGTAGCGGTACGGTATCGGGAAAGGGTCCCTTTATCCCGTACCGGTGGTAAACGGTATAAAACGGTACGGTATCGTTGAATGCCAAAATACCGGTAGCGGATTGAATAAAGCTTAGAACCGTTAAAAAGGGGCAATTCCGGGTAAATAAATATAAAGATTAATATAAAACGCTTTTAAGGAATATTATTATCCTGTTAAATAATATAACTAATCTACTTTTCTATATTTAATAGTATTATTATCTTTTTTATTATTGAGTTCTTGATTAACTTAAATACCTCGTTTGTTTTTATTGACCTTAATTATAATTAAAAACATCTGCAAATTTATAAACCTGAATCCGAGTGCTCTGAGTATACGCGAGTAGAATAAGTAAGAAAATCCTATATTCGCCTTCGCTTAATATTTAATTACTTATAAATATTTAAGAAATTTATAAGCGTTATAAAAACTTATAAACGCTCTTAAGTAATTATAAAACTTATAAATAATTGCATTAAGAAAATTATTATATATGCTTTAATTAAGATTATTACTATATTATATACGTATATTTTTATTATATTTAAAGGAATACTTTTTATTATAAGTTTTATTTAAGCTATTAATATTTAAAATATTTTTATTATAAATTAAGGATTTAACTTTTATAATTTATTTCCCCTTTTAAATATACCTTTGTAATATATTATATTAATATATATAATATTCTTAATTTCTTATCTTTATTTAAACGGTTAATTTTTTTAAATTAATATAGTTGAAGTTAAAACTTTATAATTATAATATTAAAACTTAATATTTATTTCATATATAAAATTTTAAAAATATATAAATACGTCGTTATTAATCCGGTTTTATGAAATTATTTATAATTATACGTTATACTTAAATAATCTTTCTTTTTATCCTATTTATAAACGTTCTATAACTTAATAAATTATTAAACTATAAAGAACTTAAGGCATTTTATATATTAGTTTATACTTTATATTATATTATTTTATTTTTCGTAATATTAAATTATTTTTTAAAAACTATATAATTCTTAATAATAATTTAAAATTCACGTTTCTAAAATTTAAAGTTAATCTAAATTTTAAAGTTATTCAGTATTTAATAATTCTTATTTAATACGGTTATAACTATAATATTTTACGATTTTTATATATTAAATTAATAAATGGATTAAATATAAAATAAAATAAAAGAATTTATTTTTATTATGATTGCCGGCGATTGAAATAATGCTTTTAGAATATATATTAAAGGCTTTTCTCTTTTAATCCTTATTGGTTATTATAAATTAAATATAAATCTTTATTTATAAAATTAAAAAATATTTCTTAACTTTTTTCCCCTTTATTTAACTTAATTATTTTTTCTTTTATTTAACTTTATTATTATTAACGTTATTTAATTTTTTTTATTAAAAGGCTAAAATAATAGATCGTTATTTAACGCTTTTAACAAATAGTTTTCTTTTTCCTTTTTAATTCTTATTATAATCTTTATTATTATTTATACGTTAATTATATTAAGATTATTTTATAGTTAAACAATTAAGGATTTATTTCCGTAAACCGGTTTAATATAATTTTATCTATATTAATTTTTATAATATCCTTTTCCCTTTTTCTTTATTTAATAAGTTACGTATAACTTTAAGATCGCGCGCTTTATATATATAATTACTATTTACTTTTTATAATATCCTTTAAGATAATTCTTATTAAACTTTTTATTTTACCCGCTCATTAAAGGATTCTTGACGTTCCTTAATATCGTTATAAATTGATATATAATATTTATTAACCTTAATTTTAAATTTAATATATAAATTAATAATATGAATAATAAATACTTTTTAAAAAAATATTATTTTCTTTATTTTACTTTTTAATTTTTTTAAGGATTAATAAATTATATTATAAATTGTTTATAACGTTATAAGCTAAATAAAATAAAATAAATCCGATATTAAAGTTTTTAAATTAAAGCTTCTTTTCTTATTAAAAAAAATTAAAAAATTAAAGCTTTAACGATTATATTATTAATAAACCGATAATAATTATTTTCCGGTTATTTTAACCCTTTCTTATTAATTATATATAAGTTTAAATAGGTAAAAGGCATTTTCTTAAGTTTAATTTTATTTATTATTTATTATTTAAAAAATTCTTTAAAATATTTGTAATTAATTAACTTCCTTAATTAAATATATAATAATTTTATACAATTAAGTAACTCTTTTTTATAACTTAAATACGGAACCTTTTAATTAAATCTTTTAATTAAGGCTATTGTTAGTAATATTTATATATTAAATCTATATAAAAGTATTATACTTTATATGTTTTAATCCGATAAGGCTATTTATATTTATGGTAAAGTATAATATTATTCACTTGAATTGAATAACTTCTAACTTTTTTTCTATTTTATTAATTATAATATTTAAGTTAATTTTAACTTTTTAATTAATATATAGTCCTTTAACCGCCGCACTTTCCTTTATAATATTTCAAGTTAAAACAAACGTATATATTTATTTAAAAATTATTTTATAAAATTCCGATAAATAGAAAATAAAGTAATAATCAACGGTACTTAATTGAAAGAATAAAGTATTATTATCTTTTTAATTAAAAATTATATTAATAATCTTATAGTTATTAACCCGTATTAAGTAAAGTAAACCGGGGGATTAAAACAAAAGCAATAATGGATAAAAAGACTTAAAAAGAAATCAGAATCTTTTATAATATAAAAAATATTATAACAAAAACGGCATTTAACTATAATTAAATAAATAACGACCGGTATAATAACTATAAGGATACTTATTCCTATAAGAATAATTACGTAATACTTATTAATTAAGTAAATTTAAAAAAGCTATATATATTACGTTTAATTTAAGTTACTTAATATTAAATTTCTTTTATTAAATAATTATTTAAAAATAAAATAAATAATACGTTATATTTTAATAACTTACTTTATATAACCTTAGTTTTTTTACTTTAACCGCTATAAAGAAGTTTTTATTTTTATTATTTACGTCCTTTAATATAATAATATATAATCGTAAGCATTTTTAAGTTTTTTACGTATAATTCTTATTTTTATTTTATAGTTAATAAGTAAAATATTTATATATCCGTATAATTATAACTTACCGGAATGTTACGTTTTTTCTTTCGGCCGCTAAGAACGTTTTATATTCTTAATATTAATAAAGAAAATATATTAAATATATAATAAAGGACGGAAATACTTAATAAAAGTATATTTATAAATAATAAATTATATAAAATAATATAAGTATAATATAATAATAATAATAAAGAAAAATAAAGAAAAATAAAGAATTTAATATATATTAAATTAATTAATAATAAATTAAATATTAAGACTTTAACTTAAATAGTAATAAATTAAATATTAAGAAATTAAATATTAAGACTTGAAATTAAATATTAAGACTTTAACTTAAATATTAATAAGTTAAATATTAAGACTTTAACTTAAATATAATATTAACCTTATTATATAATAATAATCTTTTGTTATTAAGTTATATAAAATATATAATACTATTACTTGTTATTTATAAATATATTTACTTTATAAATATTTTTATATAAGAAGTCTTTATTATAAATTATATTATATTAATCTTAATTAATAAAGTTATTAATTAATTATCCCGATTTACTTCTTTTTTTTAATATTAAATAAACGTAATAAGTAATTTATTATATATTTAAAAAACAATATGGGCTAAGATTATAAAGATTTCTTACTTTATTAAAAGGGACTTATTCTACTTTAAATATTTTATAAATAGAATCTACTTTCCCTTATTTCCGTTATTATAAAACCTTAATAAATATATTAATATATTATAGCGGCTTATTTTTTTATTATATTAATTAATATTAAAGATTATTATAATTAACTTTAACTTATTTATAATAACGTTAATTTTTTTATTTCAATTAATTATTTTATATTCCTTAATAAAAATTTTATATATTTAAATAAAATTATAGTACCTATTAAGATCCCTACGTTAATAAAAAGTATAATAAAGAATCTGCTTAATTATTTATTTATTCTTATTATTATTTATTCCGTTTAATATTTAATGAATTATATTAATATAAAAGTTTATATAGTATTTTTAAATTTAAAAAAAGTTTTATTTACGTTATTTAACGTTTATATTATAACTATAAGTTTTATCGTTGATAAATTTTTTATTATAAGAGGAGGATGGCGATAAACAAAGGGACCCCAGAGGTCCAAAACGATGCGTATACGTATAGCTTTAATAACAATAAGGGAAGTATATTAAGTACGATAAGTGGAAGTAACGTGGTGGTTAAGAATAAGGTAATAAACGGGTAAGTAACCTATATTAACAGAAACGGTAATAATATATACGGGCAATATAATAATAATAAACCGGATAACGCTTAAAATAAATAAGGAAATTAAGGTTAATAAAATATACATATTAAAACGCGTAAAACGTATAATAATAATACGGAAGTAATAAATAAATAAAAAGTAAGAAAGCCGGTACGGTATTAATAATAAAGGGTATAAGCGGGGGAAAAAGCGGGAAAACCGCAGTAAAAGTATTATTAAAAGTATATAAAAAGGAAATAAAGTTAATGAGGAAAATAAGACTTTAAGGGACCAAAAATAAAAAACGGAAACAATATATCGCCCGATTAATAAGGGTAAAAGGGTAATAAAAAAGGTAATAAAGGCTTTAAAAGGGCTTTTTATAATAAAATAAAAGGATATTACGTTAAAAACCTAACTAATATTATAAATTAAATTAAAAAGCGTAAGGGACTTTTATATAAAAATAAAGGTAAAATTAAGGGAAATAGAGTACTTACGGGGCTTTTAAAAGGCGGGAACGAAGACGTTAATAAAGGGTAAAGATAATAACCTGGGATTAAGGGTATAAAGCGAAAGTATAAAAACGGTAACCTTTTAAGCAAAAGAAAGTTAAACGATGAAAATAATAAAAAGAATACCCGCGGCAGAGAATAAAAGGATAACGGGAAAAAAAGCAATTATATTAAAGAAAGCGAGGATAATAACGGTCCGTTTATTTAATAATAAGGAGAGGAACGCAATTATAAAAGTAAACTTATTATAATTAATAAAAACTTTTAAAATAATAATAGAATTATTAATAAAGTAAATTATTACGGTATATAAACTATAAAGTAAAAATATCCTTCTTAATATAACGTTATTAAAAATAAAAGAAAACTTAAAAAGGTTTAAAACTTAAATTAATAAAAGAAAATATAAGTTAATTAAGGTTTTAAAGTAATTATTTAGCGTTATAATAAATAAAATATACTTATTATATTTTATAAAAACTAAAAAAAAAAAAAAATTATATTAAAGAATATAAAAAGAGAGAATACGGTTTTTTATTTAAGGCTTAAGATCATTAATTATAGGCTTCCTCCGGTAAAAAAGAGATCTAACTCTTTAAAATATATAAAAAGATACTTTATTATTATATTAAGCATAACGTTAATAAAGATATATAATAACGTCTTAAATAAAAAGATTATTAAAAAGGGATTTTTTAAGATAACTTAATTATAAGATAAAACGGTAAATATTTATTAATATTTTAAATATTAAAATTATAAATATATTATTACGAAATACTTTAATATTATAAGGTATACGATTTACGTTAAAAGTTATAATACTTATAAGTATATAAAATTAATAATTAAGGGGCTTATAAAGGGCGTATTTAAATACGTTATATATAATAAGGAGGGATATTTAATATAGGATTCTAAATATATAATAAAAACCAAAGAAATTAAATATAAGGAAACCCGGATAACCGTAAAAATCCAACGATATAATACGTATAAAACTAATTTAACGGATTAATTAAAAATAACCTTAAAACGCGAACTTAATTAATTAAATAATAAAAGGTAAATTAAAATAATAAGTAAAATAAAGAAAAGGAAATTCCTTATAATTTTAACCTTAAAAGTTAACCGTCTTACGTTTTTAATAATAACCGGGAAAATATTAAGTTAAAAAACGTTTAACTTTAATAAAAAGTTTATAACTTAAACGGATATAAATAAGGGAACCTTTATAAAGGATAATATATAATATATTAATACTTTTAAAAGTAATATAATATAACGTCCGTAATAAAAAAATTAAAGTAATAATATTAATATTTAAGTTTAAAGAAATTAAAAACGTTAATATTATAATAATATAAGAGTTATTATATAATTTATATATATATTCGTTTATTAATACGAAGAAGGGGTTTTATTTAACCTTTAAAAAGGATAAAATAATTAAAATATACTTCTTTATAAATAAACGGCTTAATATAAATAATTAAAATATTATTTATTATAATAAAAACCTTTATATATTCCGTATTATAAAAGAAAAAGACTTAAAGGGCGACCTTAATATTTATAACGCGTATAACCCGCCGTTAATTAATAAAGAAAAATTATTTATAATACCGTTATTTAAAAAGGTTTTAATTACCTTACATAAATATATATTACTTAAAGATTTTAACCTATATTATTATATATAAAATAAGGAAAGGTATATAATAAATTATTTTAAATTAAATAATTTATTAATAATTATTATTTAAGTTAACTTTTTATTATTAATATTATAAAAGATTAATATATAAATAAATCATAAATTTAAAACGATAATTAATTTAACCTTTAATATAAGAAAAGTTACCGGCACGGTTATAATATATAAACTATAAAAGGACTTAAAATATAACTTAGATTATATATTAATATAAATAATTTTAAATTAAACCGTTAATATAACCTTATTATTACCGGTAAAAAAAGCGTAAAAAACGGTTAAAACAATAAAGATTTATATAAAAACAAAGGAAACGGTAATATAATTTACGGACCTCCTTTAATTAAATAATAAAGATTAAATTAATCTTTATAAAGTAAATAATAAAGGTATTAAATAAAATAATCAATAAAACAGTCTTAATAATAAAATCCTTTTAAAGAGTTAAAATTTATTAAAATAAAGAATATATAATTATGACTATAAAGGCAAAATGGCTAATAAAGTAAACTTTTAAGTATAAGAATTAAAAGATATTTAATTAATTAAGGGCTATTTAAAAAAAAAAAATAAAATTATTAAGAAGGTTAAATAAATATATTTTTAATTTATAATATATAATTTAACGGTTTTATTTTATAATATTTAAAAGCTAATAAAGTATAATAAAGAATAAAGTAAAAAACCAAAGTTTATCCTTAAATTCCCGCTTTTTAAGAAATCCGATAATATGTTAATTAATACCTTTAACGGTAAAATTAAAACCCTTAAAGGAGCATTTTTCCCCCTTTATTAAAAGCTGACTTAAACAATATTAACGGTATTATATATCCCGATCCCGTATTAATAAATAAGGTAATAATATAAAATATAATAATTAAAGCAATTAATAAATTAAAAAAAATAAAGCCTTAAAACCAAATAAAATCCCCAATAGATTCCTATTAATAATACTATTGCCATTTAAAAGGGTTTTTATTTAATTTTTTTAAATATATTTTAACGTTAATTATTACTTACGTAAATTTAAGGAGGTAAAAATAATTATCCTTGAAAAGTTTATTAAGCCGGATTATTTTAAAGTAAAATCTTATAAATTTATTATATTCTTTTTTATATTAAGGAAAGTCTTAAAAACGGTAATAATAAAAATCCTTAATAATTATATAAAAAATTACGGACTTCTTCCCGATTAATAAATAGGAATAAGGAAAAATCAATTAATAAAAATAACCCTTAAAAGATTAATTAATAACGTATAAACGGTATAAGGTTATAAGAAAAAATATATTATAAATTTTCTTTTTTTTAATATTATAAATATTTTTAATAAAATAAATTATTAAAGGTTATTATATAACTTAAAGAAGAAAAAAATATTATTTTTCTTAGTTAAATAAATAAAGAGTTTTTTAAGTAATTAAGTTACGTCGATTAACCTAAGATAAAAAATAAGCTTAATAAAGTTTATTATAACGGGGATTCCTTAAGGATCGCTTATGTCTTTTATATTATTTTTATTCTTTAACGGTTTATTAATTAAAAAGCTTATTAAATTAAAATAAAAGGTTTAAATTAAAAACTTTATTAATAACGTTTACCTTTTAATTTATAATATTTTTATATGTATAAATTATTCAAAATTAAAATAAACTTATAAAGTTTAGTTTTAATAAGTAAAAACTTACGGGGCTTAATTTATATTATATAAGTATAAACTTATTTATATAATTAAAAGTCTAAAGTTATATAATATAATAATTATAATAAACTTAAGTAAAATTATAATTAAGCCGGATACCAGTATTAAAGTCTTTAACCTTTAAGTAAATAAGAAGCTTAACTTAAAGGATTATATAAAAAAGGTTTAAAAGAAAATAACTTTGTAAGAAAAAAGTTTTATTTATCTTATTATATTAATATAAAAAGTTACGTTATAAAAGGCTTGGATTATTTATTAAGCTATAATAAAAATTCCTATAATATACGTCATAATTATTTAATATATATTTAAAAGTACTCCGGGATATAAAAAAAAACTTATTTAAATATTATAAAAAGTTTAAAACCGGTATTTAAGAATAATTAACGGTATTCATAAAGTAATCCTTATCCCGATATTAAAGTTTAAGGTCTTTATATTATTAATTAAAATCTTATTAAATTAAATAATCACTTAAGTAAAATTAAAAAAATGTATATAGTTAATTATAATAATAGGAAATAAACGGATCCGTTAAAATTCTAATAAGCCTTAAGTTAAAAAAAGTAAATTAAAAATATTTATCCTTTCTTTTATTAAGATAAAATAGGAATAAGTTAAGAACGAAATTAACTTTATTAATATCCCAGAGGTTAATTTAAACGTATATAAACTCCCGTTAAACGTAAAAAAAACCGAGATTAAAAGGATTTAAAAAGTGAAAATTATAATAATTATTTTATAAATTATAACAAAATAAATTAAGCATTAATAAAAGTATAAAGACTTTATATTTTAAAGTTATTATTATTTAACTTTTATAAATAATTATTATTAATAAGTATCTCCGTCGTTATAATATTATAAAGAAAAGTAATAATATATTAACGATTTAACTCCGGATGGGCAAAAACGGTTTAATTTATTTCTTATTTATTATATATACCGGAAATCGGATAAATATTAAATATATATATAAATAAAGAAAGTAAAACGTTATATACGTTCTTATCTTTTATTCCTTATTTACGGAAATTAAATTAAAACTTATTATAAAAATTAATATTTATAATTACCGTTAAATATTATTTAAAGCGAAATATCCGGGTAATTATTAAGTTTATAATATTTACCGGATTATTATTATAATTTAACTTTATTATAAAGATAAATAAGGTTATTAAAGATTTTATAGAGAAAACTTATTACCGGTTAAGGAAAAAAAGAGAAGCGGAAATTAATTACGTTAATTATGTAAATCGGAAAACATTTTCTATAGCCGTAAGGATATAATAATAAACGCTTATTAAAAATCTTTAAAAAAATAAACAATAATAAGAATATAAGAAGGGTATATATTAAATACTTAAATATTAATAAAGATATTTAAAAACGTTACGTAAAATTAAAATAATATAAATATATAAAGGAATAAAAGAATAATAAACTTAAAAATAGCTTTTATAAGGATACGATCGTAATATTATAGATTTTCTTAAGGGAATTAAAGTATAAAAAATATATAAATAAATTATTATTTTTTAAACGGCCGTTAATATCCTTTACCTTAAGGGATAAAGGGTAAAAACCTGGTAGACGCCGGTTTTTACCTTAACGTTATAAGTATCAGGTTTTTACGGTTATTAATAAGGTTAAAAGGCCGCGTATTAAGGAACGCCGGAATTAACTTAGCTAGATCCGTAGTATAAATCAATCAATCAATCAATTAAGTTTTATCGTTATATTTCCGATTTTTTTGAATAAATATTATAAAAACATTAATAAAATTCATTATTAAAAGCCGCTTATATTCCGTGATCTATATAGTTAAACGTTACTTTTTAAGACTTAATTTTAATTTAAGTAAAAAAGTTTTATTTAAGTTTATCTTAATAATTAAAACCCCATATAATAACCGTAATAATTAAGTTATAAAAATATTGAAATCTTTATTTATAATTATCTGTTTATGGTTATTTCGGAATATTAATAAATTATTTATTATTTATGTTTATATACGACGGACGTTATACTTTAATATTTAAACTTTATAGCTTTAATTTTTATTAACTCTTAAAAAGTATTCTTTTAATAAGAATTTATAAGTAACTTTAAAGTAAATTATATTAAAATTAATAATGATATTATAAAGTCGGATCCAGTTTATATAAAACGTAATTATATATAGCTTTAATACATTAATATAATATAAGTTTTCCTTTAAATTCATATTATTATTTATAATAACTTTAAACTAAGATTTTTAAAATAATTATTTGAACTTATTCATACGGTATATCATTTAATTTATATAACTTAATATAGTTTTATTATAAAGTTTATATAGCATTAATATATAAAAGTTAAGGATCGTTTATATTGATTGATTGATTTGTTTATACATAAATCTAGTTACTTTTAAGTTAATTTCAGCGTTCTATAATGTTAATAGAACGATGGCGACGAACAACGGGACCCCAGAGGTTCAAAACGATGCACGCGTGCATAGCTCAAGTAATAGTAAGGCAAGGGCCTTAAGTGGGATAAGCGGAAGCGGAGTAATAATGGAGGTAGAAAGGGTAAAAAGGCAAACGGCCCCTATTAACGGAAATAATAATAATTTATACGGACGGCGCGATAACTATATAATAAAAAACTCTTAAATTAAATAAAAAGCTTAAATGTAATAAAATACGCATAAAAAAATGCGTATAATATATAAAAATAACGTAATTATAAAAGGTAAATAAAAAATAAAGGAGACGGGGATAATATACGGTAACGGATAAAAAGTAAATAAAGGCGGAGAAGGCCTTATTAAGTATATATAAATTAAAAGAAAGCCGGATAAAAATAAAAAAATATCGGGTAATTAAAGATAAACTATAAAAAAAAGTAATTATTAAATATATAAAAAAAATATAATAAAAGAAGAAATAATAAAAACGTTAAAGGGTTTCCTTACGATTAAATAAAAGAATATTATACTAGAAACCTAACCGATATTATAGATTAAGTTACGGGGGGTAAAAAACTTTTATATAAAGGTAAAAACAAGATTAAAGGAATTAAAGAGGTTACGCGGAGCTTAAAAGGCGGTAACGAAAATATTAACAAAAAGAAATGAAAAGAATTAAAAAAGCTATATATAAAATAAAAAAGCGACGGGAAAAGCTTTATAGATAAGGGTAAAGATAAATTAAATAATGAAAATTATAAACATAATACTTATATTAACGGTAAAGGAAATAAAAATTAAGGAGAAAACGGCGGTATTAAAGAAGGCGAGGATAATAACTATATAATTATAAGGTAAAAAAGAGAAAAATATAATTATAAAAATAAACTTATTATAATTAATAAAAGAGTTTAAAATAATAAAAAAGCCGTTAATAAAATAAATTATTACGGTATATAAACTATAAAGTAAGGATATCCTCCTTAAAATAGCCTTATTAAAAACGAAAAAGGGACTTAAGAAGTTAAAAGGATAAATTAATAAAAAGGAATATAAAATAATAAAAATATTAAGGCAATTATTTACCATTTCAATAAACAGGATATATTTAATAAAGTTTATAGGAGAAGAAAAAAAGGTTACTTTAAAACGGATAAAAAAGGAGAATTAAGTCCTTTATCCCGGGCTAAAAATCGTTAATTATAGTCTTCCCCCCGTAATAAAGAAAATTAATGCCTTTAACCGGATAAAAAATACTTTATACTTATTTTAAGCGTAACGTTAATAAAAATATATAATAATATCCTTAATAAGGAAGTAATAAAGGATAAGTCTTTTAAATTAATAAGGTTATAAGATTAAATAACGGATATTTATTAATATTTTAAATATTAAAGGTACGGATATATTATTATAAGGTACTTTAATAATATAAAATATATAATATATATTAAAGGGTATAATATGTATAAATATGCGGGTTTAATAATAAAAAGCTTAATAAAGAATACGTTAAAATATATAGCGTATAAGAATAATAGTTATTTAATATAGAATTTACAATATATAATAAGGGTTAAAGAAATATAACGTAAGGAGATTAAGATAATAATTAAGGTTTAACGTTATAATTTATATAAATTTAAACCAACGAAATAATTAAAAACGGTCTTAAAATATGTGGAGCCCGTTAAATAAAAAAGGATAAAACGTAATAATTAATAACGTAAAAAAGAAAAAACTTATAGTAATATTAACCTTTAAAACCGGCCGTTTAATTAGAATAATTATTATAATAAAAAAACCAGGGTAAATAATATTTAACCTTAAAAAAAGACCATTTATATATATAAAAGTTAACGGGAAGAACTTAATAAAAACTAATATATGATATACTTATACTTTTAAGGGTAATACAATATAACGTATAAAGGGAAATAATTAAAGTTGTAATATTAATATTCGGATTTAAAAAGATAAAGGATATTAATATTATAATAATATAAAAAGTATTATATAATCTATATATACGTTTTTTAATTAATCCGGGAAATAGTTTTTGTTTAACCTTTAAAGGAAATAAAATAATATTAATATATTTCTTTATAAATAAAAAATTAAATATAAATAGTTAAAACGTTATTTATTACGGAAAGAATTTATATATATTCCGAATTACATAAAAAGGAAATATTAAGGGAAACTTAAATATTTATAATATATATAATCCGCCGCCGGTTAATAAAAAAAGGCCCTTTATAATCCCGTTATTTAAAAAATCATAATTATACTTAACGAATACCTTTTAATAAAAGACTTTAATCTTTATTATATTAAATAAAATAAGGAAAAGCGTACGATTAATTATATTAAATTTAAAGAATTATTAATAATTATTACCCGGTTTAACCTTATATTATTAACGCTGAAAAAGATTATAATAAAAAAAAGTTAAAGATTTAAGATTAAAATTAACTTAACGTTTAATTTAGAAAACATTATTAATACGGTTATTATATATAAATTATAAAAGGACTTAAAATAGAACTTAAATTATATACCGGTATAAATAACCTTAAATTAAACCGTTAATATAACCTTATTATTACCAATAAGGAAGGCGTAAAAAACGGTTAAGGAAGTAAAGGTTGATATAAAAACGGAAGAAACGGTAATATAATTTATGGATTTCCTTTAATTAAATAATAAAGACCGGATTAATTTCTTTATAAAGTAAATAATAAAAATATTAAATAAAATAATTAATAAAATAATCTTAATAATAAAACTTTCTTAAAGAGTTAAAACCTATTAAAATAAAAAGTATATAACCATAATTATAAAAATAAAAAGGTTAATTAAGTAAGCTTTTAAATATAAAAATTAAGAAATATTTAATTAATTAAAGGTTACCTAAAAAAAAAAAAAAAGGAAAAATCATTAAAAACGTTAAATAAATATACATTTAATTTATAGTATATAACTTAACGATTTTACCTTATAGTATTTAACGGTTAATAAAATATAATAAAGAATAAAGTAAGAAATTAAAATTTATTTTTAAATTCCCGCTTTTTAAGAAACCTAATAATATATTAATTAATATTTTTAACGGTAAAATAGAGGCCCTTAAAAAGTATTTTTCCCCCTCCGTTAAAAGTTAATTTGAATAATATTAACGGTATTACGTATTTTAACCTTCTATTAATAAATAAAATAATAATAAAAGATATAATAATTAAAATAATTAATAAATTAAAAAGGGTTAAAGCCCCGGGATTAAATAGGATTTTTAATAAATGCTTATTAATAATAATTTTATTATTTAAGAGGATTTTTATTTATTTCTTTTAAGTATATTTTAACGTTGGTTATTATTTATATAAATTTAAAAAATAAAAATAATTATCCTTTAAAAGCTTATTAAGTCGGATTACTTTAAGGTAAAGTTTTATAAACTTATTATATTCATTTATACGTTAAAGAAAACTTTAAAGATAATAATAATAAGGATCCTTAACGATTATATAAAGAATGACGGACTTTTTCTTAACTAATAAATAAAAACAAAAATAAATTAATTAATAAAAATAGCCCTTAAAAAATTAATTAATAATATATATATAATATAAAATTACGGGAAGAAATACATTATAAATTTTCTTTCTTTTAATATTATAAATATTTTTAATAAAGTAAATTATTAAAAGTTATTATATAATTTAAGGAAAAAAAAAAGATATTGTTTTTCTTAATTAAATAAATAAAGAATTTCTTAAACGATTAAGTTACGTTAATTAACTTAAGATAAAAAATAAGCTTAATAAAGCCCGTTATAATGGGGATTCTTTAAAAATCGTTTATTTTTTTATATTATTCTTATTTTTTAACGGTTTATTAATTAAAAAGTTTATTAAGTTAAAATTAAAAAATTAAATTAAAAACTTTATTAATATTATTTACCTTTTAACCTATAATATTTCTATACGTATAAACTATTTAAAATTAAAATAAACTTATAAAGTTTATCTTTAATAAATAAAAATTTATAGAGTTTAATTTATATTATATAAATATAAGCTTATTTATATAATTAAAAGTTTAAAACTATACGATATAATAATTATAATAAACATAAATAAAGTTATAATAAAGCCGGATATTAATATTGAAGTCCTTAATTTTTAAGTAAATAAAAAACTTAATTAAAAAGATTATATAAAAAAAATCAAAAAAAAATAACTTTATAGGAAAAGAGCTTTATTTATCTCGCTATAATAAATTTAAGGAATTACGTTATAAAAGGCCCGGATTATTTATTAAGTTATAATAAAGTTAATTATAATATATACCGTAGTTATTTAATATATACTTAAAAGTATGCCGGGATATAAGAAAAAATTTATTTAAATATTATAGAAAGTCTAGAATTAATATTTAAGAATAATTAATAATATTTATAAAGTAATCTTTATCTTAATATTAAAATTTAAAGTCTTTATATTATTAATTAAAATTTTATTAAATTAAATAATCACTTAAGTAAAATTAAAAAGATATATGTACTTAATTACGATAATAAGAAACGAACGGATTTATTAGAATCTTAATAAGTTTTAAATTAAAGGAAGTAATTTAAAGATATTTATCCTTTTTCCTATTAAAATAAAATAAAAATAAATTAAGAAAAAGTTAATTTTACCGGTATCCCGGAGATTAATTTAAGCGTATATAAATTCTTATTAAGTATAAAAAAAACCAAAATTAAAAGCATTTAAAGAATAAAAATTATAGTAATTACCTTATAAATTACAATAAAGTAAATTAAGTATTAATAAAGGTATAAGGACTTTATACCTTAAAGTTATTATTATTTAACTTTTAATAATAAAAAGATTATTAATAAATATTTCCGTTATTATAATATTATAAAGAAAGGTAATAACGTATTAACGATTTAACTTCGGACGGGTAAAAATAATTTAATTTATTTCCTATCTACTATATATACCGGAAATCGGATAAATACCGGATATAAATATAAATAAAGAAAGTAAAACGCTATATACGTTTTTATTTCTTATTTTTTATTTACGGAAATTAAATTAAAACTTATAATAAAAATTAATACTTATAATTACTATTAAATATTATTTATAAAGCGAAATATCCGGGTAATTATTAAGTTTATAATATTTACCGGATTACTATTATAATTCAGTTTTATTATAAAAATAAATAAGGTTATTAAAGATTTTACGGAGAAAATTTATTACCGATTAAGGAAGATAAGATTACTATTACCTAAAAGTTTATAAGTGGCGCGGGAATGCTTCTAAAACACTCGGATTGTAGTGCATTGCGGCAAAACGAACAATAAGTCTATTATAAAGAAATTCCACCAGAAATCTTAAACTAAAGAAATTGAACAGATTATAACCATGCCACGGTCATTAATGCGTCGGCGCCGCGCCGGTTGCCTTAGATTCAGGGAGTAAAAAAGAAGCGGAAACTGGTTATATTAATTATATAAATCCGAAAGTATCTTTTATAATTATAAAGATATAATAATAAACGTTTATTAAAAGTCTTTAAAAGAGTCCGCGGTAATAATAATATAAAAGGGGTATATATTAAATATATAAGTATTGATAAGGATATTTAGAAATACTATATAAGATTAAAGTAATATAAATATATAAAGGAGCGGAAGAATAATAAGCTTAAGGGTAGCCTTTATAAGGATATAATTATAGTATTATGGATTTTTTAAGGAAAATTAAAATATAGGAAGTATATAAATAAATTATTATTCTCTGGACGGCCGTTAATATCCTTTACCTTAAAGGATAAAGGGTAAAAGCCTGGTAAACGCCGGTTTTTACCCTAACGTTATAAGTATCAGGTTTTTACGGTTATTAGTAAGGCTAAAAGGCCGCGTCTTAAGGAACGCCGGAATTAACTTAGCTAGATCCGTAGTATAAATCAATCAATGAATCAATAATATTAGTAATTAGGCTATAATTATTTTAATATTTATACTTATTTTAAACTTATTGTTTTAATTTAAAAAAGAAAAGGAAACCGTAATCGGCTAACTTAAGCTTAGCTTACTTTAAATATTAACCCGACTTAAATAAAAACCTCTCCCCCGTAATTATTTACCTTAATATTATAACCGAGTCTTTACGTTAATTTAATTAAGATTAATAATTATTTTAAATCTTTAATTTATTATTTTTATTAAGAATTTTTTACTTTTTAATATTATAATCCATAATAAGAATTTAATAATAATATTAAGCTTAATCGGAAGGGAACGGTTTTAATTATATAACTTTATTTTTCTTAATATTAAGACTTCGCTTTAAGTATTTTATTATATAACTTTTTAAATTAACCTTATTCAATCTTAATTATAATTTTTTAACGTTAAATCCGTATAACCCCTTTTTACCGGCCTTATATGGTAATTAAGTTTATTTAAGGCTAACTATAGGTATTAATAAATCGTTAAATATTTATTATTATTTTATTTATATTAATTACGTAACTTACCGGATAAGGTTTAAGGGCTCTTAATGAAATCGTCCCCTACCCTTAAAATGTTTAATTATTCTGTAGTTTATCTTCTGTACGCAAAAATGCCATTTCGTCGCGCTCGCCCCTGGATCGTTTATATATATTAAAGCGTTACGGGTTACTTATTATAGAATAATAAAATAATAAACGCGATTAATTATTATATTATAACCTTTTTTTTATTATTTATTTATTAAGATATTATATTAAATAATTTAAATTTCTTTAAACTTATAAATAATAAAACTTATTTAAATCGCTTATTTAATTATGTTAACATAGGTATTTATGTTAATTACTTCTTTTATTTTTTTCTTTTAAACGGTAAATATTATATCGATAAAAATTATTTAAATTTAATTCATAAGATTTTTTATAAAACCTTTTAATAATTAATAAAGTAAATCCAGTATTATTATAATATATATATTAATAAGACTTAACTTTTAAGTGAAATTCCTTATAATCAGGATTTCTATAGGATCGTCCTTTTTAGGGGTTAATTATTATTAACGTATTTTACCTTTTATATACTCTAGTATATATAATAGTTGTTATATAATTATATTCTTCTTCTTATTTTATAAAACCTAGTATATAGGGTAAAAACGACCGCTTTTAACCCTTATTATTAAGATTTATTTAAGGTAATCCGTAATTACATTTATGAATATTAAGGAATATTATTAAACCTTACGGTTAATATATCTTATTATAAGTCTTTTTTCCGATAACCATTATAAAGCTTATTATCCGTCGTTAATAATATTATATTTAAAATTTTAAAAAAAAAATTTATGTTCAATTATTAAGTTTAAAGTATTATAATAGATTTCGGATTATATACTTTTTATAAAGCCCGTTATTTTATTTATTTTAGTAATTAATATTAAGTTTAATAGTATTATTATAGGGTAAAGTTAATCTTTATTAATAATATAATCAAAATTATTAATCATAATATAAAATAACTATAATAATAAATCCTTATAAAAGTAAATCATGAGGGTTTTATTAAATATAAAGATTATAAGAATTACGGTTTTTCCTTTTAGGATTTTATATTATTTATCTTATTTTTAATTAATTATATATACTTTCTTTTATATTCTTTTATTAATTTAATTATTTATATAAATAAAGGTATAAAAAAAGTATCTTTAAAGGCTTAATAGCCTAATAAGAACCGAATATTATAACGATATTATAAGATTAAATCATCGTTTTAATATCTTAAATATCATTAAAATACTTATGGATTATTATTTTATAACTTTTTTAATAATCGTTCTATATATTATATAAAATTTGTAAAATTAAGAATTTTTATTAAATAATATTTCTAAAGGAAAAACGGTTTTATTAACGGTTAATTAAGAAAGGATTCCTTAGAAAAGTATTTAATCTAAGTTCAATTTAATTCATTTATCGTAAAAAAATTTATTATATATATAATCTTCTTAAAATTTAAAGGATATATAGATTTTATTCTTAACCTTAAACGTTAAGAAACACTATATAGCCGCGTTTCATTTTATATTATTTAAATAAATTTCCCTTATTATTATTTTTATACTTTTTTAAGTCGCTATATAAAACGTTTACGTTTTTAACGAAAATAGAATTAAAATAAAAGCGTAAAAAAAAAGCTTTTTATTCTCTATACTTATTATATTATATATATAATTTTCCGTTTTTATTTTTAATTTTCTGCTTTTTTTAAACTTTCCTATTAATTTGTAATTAAATAAATATTTCCCGATTCCCTATTTTAATAAATAAGTTTTTATAATAGAACTTAATATAAAAGCCTTACCATTCGGAATCTATTATAGATAAAAGAATTAGAGGTATTAAAAATAAATTTTTATTAATATCTTCCGATATTAAGGACGTTACATTAAGATTTATATCCTAAAAACATGTATAATAATATAATATTATTTTATTATTAATATTAATCATATTATTATTATTATTATTATCCGATATTTGAATTATAATTTTAAAACGCAAAATCCTTAATAAATATATATATATTCTTTAATAACGGGTTAAATTAAAAAGATTAAAGAATTAGTAATTATATTTATAAATATAATATTTTATAATCTATACCTTTAACGAAAACGTATTTAAGTTTAATAAATAACGATATATAATAATAATTAATAAGAGTAATAATAAATAGGTTTTTAATAAATAAGTTAACCTTTTAAATTAATTTAAGTTAAGTTATTAAAGTTACCCGGTAATCGGATAAATTCCGCATTATAAAATTAATAATTTAAATATTTTAATATTAATTAATATAATCCGTAATCGATAAATTTAATACTTAAAACTCAAACAGATTATTTACGGTAAAGTACTTAATTGAATTCTAGAATTTAAAACGTTTAACTATAAAATTATAATTATTAAATTTGTTTTGGTAAAAACAATTATAAAAACGTAAAAATACTTGTAAAATATATTAATATTAATTACTTTAGAATGGCGACGAATAAAGGGACCCCAGAGGTCCAAAACGATGCGTATATGCATAGCTTTAGTAACAGTAAGGGAAGTATATTAATTGCGATAAGTGGAAGTGGCGTGGTGGTTAAGAATAAGGTAATAAACGGGTAAATAACCTATATTAACAGAAACGGCAACGATATATACGGGTAATATAATAATAATAAGTCGGATAACGCTTAAAATAAATAAGGAAATTAAGGTTAATAAAATACATATATTAAAGCCCATAGAATACGTAATAATAATATAAAGGTAATAAATAAATAAAAGGGTAAAAAGGCCGGTATAATATTAATAGCGAAAAGTATAAATAAGGGAAAAAGGCGGGAAGACCGCGGTAAAAGTATTATTAAAGGTATATAAAAGGGAAATAAAACTGGTAAGGAGGATAGGACTTTAAGGGATTAAAAGTAAAAAACGGAGATAATATATTGCCCGGTAAATAAGGGCGAAAGGGTAATAAAGGAAACAATAAAGACCTTAAAAAGACTCCTTACGGTAAAGTAGAAGGATATTATATTAAAGATTTAACCGATATTATAAATTAAATTAAAAAGCATAAAGGATTTTTATATAAAAATAAAAATAAAATTAAAAGAAGCGGAGCGTTTATAAGGCTTTTAAGGGGCGGAAGCGAAAACGTTAATAAAGAATAAAAACGGCGGTTTAAGGTTAAGGGTATAAAGCGAGGGTATAAAAGTAATAGCCCTTTAAATAAGAAAAAGCTAGGTAATAAGGATGGTAAAAAGGATACCCGCGGTAAAGAATAAGGGGATAACGGAAAAGAAAATAGCTATATTAAGGGAAACGAAGATAATAACGGTCTGCCTATTTAATAATAAGGAGAAAAACGCGGTTATAAAAGTAAACCCGTTATAATTAATAATGGCTTTTAAAGTAATAACGGAATTATTAATAAAATAGATTATTATAATATATAAGTTATAAAGTAAGGATATTTTTCTTAATATAATATCGTTAAAAATAAAAAAAAGCTTAAAGAAATTTAAGGTTTAAATTAATAAGGGAGAATATAAATTAATTAAGGTTTTAAAATAATCGTTTATTATTATAATAAATAAAATATATTTATTACGTTTTATAAAAACCGAAAAAAAGATTACGTTAAAAAATATAAAAAAAAAGAATATAGTTCTTTACTTAAAGCTTAAGATTATTAACTATAAGCTTCCTCCGGTAATAAGGAGACTTAATTCCTTAAAACGCGTAAAAAGGTATTTTACCGTTATATTAAGTATAAAATTAATAAAGATATATAATAATATTTTAAATAAAAAGATTATTAAAAAGGGATTTCTTAAGATAACTTAATTATAAAATAAAATAACGGATATTTATTAATATTTTAAATATTAAAGTTATAAATATATTATTATAAAATATTTTAATATTATAAAGTATACGGTTTACGTTAAAACCTATAATATTTATAAGTATATAAAGTTAATAATTAAGGGACTTATAAATAACGTATTTAAATACGTTATATATAATAAGGAAGGATATTTAATATAGGATTTTAAGTATATAATAAAAGTTAAGGAGATTAAACGTAGAAAGACCCGGATAAACGTGAAAATCTAACGGTATAATATATATAAAATTAATTTAAAAAATTAATTAAAGGTAGCCTTAAAACGTAAACTTAATTAATTAAATAATAAAAAATAAATAATAATAATAAATAAAGTAAAGAAAAAAAAGCTTTTTATAATTTTAATTTTAAAAGCCGGCCGTTTTACGTCTTTAATAATAACCGGGAAAATATTAAATTAAAAAATATTTAATTTTAATAAGAAATCCGTAATTTAAATAAATATAAATAAAAGAGCCTTTATAAAGGTTAATATATAATATATTAACGCTTTAAAGAATAATATAATATAACGTTTATAATAAAAAAATTAAAGTAATAATATCGATATTTAAGTTTAAAAAAGTTAAAGATATCGATATTATAATAATATAGGAATTACCGTATAGCTTATATATATATTTATTTATTAATTTAAAAAAAAGGTTTTATTTAATTTTTAAGGAGGATAAAATAATTAAAATATATTTCTTTATAAATAAATGGCTTAATATAAATAATTAAGATATTACTTATTATAATAAAAATCTTTATATATTCCGTATTACGAAAGAAAGGGACTTAAAGGGCAACCTTAATATTTATAATATATATAACCCGCCGTTAATTAATAAAAAAAAACCGTTTATAATATTATTATTTAAAAAGGTTTTAATTAATTTAAATAAATGTATATTACTTAAAGACTTTAATCTATATTACTATATATAGAACGAAAAAAAAGCGTATAATAAATTACATTAAATCAGATAACCTATTAATAGTTACCGCTTAAGTTAATTTCTTATTATTAATATTATAAGGGATTATTACGTAAGAAAATCATAAATTTAAAATAACGATTAATTTGGCCTTTAATACGGAAAAGGTTACCGGCGCGGTTATAATTTATAAGTTATAAAAAGACTTAAAATATAACTTAAATTATATATTAATATAGATAACCTTAGATTAAACCGTTAATATAATTTTATTATTACCAATAAAGAAAGCGTAAAAAACGGTTAAAATAATAAAAGTTTATATAAAAACGGAGGAAATAATAATATAGTTTACGGACCTCCCTTAATTAAATAATAAAGATTAAATTAACCTTTTTATAAAAGAAATAATAAAAGTATTAAATAAAATAATCGATAAAATAATCCCGATAACGAAGTCCTTTTAAAAGGCTAAAATTTATTAGAATAAAAAATATATAACCGCGACCGTAAAAATAAAAAAACTAATAAAGTAAATTTTTAAATATAAGAATAAAAAGATACTTAATTAATTAAAAATTACTTAAGAAAGAAAAAGAAAATTATTAAGAAGATTAAATAAATATATTTTCAGTTTACGGTATATAACTTAATAGTCTTATTTTCTAATATTTAGAAGTTAACGAAATATAATAAAGAATAAAGTAAGAAATTAAAGTTTATTTTTAAATTCCCGTCCCTTAAGAGATTTAATAATATATTAATTAATACCTTTAATGGTAAGATTAAAGCATTTAAAGGAGTATTTCTCCCCCTTTTATTAAAGGTTAATTTAAACGATATTAATAACGTTATATACTTTAATCCCGTATTAATAAATAAAATAATAATATAAGATATAATAATTAAAGCGATTAATAAATTAAAAAAAAATAAAGCCTTAGGATCAAATAAGATCCTTGATATATTCTTATTAATAATAATATTACCGTTTAAAAAGGTCTTTATTTACTTTTTTTAAGTATATTTTAACGTTAATTATTATTTACATAAGTTTAAAGAAATAAAAATAATTATTTTTAAGAAGCTTATTAAGCCGGATTACTTTAAAGTAAAATTTTATAAATTTATTATTCTCTTTTATACGTTAAGGAAAGCCTTAAAGATAATAATAATAAAAATCCTTAACAATTATATAAAAAACTACGGACTTTTCCTTGATTAATAAATAAAAATAAGGAAAAATCGGTTAATAAAAATAGCCCTTAAAAAACTAATTAACGATATATATATAGTATAAGGTTATAGGAAGAAATATATTATAAGTTTTCTTTTTTTCAATTTTATAAATACTTTTAATAAAATAAACTATTAAAAATTATTATATAACTTAAAAAAGAAAAAGATATTATTTTTCTTAATTAAGTAAATAAAGAATTTCTTAAATAATTAAATTACGTTAATTAATTTAAGATAAAAAATAAGCCCGATAAAGCTTATTATAATAAGGATTTTTTAAGGGTTCTTTATTTCTTTTATATTATTCTTATTTTTTAACGGTTTATTAATTAAAAAGCTTATTAAATTAAAATAAAAGGTTTAAGTTAAAGATTTTATCGATAATATTTACCTTTTAATTTATAATACCTTTATATATATAAATTATTTAAAATTAAAATAAGCTTATAAAGTTTATTTTTAATAAGTAAAAATTTATAAGGTTTAATTTACGTTATATAAGTATAAATTTATTTATATAATTAAGAGCCCGAAACTATATAATATAATATTTATAATAAACTTAAATAGAATTACGGTAAAGTTGGATATTAATATTAAAGTCCTTAATTTTTAAATAAATAAAAAGCTTAATTAAAAGGATTATATAAAAAAAGTTTAAAAGAAAATAACTTTATAAGAAAAAGGCCTTATTTATTTTACTATATTAATATAGGAAATTATGTTGTAAAAGGCTTAGACTATTTACCAGGCCGTAATAAAACCAGCTATAATATATATTATAGTTATTTAATATATACTTAAAAGTAATCCGGGATATAAGAAAAAGCTTATTTAAATATTATAGAAAGTCTAAAACTGGTATTTAAGAGTAATTAACGGTACTTATAAAATAACCCTTATCTTAATATTAAAGTTTAAAGTCTTTATACCGTTAATTGAAATTTTATTGGATTAAATAATTATTTAAATAAAACTAAAAAAATATATATACTTAATTACGATAATAGGAAATAAACGGATCCGCCAGAATCTTAATAAGCTTTAAGTTAAAAAGAGTAAATTAAAGATATTCATCCTTTTTCTTATTAAAATAAAGTAATAATAAGTTAAAAAAAAGTTAACCTTATTAATATCCTAAAAGTTAATTTAAACGTATATAAACTCTTATTAAGCGTAAAAAAGACCGAGATTAAGGGGATTTAAAGAATAAAGGTTATAGTAATTACCTTATAAGCTATAATAAAGTAAATTAAACGTTAATAAAGGTATAAAAACTTTATATTTTGAAGTTATTATTATTTAACTTTTAACGATAAAAAAATTATTAATAAATATCTCCGTTATTATAATATTATAAGGAAAAGTAATAACGTATTAACGATTTAACTCCGGACGGGTAAAAACGGGTTAACTTATTTCTTATTTATTATATATATTAAAGGTCGGATAAATATTAAATATAAGTATAAATAAAGAAAATAAAACGTTATATACATTTTTATCTTTCATCTTTTATTTACGGAAATTAAGTTAAGACTTATTATAAAAATTAATATTTATAATTACCGTTAAATATTATCCATAAAATAAAATATCCGGGTAATTATTAAGTTTATAATATCCATTAAATTGTTATTATAATTTAACCTTACTATAGAGATAAACAAGGTTAATAAAGACTTTACGGAAAGGGCCCGTTACCGGTTAAGGAAGAAAAAAAGAAGCGGAAACCAATTATATTAATTATATAAATTAGAAAGCATTTTTTATAGCCGTAAAAATATAATAATAAACGCTTATTAAAAGTCCTTAAAAAAGTTAAAAACGATAATAATATAAGAAAAATATATATTAAACACGTAAATATTAATAAAAATATTTAAAGGTATTATATAAAGTTAAAATAATATAAATATATAAAAGAATAGAAGAATAACGAGCTTAAAAATAATTTTTATAAGGATATAATTATAATATTATAGATTTTCTTAAGGGAGTTAAAATATAAAAAGTATATAAATAAATTATTATTTTCTAAACGGTATTTAATATCCTTTACCTTAAGGGATAAAGGGTAAAAGCCTGGTAAACGCCGGTTTTTTACCCTGACGTTATAAGTATCAGGTTTTTATGGTTATTAACAAGGCTAAAAGGCCGCGTATTAAGGAACGCCGGAGTTAGCTTAGCTAGATCCGTAGTATAAATCAATCAATCAGTCAATATTAATATTAATCTATCTTTTTTATTTATTAATATAATTTTTCCAAATAATATTATGGATGATTTTTATTTTTTATATAGTTTTATTATATAAACTTATTATTATTTAAAATAATAACTCTTTAAATTTATAAAGTTAATTCTTCCATAAATATAAACTAAAACGTTATTAAAGAAAAAAGCTTAATATACGGTAAAAAATTAAAATATGAGCGTAATAAGTTTATAAAGATAATAAATTATAGTTATTAAGCCTTAATACCTAGAGTTCCTCGTTAATTAATTTAGTAAATAAGGCTTTTAATCCGTAAATTAACCAAGATTTTAAATTAAAAATTAATAACCTTTTTACTAAAATTATAAACCTTAATAATAAAAGAGAATATAACCGTACTTCACGATTATAAAGTTCTTATTTTAAGATTAAAAATTATAATCCGTATATAATATGTTAAATAAACGTAAAAGACTGAAATAATTAATACTTAACGGTAAGTCCAATTGATTACGTTTAATATTAATAATCTCCTTAATCCTTTTTTAAGTTATAATAATTTATATTATTAAAAAATATTAATTAAATTTAAAAGTAAATTTAGCTATAAATTTAATATAATTAAATAAGCTTATTTAAATTTAAATATCTTTAATATATAAACGTAAAAAAAATAATAAATCAGTTAAGAAAATATAATAATACGATAAATAATAAATTTACTTTAAAAGGGTAAAATATATTTATTAAGAAATCTATAATTTTAAAAAGAAAATAAGAAATTTAAATTAAAATAATTAAATCATTTTAATTTATAATTTATATAGTTCTTTATTATTATTGTTATCGTTAATTTTATTTATTATTCTTTTATAGTTTTTTACATTCTTAATTATTTTTCCTATTTAAGATTTCTGAACTTTATTTATATTCTATACTATTATTTCTACCTATATATTAAGATTTCTGATATATTATATATAATATATTTTTATTAGTCTTTCTTAATTATAATATTATATTTTAACGTAAGCTTATATTATCTTTATCGGTTTATTATATAGTTTAAGAATAATAATATAAATTATAACGGTTAATAAAAGTTTACCGTTTATAATATTATAAATTCTTATTAATATACTTAATTGATATAATTCGGTTTATTTTATAAATATATTAAGCGATAAATCTTTTTAATTAAAAACTTAATATAAGTTATAATAAATCCTTTAAGTTTAATTATTGAATATAAAGTTCAGTTAATTAATAATATAGAAAATAATTTTAAATCTACTATAAAAATATTAAGAAAATATTATTAAAAAAATATAAGCTTTAAATAATAATTAATAAAAGAAATTTAAGGGAAAAAAAGTTACAAAAATTATGTATCTATTATATAAGAAACGTAATAAAAATATATTAAGTAAAAATTAACTTTTTTTTTTTTGGAATAATATCTTTAAAAAGATTTAATCGATCGCTTAGAATCTTATAAATAACGTAAAATATAATAGGAATTATATATAACAAGAATCCTTCTTTAATTATTACTTTATATTATTTAAAGTATTCTTTATTAAACTTAATAATATAAAATAAGTTAACGTTTATACTATAGTCTTTAAGTTTAAGCTAGTAAGTAATCAGTAATAATAACGTAATTACCAATAAAATAAATTTAATAACGTTATTAAAAACCGCGGAAATAAAGGGGCTTTAACGGTCTTCCTTAATCTATATTATATTTTAATATTGGTTATTTAACTTTATAAATACTTTTATTAATAATATTAGAAATAAAACGTTTATAATACAATATTTATAAAACGGTAATATTAATAAGTTTATTTATAATTACTTCACTTATTATATCCGGCGTATATATTAAGTTAATAAAAATTTTATAGCTTAACTTATAATTATTTAAAGCTTATTTATACCTTTTATGAAAGTCTATATTACTTAATACGGTTTTAAAAAATTGGAATGTTTAATCTTTTTTTAAGTTTATTTATCGTAATTATTTATTTAAAAGAAAACGAAAATAAAAACGGGAAAAATATAAAGGTTAAAACGATTTAGATTAAATAACTTAATAAATTAAGGTAGTCAACGGGTACGATTCTTAACGGTATTTTGTTTAAAAAGATATAGAAGGGTATACTTCTTATAGTTAAGTATTATAAGGTATAACTTAATTAAAATAATAACGTTTCTATTAATCTTATATATTGAAGATTTATCGTAAATAATTTATTTTAATAATAAATTAAGAATATAGAAGTTTAACAACTATTACTTATACTTAATTTTATACTTAATAATATAATAAATATATTGAATTTATATAATATTAAATATTTACTGTTAATAATTATTATTTATTATTAAAATAAGAAAGTTTTCTTAACCGTTATTAACTTTAAGGGTATATTAATAATCAGTCCGTAGCCTTTCATAATATAACTCAAGTTCCGGTAAGTCTATATATTTATTTTATAACTCCTACTTTATCGCTTATATAATTGGTTATTTTACGTTATAATCCTTATAATTATTGATTGATTAATTAATTTATATTACGGATCTAGTGAAGTTGATTCCGGCATTTTTTAATAATCGGCTATTTAACCATATTAACAACCGTACAAACCCGCTATCTATAATATTAAGAATTAAAACCCGTATTTATTTAACTTTTATTCTTATTTTAAGGGTTAAGAATATTTTTAGCCGTTTAAAGAATAATAGTTTATTTCCATACTTTTTCTAAGAAAACCTATAATATTATTATTGAATCCTCGTAAGGGTTATTTTTAAACCTGTTGTTCTTCCGTTACTTTATAGGTCCGGTTTATATTAAAATTTCTGATTATACCTTTAAACCTTTATTAAATATAATTTTTCCGCTATTACTTTTTATTTCCGGGTTAATAACGAAGTTTTTTAATTAAATTTTTAATTATTTTCCTTACTTTATTAATTAAGTTAAATTATGGTAATAAACCCGTAGTTATTATAAATTTAATAACCGCTTTAATACTTTTTTTAATAATAAATATTTAACACTAATCGTTAATCCTTACTTTTTTAATTAATCCCGATTTAAGTTCCGTAAATAACGGGTAAAAAGTAAGCATATAAAAAATATTTTATTTCCTTCATTTATAACTCTAATTGATGTCCGTTTTATTATTAACGTATATAAAAAAAAGAAGTAAATTAAACCGTCTTTATCCGTTTTAAATTAGATTATTAATATGTTATCTTTTTTTTTTATAATCTTATAACGTTAAAGATACTTATTAACAGCCTTATTATTATTTAGAATTAAATACCGTCGTTTTTAAGGGATCGATTTTTTATACTCACGTTAACGCTTTATTTATTACGTTATAATTTATAGGGTAATCATTATTAATTTTATCTTTATAATTTTTTTAACTTCCATTATTTTCGCTTTAAGGTAGAATTTATATAGTCTTATATTAACCTTTTAAATATAAGTTAAACTAATTTCCTTTCTAACTTAAACTAATTTAACTTCGGTAAAAAGGATAAATACCGTTTTTTTACTTTTTTTTGTTTAAAACTTCTTATAATTTTAACGGATACGTTTATTTTTTATTACCGTAATTAAGTCTATTTTTTTTTTAAGTTTTACTTAAGTAATTACTTAATTAAGGGTTGATTTTATGAATAATATAAAGACTTCGGACTTTAATATTAAAACGGGGGTTATTTTATATACTTTATTAGTTATTTTTAACTACCGGTTTTAAACTTATTATAGTTATTAAATAAGTTACTTTTTATATTCCGGTATACTTATTAATACGTATTAAATAATTATTACGTATATTATAATAAGCTTTATTATTACTTAATAAACGGTTTCAACTTTCTATAAAGTAACTTCCTATATTAAAATCGCAAAATAAATAAGATTCTTTTTTCATAATTTTTTTTTTTTTAAACTTTTTATATATAATCCTTTTAATTAAATTTTTTATTAATTTAAAAATTAAGTATTTTAATATTAAATTTTAACTTTATTACGATATTATTTAAGTTTATTATAATTATTATATTATATAGCTTTGGATTCTTTATTATATATAAGAGTTTATATTTATATAAAGTAAATTAAGTTTGATATAATTTTATTTAATATAAATAAACTTTATATATTTATTTTAACTTTATGTAATTTATACAAATAAACGTATTATACGTTAAGAAATAAATATTATCGATAAATTTTCTGACTTAGATTTTCTACTTTGATTTAATTAGGTTTTCGATTAACAGGCCGTTAAAAAATAAAAATAAAAATAAAATAAAAGAAATAAATAACCTTTAAGAAATTTTAATTATAGCTGTCGTTATTAAAATTATCTTTTATTTTAAATTAAGAAAAGTTATTTAATCGCTTAAAAAGCTTTTAATTTATTTTATAAGGAAAAATAATGTTCTTTTCCTCGGTAAGTTATATAATAATCTTTAATAATTCATTTTTTTTAAAAATGCTTATAATAATTAAGGGAAGGAAGCTTATAACGTACTTTTCTCTATAATTTTATATTATATATATATTATTAATTATCCTTTTAAAGGCCGTTTTTGTTAATTACTTTTTCTTTATATTTATTTATTAATTAAGAAAAAGTCTATATTCCTTAACGTAATTATTAAGGATCTTTATTATAGCCGTCTTTAAAGCCTCTTTAAATATATATAAGAACGCGATCGATTTATATATTTTTACTTTTAAGTAATCTGGTTTAACCGGTTTCTCTAACGATTATCGTTTTAATCTCCTTAAACTTTTAAAAATAATATCCAATCTCAAAGTAAGCTTAAAATAAATAAATAAAAACCTTCTTAAATAATATCGTAATTATAAATAAAAACCTATTTAAGATTCCGTTTAATTTAAGAACTTTATTTCTTTTAATTTATTAATCGCTTTAATTATTATTTTTAAAATTACCTTTTTATTTATATTTATTAAGTCGGGCTATATAATATTCTTAATATTAATTATTTTCATAATTAACGGAAAAGGGAAAAATGTTCCTTTAAGAGCCTTAATTTTTGAATTAAAGGTATTAATTATTATATTATTTAACTTTTTAAAGATAAAAACTTAAAGATAAATTTAAATTTCCCGCTTTATTCCTTATTATACTTCGTTAACTCTTATATTCCGCGGAAGGAATCCGTTAAGTTATAAATTATTAATCGGAAGTATATTTACTTAATTTTCTTAATAGTTTTTTCATTTTTTTTCATAGTTTTTTTAATTTAATAAGTATTTTTTAATTTTTATATTAAATAGTTTATTTAATTAACGTCTTTACATTTGTAGTTATTATTATATACCTTATATTTTAATAAGTTTTAATACGTTAAAATAGTTTTATTATTATAATTTTTTCTATATTGAACGTTAAGTTAATCGTTATTTTAAATTTACGATCTTTTTACGTTATGATTCCCCGTAATAAAAATAACGGAAAATTAAACCGGATAATTATTATTAATAATACTTTTAATTTAATGTAGTTAATTATACGTTTTTTTTTTATTTTATATAGTATAATAAAGGTCAAAATCCTTTAATAAAATATACTTACCGGATGTATTTAAGATATCTCTTAATAAAAGTATTATAAAGGGCTTTATCTTATTAATTAACGGCGGATTATAAACGTTATAAATACTTAAATTACTTTTAACGTTTTTTTCCCGCATAATCCGAAGTATATATAAGATCCCGTTATAATAAATAACGTTTTAATTATTTATATTTAATCTTTTATTTATAGAGAAATACTTTAAGTCGTTTTATCCCCCTTAAATAATAAATAAAACTTTTCTTCCGGGTTAATTAAAAAGTATATAAATATATTATATAATAATTCTTATATTATTAAAACGTTAGTTTTTTTTATTTTTTTAAATCCGAATATTAATAATATTACCTTGATTCTTTTACCTTATGTAATGTATTATATTATTTTTAAAAGTATCGGTATTTTATATATTAACGTCCATTTAAGTTTCCTTATTAACTTTTATGAAAGTTATTTATTTTTTATTAAGATTAGATATTATTTATCCCGGTTTTTTTATAATAATTATCGTTACTTTAAGGCGGTTAAACTTAAGGATTAATATTACGATAAGCTTTTTCTTTTTACGTTATTTATAATTTTTTTTTAACCGGTTAATTTTACTCCCGCCTTAAGACCGTCCTTAATTAGTTTAATAACTTCGTTTTATATAAATTATATTATTAAACCTTAATACATAACTTAATCTTTTTACGTTTAACTTCCTTAAACCTTATTAAGTACTTTAAGTCTTATACCGGATATCCAATTTTTCTATACGTTATATACTTATAAACGTTTTTAATAAGGCCTTTATTTATTAAGTTTACGTATTTATACGTATTATACCCCCTTATATATACTGTATACCTTATATTATTAAGATATTATACAGTAATATATATATATCCTTAATACTTAAGATATTAATAAATATTTACTGCTTTATTTTATAAACGAATTAATTTAAGGGATTTATTTTCGGTAATTTCTTTATTAAAAATATTATTATAAATCCTTATAAACGTTATACTTAAGATAACCGTAAAATACCTTTTTATTCACTTTATAATATTTAATTTTTTTATCATTAAGGGAAGTTTATAGTTTACGATTTTTAATCCGGGATAAAAAATTATATTTTCCCTTTTTATCCGTTTTAAGGTAACCTTTATTTTTACGTTTATAAAACGCGTTAAATATATTCCGTTTAATATAACGGTAAATAATTACCTTCATATTTTCGCCGTTTTAACTTTACTTTTACCGGTTTATATTTTTAATTTCTTAAGCTTTTCTTTGATTTTTAATAACGTAATATTTAAGAAAATATTATTAGCTTATAATTTATAAGTAATAATAATTTATTTCGTTAATACCTTTTTTATTATTCAGAATATTTTTCTAAACTATAAAAGTTTTATTTTTATAATTATATATTTTTCGTCTTCGCTTAAGAAATAAATTATTACCGTTTTCGTTTTCTTTAATATTATTACTTCATCTGCGAATTTGTGAACCCGGATCTGAGTACTCTAAGTCCACGCGAGCAGAAATACCAGGAAAATCCTATGTCCTCACTTATTGGGTATTTTACTGCTCTAAGCGCTCGTAAATATCCTGGCTTGCTGATAAGTATTACCACTTGCTCGTAAGTTTTACTTTTTTTTTAACTTAACGTTTTTTAATTAAATTACCCCTTTTAACTACCGCTTATAAAGGTAATTTATTAGCTCCAGGGTAAATTTTACCCAAAATAGCTGAATCTGTAATTTATTTTAAAAAACGTTGAATATTACGGTTTATAAAGGGGGTAACGGTAATACCCGTCGCCAAGAAACCTTAAATAAAAAAAATTATAAATAATAAATACCGTTATTTTACCGTTTTAAACGTTTTTTATTTGGACCCTTTTTTTAATTATTTAGGGATATTTAAAGCGCTTATAAGTTTTCTGATTTATTTATGGGCAGCTTAAAAGCGATTTAAGTAAATAAATCACTTTTTTTTTAATTTACTCAATTTAAGTAAATCATAAATTTCTTAATATAAACGAATATTTATATTATAATTTAGTATTTTTAATTATTTATATAAATATCGGAAAACTATTTATTAATAATAAAATACGTAACTTCTTTTAATATATAAATATTATATTTGTTTTAATTTTAAATATAACTTATAAATTTATTAATATAATTAAAATTAATAATTAAAATTAAAAAAACGCTATAAGAAAAATGAAACAATAAATAAAATTTAAATAAATCAATATAAAAAAGAAAATATAATATTCAGTACTAATTTAAAATATATTAAATAATTTAAATATATATCGGTTAATATTTTCTTTAAAATTAAATTAAATTTAAAATAGAAGAATTTGGCGAAAATTATAATAATACGGATATTACGGAAAAAATAATTAACGGTCTTTTTTTTTATATAATAAAATAATATATAAAGTAATTTAAAAATATATAATAAAATAATAAAAAAGTAAAAAAACGGTAAAAAAGAAATCGGATAAAATAAAAAATAAATAAAAAAAAAGTATAATAAAAAAATAAAAAGGTAAAAATTTTTTTAAAAAAGGCTATTAATTATAAAAAGAAATTTAATTTTATATTTTGAGAAACTTTAATTATAATAAGTCGGGCTTTTTATTATAAGAGGACTTATAAATAAGTATAAAATATTATATAAATTTTTAAAAATAAATAAAATATTAATACATAATTCCATTTACAGAAATTATTTAAAAATATTTACGCTGAAAAACGGATATTTAAAACTTAAGGATAAAAAGAAATTATTAATAATAAAACGTTCTAAAAAGGTTCAAAATTAAAAAGCGTAAAGAAAGATTATTATAATCTTTTAAAAATTATTATAATTCTTTATAAATCGGTTTAAAAAAAATGAAGTTTAAAAAACAATAATTTTTCTTTTATTATTTTTTCCTTATATTATAAGTATATTAATAAACCGAAAAAGATACCCTTATTTAAAAAAAAGATATATATTATTCAAGATTACCGTTTTATAAAAAGATTATTATTATTTTTTAAGAAACTATATAACTTTTAATAAAGTAATATAAATAAAGAATATATATATAATAGAAGAATTGATTTTTTTTTAATATTCTTTTATATATCTTTTAAAATAATAATAATTTAATACAAGATAAATTCTACCTTAAAATAAGAAAAAGGGAAAAATAATATGAAAAGATATTATAATAAAGTTATTAAAAATAATAAACGTTTAAAAAGGAAAATAAACAATAATATAAATAAAGGTAATAAAAAGATATATAATAAAAAGGCTATATAAGTCTTTAATTATTTTTTTATAGATAATAGTTTAACGTATAATAACATTATTAAACTTTAAATTCATCTTTACGTAAAATATTTATTATAAAAAAATTAATATTATGAACGATAAATATAAATAATAAGCGGGGAAAATAAATGGAATAATTAATTTATTAATAATATAATTTAATTAAATTTTTTTAAACTTTTAAAGAATTTGCTAAAGTTAATATTATAAATCTTTTTTATTAATTTTATAAATTCGGTTATAAAAATTAATTTTCAAATACCGTTAATTGTTTAAAAAGTTTAATAGTTTTTTAATAAGAAAATAAAATTAAAAAAAATTACCCTCAAAAATACAAACGTATTTAATTTTAATAAAAATAAGCCGCCCGAAAAGAAAAAATATAAATTTATAAAGATATTTAAAAAGGAAACGTTTAATTATAAAAAGACTTATATATAAAATTTTTATTTTAAAGGAATTAAATTAATAATTACTTTATATATAATTTAAAAATAATTAATTATCCGTAAAACTTTTTTTAAAGCGTAAACGGGATATTTTAATGATTAATTCGGATTATGATTATATATTTTATCTTTTAATAAAAGAAAATTTTTAATATTTAATTGACGTATCCAAATTAAAAAATAACGAATTATATTTTATTATAATCCGATTATAAAAAAGTTTTATATTAAAAAGAATAAAAGATACCCGTTCTTTAAATTAATAATAACCAAATATTATTCCGGTTAAAAGTTATTTTCCGGTAAACTTTTAAAATATTAAATTAATAATTTAAATTAATTAAAACTTATTAAATAAATACTTTAAAAATTGTAAAAGTAAAACTTTAATTAAAAATTAACGTTAAGAAAAATTATTAATATTTATTATAACTTTTATTAAAAACTAAAAATTATAAATTTAAATGTATAATATTTATAATTAACCGGTAAATTTTATTTAATTTAATAACCGGAATAAAAATAAATATAATTAAATTAAAAAGAAAAAAAAAAAAAAAAAAATACTGAAATTAAATTAAAAAAATAAATTAAAATAAAAATTAATAAATTTAAAATAAAAAATAAAATATAAAAAAAAAAAAAAAAAAAATATAAAAAAAATAAAAGAAAAAGAAAAATTTTAAATTTATATAATTATTAAAAAACTAAAATTCCGATTAAAATAATAAATACCGGTATAATAAATAAATTTTTTTATTTACCGATAAAATCGATTTAAAAAAGATATATAAATTTACTTTTTTTATTAATTAATTAAATAATTATTAATTAAAATAAAAACTTTATTATTAAATATTTATCTTTAATTAACGAGTATATAAAAAAAAATAGAAAAGAAAAACGATTAATTATGTTGCGGTTAAATATCCTTATATATTACGAAATACATTAAAATTTTAAATTAATTTAAATTATAAATTAATCGGGCTAAATATTAAAAATTATTATTTTATTTTTAAAAATCTATTTTTATTTAAAAAAATACGGAAAAAAATCGGAAAAACGGCTAAATAATCTATAATATAATTAAGCAGGAATTTGAATTTAAGATTTTTACGGTTTATTATATAAAATAATTATTTTAAAGGAAAAGGTTTTTTAATTATATAATTTATAATAATAAAAAAGCGTAATAACGTAATACTAAGACAAAAAATATCAGAAAAACTTTTAAAAATATTATATAAGTATTATTATTTATTTTTAATTAAAGATTAAAAACTAAATACTATTTAATTAAAAGAAAAATATATAATAAATAACATTTCAAAAAGTTTTAAATAATAATAAAAGTAATTATTAGTTAAATATATTAAGAATTTTATTTAATTTCGGAAAAAACGTATATATAAATATAAAGATTTTATAAAAATTATTAAAATTATTCTTTTATTATTTCCGTTAATTTTAAGTTATTCTGAAGATTTTCCTTTTATTAAAATAGTAAAAATTATAATAAAATTATTATATTAATAATATATATTTAAGCCTTTTAAATACATTAATTAAAAAATTGTATAAAATTTTATAAAAACGAAAAATAAGAAATCCGATTTTAAAAGAAAAATGAAAATAAGTTTTTTAATAACTTGTTTTCCCGGATATATATATATATAAAACGTAAAATAAAAAAATAAAGAATAAAATTAAATATATATAAAATATAAAAAATAATAAGAAAAATTATTAATTATTAATTTAAGTTTTTTATTAAAAGCGGTATTATAATTTTTATTAAGCGGATTAAATATATTATATTTTATATATAAATTAAATGTATTATATTTAAAAAAAATATAAATATAATAATTTAAGTTTTAAGATAGAAAAGTATTATTATTATTATTATTATTATTATTATTATAATTATTTTATTTTATTTATCGTTTGATTATTACCGGCGGATAACATATTATTAAATTATTTAATAACAATAACGTTATTTTGTTTTTGAGTTTATTTTGAAAGGAACTATTATTTTCATTACGTTACCGGTCGTAAAAAGTTAATTAAATTTTACGTATATAATATTTAGTTATGATTAATAAATATTTTTATTTATATAAAATAATTAGTTTTTACCGATTTTAAAAATAGCATTTTAAAAAATATATATACATATATATATATAAGTAATATTAAAGAATAAAAACTATTTATTAATATATATATAAAAATAAGATTTATTATGAAAAAAGAATATTTTTAATTAATATTTATCCGGCTTTTATTTTAATAATTACCCCGGTAACTATATAGCTTTTTTTAAAAAATTTTAAAGTTATTAAAATATATATAGTTATATATTTCGTCGCCCTTATAATAATTTAAATAATTTTCATATTAAAAATATTGAAAATAATTTTTTATCGTAAAAAATAAAATAAAAAAAGAAACTAAAAGAGCTTAAATTTATATATTATAATTAAAATTATATATATTTATTAAAAAAATAATTGTGAAAGTATATTACTTTATAGATATTATATAAGATTATAGTAATTATTATATTTATATCTATAAATTACGGCCCTTTACTTATTAAAAATATACTTATTACTTTCTTATTTCTTTTAATATATTTTAAGGTTATCGTTATTATTTACTTTTCTTAATATTAAAAATTATATTATTAAGTATATAATAAATAACGGCCAAAATAAAAAGAGGTATAAATACGGCTTTTTAAAGCCTTTTTATACCGTTATTTATTTAAATAAAAACCGTTTCTTTATTTATTAATAACAAGATAATAAATGGATATAAAAAGTAAAAGATTTTATAGCTAATAATTATTAAGTAATACTTTATAATCCGTATATATATAAGAAATATAATACGTATATTAATATTAAGGTTTATTTTAATATTTAAATTATTAAATATATCTATAAATACGTTTCTAAAAACTATAATATTATTACGATAATATTTAAAAATCTAAAAGATAAAATTAAATAATATATTATTAATTAATATATTAGTACTTAAATAATTATTTAATAATTATTTACGTAGGTTATTTATAATAAAAAACTTTATATTATTCGTTTTAATATTTATTTTAAAGGCGAATAATTATAGATTATTAATTAAATTTTAATAAATTAAGGATATAACGGAGAATAAAATATTTTTATTTATAGTTTACTTTAAGTATGATATATATTACCCGGAATCTTATTATTTATTTTATTATAATTTCTTAAATTAATATATATTTTAAAAACTGAAAAATAATAAATAAGTATAATTGCAACGGAAAAACGACTTTTTTACCATTAAATATATATATTAAGTTAATCTTTTAATTAATAATCTTTATTATTTATATTAATTATTTACTTAAATAAAAAGAATAATATTATTTAAATTTCTAAGGAACTTTAACGGTTTTTATTATGATAATCATAAATTTATATGTAAAGTAAAAAATCTTTTGAATAATAACGGTATATAAATAGTTAATTTTATTAAAACTATAACGTATATATCGGGTACGGTAATAAATTAGTTTTTCGTTTTTTTATATGGTTAAAGAATATATTAATAATAATAATAAAATTCAAAATTAATCTAAGAATATTTTTTATAATAATCTTAATTTTTATATTTATGTATTAATAAGCCGATTTTAATTATTTATCAAAATACGATTACGGTTTTTTTTTTAACTTAAAATTTACGTAAATTAATAAAGAGTTAATAAATATCGGTTTATTTATAAATTAATATATTTAAATATATTTAAATAATATTTAAAATTGAATAATTTATTATTAAAAAAAGAAATTATAATATCAAAACGATTACGATAAAAATATCGGCTTATTTAAACAAATTTAATAATACTTAATACGAAGCCTTTATTATTATTATTAAGAAAATCAAATATTATTAAAAATAACTTATTTTTTTTTATAAAATATTAATAGGATAAAAAAACGTTTCTATATATAACTTTTTACGTTTATTATTATTTAAAAAATAATATCGTTTTATACGTTATTTTATCCGGTATTATAACCTTATTTTTATTAAATAACCGGATTTTTTATTTTCGTTTTAAGATTTTATTAAAAATATTTAAATATTTTTGTATTAATATTAAAAGTTTATTAATAAAAATAAAATAAATTAAGAAACAACATTAATAACTTAAAATAAAATTTTTATAATATAAAAGAATTATATTAAAACTATTAATAATTCTTTTAAAAATATTATAAACAATAAGGTAAATTTCGGTAGAATTCTTATTATTTTTAATAATACTTTTATTTAAATCTTATTAATTATTCCGTATAATAGTTAAATTAAATAAATAATTATATTTATTAAAAATTTAATAGTATAATACCGATTTATTTAATTTTTTTTTATTAAACTATACGCTTTAAAGCCGGTAAAAAAAATATAAAATATATGAAATAATTAAAAAATATATTTTATAATAAATAATAATACGGTTTTATTAATTTATTTAAAAAGATTAAAAATAAATATTTTAACGAAAATATATTATATAAAAATATTTATTTTACGGTTAAAATTAATAATAATAATATTTAATCCGACTTTTTAAGGGGTTATATTATTTTTATTTTAATTAATAAAACAGTTAAAGCTTTAAATTTCAAAGTTTTAAAATAATTAAATAATAAATTTAAGATTTATTTTAAGAACGATAACGCGGACTTTATAAATAAATATATAAAGGAAATCTTAAATAAATATGAATTATTTAATTTATTTTATTATAAATTAACTTTAAAAAAAAACGTAATAATAATATTATTATATAATATATAGTTTACCGTTAAACTTATTAATCAAATAAAAATAAAAATACTTTATATAAATTAAAAATTTATTATAATGATAATTTTTAATAATTAATTTTACAATTATATCTATATCTTTTTCCAGGTAAAATTAAATATTATTAAAAATAAATTATTATTTAGATTAATTAAATAATAGTTTTGTGTTATATAAGATTGGGGCAGTGCAGATGTGTAAAGGTGCGGAAGAGCAACGAGCCTGAGGACAGCCCCTATAAGGATACGGTCGTAATATTACGGATTTTCTTAAGGGAATTAAAACATAGGAAGTATATAAATGGATTGCTACTCTTTAAACGGCCGTTAATATTCTTTACCTTAAGGGATAGAGGGTAAAAGCCTGGTAAACGCCGGTTTTTACTTTAACGTTATAAGTATCAGGTTTTTACGGTTATCAGTAAGGTTAAAAGGCCGCGTATTAAGGAACGCCGGAATTAGCTTAGCTAGACCCGTAGTATAAATCAATCAATCAATCAATCAAATAATAGTTTTTAATTCGTTTTTTTTTATTATTATTATTAATAAATTTTAAAAATAATCTTTAAATAAAACAAATGTCGCTTTAAAATAATTTATATTTAATCACGATTAATTTTATATTAGTTTTTTACGGGTAATAAACGTATTAAATTTCTTAATATTATTAAATAATAAGTTAAATTAATGAATTATTAATATCGTTTAAATTAAAATTTTATTTTACCGTTAAATAAAAAAAATATAAAAACCGTTTTTATTTTATATCCGTTTTATTAATATTGGTTTTAATTTTATTTTTATTTTTATTTTTAAATTATTTGAATTTATCCCGTTAATAAAGCTATTACAATTAAATACTTAAAAGTAAAAAGTATAATTAAAACCGGTAATATATAGAACCGGTTATAAATAAAAAATAAAAATAAAAAGTTAAACCCAAATAAATAATAATATACGATTATAACTATATTTTAGATATTACGTTAATTAATAGAATTTAATAAATTTAATTTTTTCTATTACCGGGAAAAATTGTTATACTTAAATAATAAAATTAAAATTTTCTAAATAATAAAAAATTTAATTATTTTTTTCTATTTTTTTATTTTAAATATTATGGAGTTTTCATATAAAATATATTTTATATTAAATATTTTATTAATTTATTCGGATATAATATTTACGTTATTATCGTTACCGGTTTTTATAATATTTTCGCCGATTTAAAATTTTATATATATATATTTATCTTAACGGTTTTTTAAAATAATTTTATAATTTATATATACGTATTTAAATATATATAAAATGTAATAAAATAAATAATATTTATTTTATAAAATATTTAATTATAATAAAATAAAAAAATTTATAAATACTTTAAAATCCTTATTCTTAAAACAAAGTTTATTTAACGTAATACCCGTTTTTTATATTTTTTTATTATAATAAATTAAAAAAATATAATTATTTTAAAAATTTTTAGGGTAAAAGTTATTTAATATAATATCCGTTTTTCGTACTCTTTTATTATAATAAGATAAAAAAACGGTAATTATTTTAAAAACTTTATTCTTATAATAAACTTTGTTTAACGTAATATTTATTCTTTATATTTTTTTATTACGATAAAATAAAAAAACCGTAATTCCTTTAAAGATTTTACTTTTATAATAAAATTTATTTAATATAATACCCGTTTTTTATATTCTTTTATTATAATAATTTAAAAAGACCTTATTTATTTTAAAAACTTTTTTTTATAACAAAGCCTTTATTATTTATTTTTATTTAAAATAATATTTAATTTAAATATATTTTTAATATTTTAAGAACCAAAAAGGATTTCGGTAATATCTTAACCTCGTTTAAGTTTATTAATATATTTTATAATAATATAATTATATTTTTAATATAATTAAAATATTAATAAATATTAATTATTTTATTTTTTAATTTTATTTATTTTATAAAACGTTTTTTAACAATCTTTTTATTATTGAAAAGAATTTATAATTAATAGTTTTTATTTTTAAGTAAAAAGTTATATTTCTTCGTTTTATACGTTTTATTATTAATTTTTTTATGATACCTTATAAAAAAAATTTTATTTACCGCGATAACAAATAATTAATAAAGTATTTATATTATATAATATTTACTTTTTTTATTTATTTTTTATTTTATTAAAATTCTTTTTAATTTTTTATCATAGTATATTTAAAAAAACGTTTCCGTTGTATAATTTATATATTATTATAATTTATTTAATTAAAATTTTCTAATTATTTCAAACGTTTATATTCATTATAATTTTTTTTATTTTTTTTTTATATTAATTAAATAGATTATACCTAAAATTTTATTTTTTAAAATATTAATTTTTTTTTCAATTTTTTTTTTCTCTATATTAATTTTTTTTTTCTTAATTTATTTTATTATTAATGTTAATTTTTAAATAAATCTTACTTTTATTTTCTTCTAAAAATTTATTTTTTAAATAAAGTTTTTTTTTTATAGTTAATTTTTTGGATTTTTATTTATTATTAAATAAATTTATAATTTAATTTTAATAATAATTATACTTTTATTATAATACCTTTTTTAGTATATTTTAAAACAGCTATTTACTATTTCTTACGGTATATTTTTTAATTTTTTTTTATTATTTATTTTAAACTTATATATTTTATACGTTTTTTTACATATATTTTATTATTTTTAATTATTTTAATTAATTTGATTGATTGATTGATTGATTTATACTACGGATCTAGCTAAGCTAATTCCGGCGTTCCCTAATACTCGGCTATTTAGCCTTATTAATAACCGCAAAAAACCCGATAATCTATAACGTTAAGAATAAAAACCGGTATCCACCCAGCCTTTATTTACGTCTTAAGGGCTAAAAGTATTTATGGCCGTTTAAAGAATAAGAATTTATTCATATGCCTTTTTTAAGAAAACCTATAATATTATGACTGAATCTACTTAAGGGTTACCCTTAAACCTGTTGTTCTTCCGTTACTTTACGGGTTTATCCAATGCTAAAATTTCAAAATTCCGATTATACCACTGAATATCCTTACCGATACGTATATTATTACTACCTTATTCGTACGACTCTGCCGACCGATATAGTATCGCCTCCCATGCCGCCCCGGTGTCCACAGCCCCCCTATTTTAATTAATTTAAAATCTACTTTTCTATTATTATATTTCTTTATTATATCCTTATTATTTACGTTTATATTATTTTTTATCCTTCTTTTTTTTTATTTATAATAATTATTATATTTCCGTTTATCGTAATATTTATTTTTATTATTTTTGATCTATTATATAAGATATTTATATATTCATTATATTAAATTTTATAAAATCCTATATTCGTTATTATTTAATATATATATATATATATATATATAATTTAAATATTAAATTAAAAATATTAATTATAATTAATCTAATATTAATTAAGCTAATTCCGGTATTCCTTAATAATCGGTTATTTAAGCTTATTAATAACCATAAAAAACCTGATATTTATAACGTTAAGAACAAAAACCGATATTTACTTAGTTTTTATTCTCATCTTAAGGGTTAAAAGTATTTATAGCCGTTTAAGGAATAATAGTTGCCCATAAAATAATACTTTATAGTTATTTTATGTATAATATTAATAAGGTATTTATAAGCTTTTTCCAAGAAAACTTATAATATTACGACTGAATCCTCGTAAGGATTACCTTTAAACCTATTGTTCTTCCGTTGGTTTACGGGTCCGTTCCATATTAAAAGTCCTGATTATACCTTTGAATTCCCTTACCGATACGTATATTATTATTATTTTACTTATACGATTCCGCCGATTAACGTAATATCGCTTTTTACGTTACCTTAATATTTACGGCCCTAAACCTTTATTAAGTATAATCTTTCCGCCGGTGCTTTTTACCTCCGGGATTAATATAATATATAAAAATAAAATAATAAAAAAATAGTAATAAATATATAAAAGTTAAATTAATTAATAATAATAATAAAATCGGCTTTATTATAATTAATTATATAAATTAAGTTAATTAAAATATAAATAATAATATTCATTAATAATGTTAATAATATTTTCGCATTTAATTTTAATAAAATTGTATTATTTTAAATAAAAACTATAACCGGATTGATTAATTTTATATTATAAATATTTATATTTAAATTGAAAATCAAAATTATTATAGAATTTTTTTTTATTAATAATTATTAAGGTATTAATAGAGTTAATCCTTAAGACTTAGCTTTACTAAGGTGGAGCGGTTTTATTTAATTCCGCGGCTTAACGTATATACCTTTATATTTATAATATTATACTTAAATAGATTATTAATATATATATTATTTATATTATACCTTTTATATTAGGTACGTTATAATTTAATAATAATAATATAAGATTACGTTTATTATCGTAATATAAACGTGTTTATTAAAACGTTAAAACAATCGATTATAGATTTAAATAAAGAATAAATATAATAAGCTTAATAAACTTTATGAAAGTCTTTTAATTAATAACTTTAATTACCGGTTATTATTATTTATATTTATTTAATAAATAAATAATAGATATAATAAGAATAAAGCCGATTTTAAACTCGTCTTTTTTAATAAGTTAAACGATAATATTATTATTATAATACTTAGCGTGCAGAAGACAAACTATAGAATGGTCGAACATTTTAAGGGTAGGGGACGATTTCGCTAAGAGCCCTTAAACCCTATTTAATAAATCACGTAATTAATATAGATAAAATAATAATAAATATCCGACGATTTACCGGTACCCGTAGTTAACCTTAAATAAGCTTAATTACCACGTAAGGCCAATAGAAAGGGATTATAAGGACTTAACGTTAAAAGGTTAAAGTTAAGATTAAATAAGGTTAATTTAAAAAGTTACGTAACGAAATACTTAAAGTAAAGTCCCGGTATTAAAAGAAGTAAAGTTATATAATTAAGGCCGTTTCCTTCCGATTAAGTTTAATATTATTATTAAATCCTTATTATAGACTATAACTTAAAAAGTAAAAGATTCTTAATAAAAATAATAAATTAAGGATTTAAAGTAATTATTAATCTTAATTAAGTTAACGTAAAAAATTAATCGTAATATTAAGGTAAATAAAGGAGAGGTTTTTATTTAAATCGGGTTAATATCTAGGGTAAACTAGGGTTAAATTAATTAATTACGGTTTCCTTTTCCCTTTTAAATTAAAGTGATAAGTTCAAAATAAATATAAATATTAAAATAATTATAGTTTAATTACCAATATTATAGAACGCTGAAATTAACTTAAAAGTAGCTAGACTCGTATATAAACAAATCATTCAATCAATTAATAATACTTAGCTCTTCCGATAAATAATTTAAACGACTCCTTAATTACTTTATACTTAAATCCTTATTTATACCGCAGAAGATAACGTTCTTAATTAAATATTTACTTTATAAATATAACGTTTTCTTTTTTACTTACTTTTTACCGACGTTAACCTATAATACGTTTATTAATACCTTTAAGGCGAAGCTTAATTATAAAATAAGTTACTTAATAAAACTATAAAAATTGGTATTAATATTAATATATATAACTTTAATTAAAAGAGCTTAAAAAGAGATTCAGATATATAGTAAGGAAAGCCTTAATATAATATTATATTCTTTAAAATACTTAAATGCCCTTATTACCTTTATAATTAATTTTTTAATAAACCGGTTAATAGTAACTTAAGCGGTCTGCGTATACTTTTATTATAATAAGATTTAAGTAAAAAATAAACTATAAATATAACGGATTATATATTATACGTTATCTTAAAAAGTTTATTTATATTATTATTATAATATTAATATATTTAATAAGCTTAATATAATAGCTTTAGCATTAGGCCTTTTACGTAAATATTATTTATTTTTAAAGTAATTTACGGCTATTAAGCTTTACCCTTATTCTTAATATAAGTTATATTAAATTAAAAAAAATATACCTTCGGATATATTCCGGAGATTACGTTAAACGACTTAACTTATAATTTACTTTTTTTATTTTATTTTACGGCTTTAATCTATATATTAATTTTTTAATACTCCGCTTATACCTAGCATTAATATTTTATTATTAATTTACCGGTTATTTTCTTTATTTATCCGGACCTTTAATTAGGGTATATTTACATTTAGGATTAATGGTTTTTATATTTAATTATTAAATTACTATTAGAATAAAAACATTTTTTTTGGTAATAAATTATTAAGGTATTAATAAAACTAATCCTTAAGCCTTAACTTTACCGGAATAAAATAACTTTACCTAATTCCGTAACTTAACGTATATACCTTTATATTTATATTATTATACTTAAATAAATTATTAATATAGATTACCTATATTATATCCTTAATATTAAGTACGTTATAATAATAATAAAATTAATAAAACTAAATTCTTATTTAAATAAAAAGTTTTAATAATAATATATAATAAATTAAATATAAAGAATATTTTTAATATAAAAAATAATAAAAAAAGTCGAATTTATATAAATAATATTTTAAATTTTAGATCTTATATACACCGATTATATTATAATTTAATCTTTTATATAATTTAATTATTTTAATATTCTTTATAGAAAAATAAACTTCATTATTAAATTTATGTATAATAATTTTATAATAATAATTCGCTTATTTTATTATATTAATTGATATTATTTTTAGGTTTTATTTTTTAAAATATTGTATTTTGTATATGTATTTAATAATAATATTAATAATTCTATTTATAAAACGCTTTTTTATAAAAAAAAATTATATTATTAAATTTAAAATTTATATAGGGATAATAATTTTTATTTTAAAAAAAAAATTTTTAATAAATATAGATTCTTAATTATTATTTAAAAACTTAATTTTATTATTATAATCGGTTTAATGTTTTTAAATTTTATAATAATATATATAAAGTTTTTTATTTTACGTTTTAATTCGTTTTCTTTTTTTTTTTATTTATTAATTTATAAATAATAAATTATTAAATATATAATTTATTTATTAAATCGTTTATATAAATTCTTTTAAAAAATAAATATAAAAATTAAAATCTTTTATTTAAAATAATTAATAAAAAAACTTTTCATTTATCTATAGATTTTATTAAAAATTATTTTAACTAATATTTTTATAGAAATATTTTTGTTTTTATTTAAAATTAAATAATAAAATTAATATTTAAATAGTTAATAATAAATCGTAAATATATTAATATAATTCTAGAACTTTAATAATTTTATAAATACATTTATAAAAAGATTTTTTATTATCAATTTAATATTAAAAATAAATATTATATACCGTTTTTACCATTTTATAAAGTTTTTAAATTTTTTTTATATATTTAATAATTTTAAATATATTTTTATATAAAAATATATAAACATAAAATGTAATAATCTTAATAAACGAATATTATAATCTAATATGTCTTGAAATTAATTAATAAAAGTTAAAGGTAAATCCTTTTAAAACTTTAATATATAAATTATTTAATATATAAATTTAATTTTAATTAAATAAAATATTATTTCTAATAATATATATATTTGAAAAATTATTATTATTAGTTTTTTCGTAAATATCAATTGATTAATTTGTTTATACACGACTCTAGCTACTTTTAAGCTAATTTCAGCGTTCTATAATATTAATGGCTAGGTTACGGTTATTTTAATATTTATATTTATTTTCAATTTATCGTTTTAATTTTAAAAGAGAAAAGGAAACCGTAATCGTTTAACTTAGCCTTAGTTTACCTTGAATATTAACTTAATTTAAATAAAACCCTCTCCTCCGTAATTATTTACCTTAATATTATATCCGAGTTTTTACGTTAATCTAATTAAGATTAATAATTACCTTAAATCCTTAATTTATTATTTTTATTAAGAATTTTTTATTTTTTAACGTTATAATCCGCGGTAAAAATATAATAAGAATATTAAACTTAATCGGGAGAAAACGGCCTTAATTATATAACTTTATTTTTCTTAACGTTAAGATTTCGCTTTAAGTATTTTATTACGTAATTTTTTTAAATTAACCTTATTTAATTTTAATTTTAACTTTTCAATATTAAATAAAATCTTCATAATCCCTTTTTATTAACCTTATATAATAATTAAGCTTATTTAAAGTTAAGTATAAATACCGGTAAATCGGTAAATATTTATTACTATTTTATTTATATTAATTATATAACTTACCGGATAATATTTAAAGGCTCTTAATGAAATTATCCTTTACCCTTAAAATGTTCGATTATTCTATAATTTATCTTCTAGACGTAAAAATGCCATTTCGCCGCGCTCGCCCCTTTTCGTAAATATAAATATATTAATAATTTATATTTTTATTTTAATAAATTATCTTTTTTCTTATATAAGTTATATTTATTACTCAATAATTTATATTTTGGTAATGATAAATTATATTTATTTCTTAATAAGTTATATTTTTACTTAATAATTTATATCTTTATAATAGTAAATTATATTTTTATAATAATAAATTATATTTATTTCTTAATAAATTATATTTTTATAATAGTAAATTATATATCTATTTCTTAATAAATTATATTTATTCCTTAATAAATTATATTTTTTCCTTAATAAATTAGTTTTATTCCTTAATAAATTAGTTTTACTCCTCAATAAATTAGTTTTATTCCTTAATAAATTAGTTTTATTCCTTAATAAATTAGTTTTATTTCTTATTAAATTGTATTTATTTCTTAATAAATTATATTTATTATTTAATAATCTCTATTTTCTATTCAATAATTTATAATAAATTTAAAACATATTTCTTTCGATTTTAATATATTATATATATTTATTAAATAAAACGTCAACGAAATGATGGCGACGAACAACGGGACCCCAGAGGTTTAAAACGATGCACGCGTATATAATTCAAGTAATAATAAGGTAAATACCTTAAGTACGATAAACGGAAGTAAAGTAATAGTAAAAATAAGAAGGGTAAAAGGGTAAATGGCCCTTATTAACGGAAATAATAATAATTTATATGGACGGCGCGATAACTATATAATAAAGAATTCTTAAATTAAATGAAAAGTTTATAATTAACGAGATATACGTAAAAGGACGTATATAATACGTAAAGGTAACGTAGTTATAAAGGGTAAATAAATGATAAAGGAGATAGGGATAATACGCAATAACGGATAGAAAATAAGCGGAAACGGAAAAAGTTTTATTAATTATATATAAACTAAGAAAAAACCGGGCAAAAATAGGGGAGTATTAAGTAATTAAGGATAGGCTATAAAAAAAATTATTAAATACGTAAAGGGAATATAAAAAAAAAAGATAAGAATATTAAAAATTTCCTTATAATTAAATAAAAAGATATTATATTAAAAACCTAACCGATATTATAGATTAAGTTACGGGGGGTAAAAGACTTTTACGTAAAGGCAAAAACGGAATTAAGGGATTTAAAGAGGTTACGCGGAGCTTAAAAAACGATAATAAAGGTATCAGTGAAAGAAAATAAAAGGAATTAAGGAAACTATATATAAAATAAAAAAGCGATAAGAAAAGCTTTATAAATATAGATAAAGATAAATTAAATAATAAAGGTTATAAGAATAGCGCTTACATCAGCGGTAAAGAAAATAAAGGTTAAAAAGAAAATAACAATATTAAAAAAGGTAAGAATAATAATTATATAATTATTAAATAAAAAAAAAGAATATAATTATAAAAATAAGCCTTTTATAATTAATAAAGGCGTTTAAAATAACGGAAAAGCTATCAATAAAATAGATTATTGTAATATATAAATTATAAAGTAAAAATATCCTTTTTAATATAGCCTTATTAAAAATAAAAAAGGGGCTTAAGAAATTAAAAAAATAAACTGGTAAAAAGGGATATAAAACGGTAAAGATATTAAGGTAATTATTCGTTATCGCAATAAACGGAATATACTTAATAAAGTTTATAAAAAAGGGAAAAGAGGCTACTTTAAAATAAATAAAAAAGGAGAATACGGTCCTTTATACCGGGCTAAAGATCGTTAATTATAGTTTTCCTTTTATAATAAAAAAATTAAATACCCTTAACCGGATAAAAAGGTACTTTATGGTTATCTTAAGCGTAAAGTTAATAAGGATATATAACGATATCCTCAATAAGGGGATAATAAAGGGTAAATCCCTTAAATTAATAAAGCTATAAAATTAAATAACGGATATTTATTAATACTTTAAATATTAAGGGTATAAATATACTATTACGAAATACCTTAATAGTATAAAGTATATAATATACGCCGGAAAGTATAATACGTATAAATAAGCGGGCTTAATAATAAAAGGCTTAATAAAGAATATATTAAAATATACGGCGTATAAGAATAATAATTATTCAGTATAAAACTTATAATATATAATAAAAGTTAAAAAAGCTTTACGTAAAAAGATTAAAATAACGGTTAAGGTTTAACGCTATAATTTATATAAATTGAACCGGCGAAATAATTAAGGACGGTCTTAAAAAGTAAATAAAGCCCGTTAAATAAAAAAGGTTAAAGTATAATAATTAATAATGTAAAAAAAAGGAAACTTATAGCGATATTAACCCTTAAGGTTAACCGCTCAATTGGGATAATTATTATAGTAAAAAATTAAAGTAAATAATACTTAACTTTAAAGAAAAATCGTTTATATAAATAAAAGTTAACGGGGAGAACTTAATAAAAACTAATATATAATACGTTTATACTTTTAAGGGTAATGTAATATAACGTACGTAAGGAAATAATCAAAGTTATAATACCGATATTTAAATTTAAGGAAATAAAGGATATTAATATTATAGTAATATAAAAGTTATTATATAATCCGTATATATATTCTTGAATTAATTCGGGAAATAATTTTTATTTAACCTTTAAAGGAAATAAAACGATATAGATATATTTCTTTATAAATAAAAAGCTAAATATAAATAATTAAAATATTATTTATTATAAAAATAATTTATATACGCTTTAAGTTATATAAGAAAAAAATATTAAAAGAAATTTAAATATTAATAATATATATAATCCGTTATTAATTAATAAAAAAAAGCTTTTTATAATCTTATTATTTAAAAATTTTATAATTATACCCGGTAAATACCTTTTAATAAAAGACTTTACTCTTTATTATATTAAATAGAATAAGGAAAAGCATATAAATAATTATATTAAATCTAAAAAATAATTAATAATTATTACTTAATTTAATTTTACGTTATTAACATTAAAAAAAACTATAATATAAGAAAGTTAAGGATTTAGGATTATAAGAAACTTAACGTTTAACTTAGAAGGTATTATTAATTTAGTTATTATATAAAAATTATAAAAGGACTTAAAATATAATTCGGATTATATACCGATATAAATAATTTTAAATTAAACCGTTAATATAACCCTATTATTTCCGGTAAGGAAAGCATAAAAAACGGTTAAAAAAATAAAAGTTTATATAAAAATAAAGGAAACGGTAATATAATTTATGGACCTTCCTTAATTAAATAATAAAAACAGGATCAATTTCTTTATAAAGTAAATAATAAAAATATTAAATAAAGTAATTAATAAAAAAATCTTAATAATAAAACCCTTTTAAAGAATTAAAACTTATTAAAATAAAAAATATATAATTACGACCGTGAAAATAAAAAAATTAATTAAGTAAACTTTTAAATATAAAAATTAAAAGATATTTAATGAATTAAAGATTATTTAAAAAGAAAAAGAAAGGATTATTAAGAAAATTAAATAAATATACTTTTAATTTATAATATATAACTTAACGGTTTTACCTTATAATATTTAAAAGTTAACGAAATATAATAAAGAATAAAATAAGAAATTAAAATTTATTTTTAAATTCCCGTTTTTTAAAAAATTCAATAATATATTAATTAATACCTTTAACGGTAAGACTAAGGCCCTTAAGAAAGCATTTTTCCCCTTTCCGTTAAAAGTTAACTTAAATAATATTAATAGCGTTATATATTTTAACTTTATATTAATAAATAAAGTAATAATATAAAATATACTAATTAAAGTAATTAATAAATTAAAAAAGAAATAAAGCGTTTGGACCGGATAAAATTCCCAATAAAATCTTATTAATAATAACTTTACCGTTTAAAAGGGTCTTTATCTATCTTTTTTAAGTATATTTTAACGTTAATTACTATTTATATAAATTTAAGGAAATAAAGGCGATTATCCTTAAGAAATTTATTAAATTAAATTATTTTAAAGTAAAGTTTTATAGATTTATTATACTCCTTTATACGTTAAAAAACACCTTAAAAATAATAATAATAAAAATCCTTAATAACTATATAAAGAATTACGGACTTCTTTTAAATTAATAAATAAAATTAAAAAAAGGATAATTAATAAAAATAGCCCTTAAAAAATTAATTAATAGCATATATATGGTATAAGGTTACGGGAGAAAATATATTATAAGTTTTCTTTCTTTTAATATTATAAATATGTTTAATAAAAAGAATTATTAAAAATTACTATATAACTTAAAGAAAAAGGGGATATTACCTTTTTTAATTATATAAATAAAGAATTTTTTAAGCGATTAAGTTACGTTAATTAATTTAGGATAAAAAATAAATTTAATAAAGCCTATTATAATAAGGATTCCTTAAAAATCGCTTATTTCTTTTATATTATGCTTATTTTTTAACGGTTTATTAATTAAGGAGCTTATTAAGTTAAAATAAAAGGTGTAAATTAAAAACTTTTTTTAATAACGTTTATTTTTTAACCTATAATACCTTTATATATATAAATTATCTAGAATTAAAATAAGCTTATAAAGTTTATCTTTAATAAAATAAGAATTTATAAAGCTTAATTTATATTATATAAATATAAATTTATTTTATATAATTAAAAGCTTAAAGTTATATAATATAATAATTAAAATAAACTTAAGTAAAATTATAATAAAACTAGATATTAATATTAAAGTCCTTAATTTTTTAATAAATAAAAAGCTTAATTAAAAGAATTATATAAGAAAGGTTTAAAAAAAATAACTTTATAAGAAAAAAGCCTTATTTATCTCGCCGTATTAATATAAAAGGTTACGTTATAAAAGGCCCGGATTATTTATTAAACTATAATAAAGTTAATTATAATATACGTTACGGTTATTTAATATTGATTGATTGATTGATTTATATTACGGATCTAGCTAAGCTAATTCCGGCGTTCCTTAATACGCGGTTTTTCGGCTTTGTTAATAACCGTAAAAACCTGATACTTATAACGTTAAAATAAAAACCGGCGTTTACCAGGCCTTTACCCTTTATCCCTTAAGGTAGAAGATATTAACGGTTATCCAGAGAATAATAATCTATTTATATACTTTTTATATTTTAATTCTTTTAAGAAAATTTATAATATTACAATTATATTTTTATAAAAATTACTTTTAAGTTTATTATTCTTCCGTTCCTTTATATATTTATATTACTTTAATTTTACGTAACGCCTTTAAATATTTTTATTAATATTTACGCGCTTAATATATACCTTTCTTATATTATTATTACCGTTAACTCCTTAATAAGTATTTATTATTATATTTTTACGATTATAAAAGATGCTTTCCGGTTTATATAATTAACGTAATTAATTTCCGTTTCTTTTTTTTTTTTTTTTTTTTTATTAATAACGGACCTTTTCCGTAAAATCTTTAATAATTTTATTTATTTTTATAATAAAACTAAACTATAATAATAATCCGGTAAATACTATAAATTTAACGATTACCCGGATATTTCGCTTTATAAATAATATTTAACGGTAATTATAAGTATTAATTTTTATAATAAATTTTAATTTAACTTCCGTAAATAAAAAATAAAAGATAAAGACGTATATAACGTTTTATTTTTTTTATTTATACTTATATTTAACGTTTATCCGACCTCTGGTATATATAAAAAATAGGAAGTAAATTAAACCGTTTTTACCCGTTTAAAGTTAAATTATTAATATATTATTACCTTTTTTTATAATATTATAATAGTGGAAATACTTATTAATAATCTTTTTATCGTTAAAAGTTAAGTAATAATAACCTTAAAGTATAAAGTCTTTATATTTCCGTTAACGCTTAATTTACTTTATTATAATTTATAAAATAATTACTATAGCCTTTATTTTTAAATCCCCTTAATCTTAATTTTTTTACGCTTAACGGGAATTTATATACGTTTAAATTAACCTCCGGGATACCGGTAAAATTAACCTCCTTCTTAATTTATTCTTATTTCGTCTTAAAAAAAAAGGGGATTAATATTTTTAATTTACTCCTTTTAATTTAAAACTTATTAAGATTCTAGCGGATCCGCCCGTTTCCTATTATTATAATTAAGTATATATATTTCTTTAATTTTATTTAAGCGATTATTTAATTTAACGAGACTTTAATTAACGATATAAAAACCTTAGACTTTAATACCGGAATAAGGGTTACTTTATAAGTACCGTTAATTACTTTTAAATACCGGTTTTAGACTTTTTATAATATTTAAATAAATTCTTTCCTATATCTTAGAATATCGTTAAATATATATTAAATAATTATAACATATATTATAGCTGGCTTTATTACGGTTTAATAGATAATCCAGGCCTTCTATAACGTAACTTTTTATATCGATATAATAAGATAAATAAAGCTTTTTTCCTATAAAGTTATTTTCTTTTAAATTTTTTTTATATAATCTTTTTAATTAAGTTTTTTATTGATTTAAAGGTTAAGGACTTTAATATTAATATCCGGCTTTACCGTAATTTTATTTAAGTCTATTATAATTATTATATTATATAGCTTTAAGCTCTTAATTATATAAATAAATTTATATATATAATATAAAATAAGCCTTATAGGTTTTCGCTTACTAAAAATAGACTTTATAGGCCTACTTTAGTTCCAGATAATTTATATATATAAAAGTATTATAGGTTAAAAAGTAAACGTTATTAATATAGCCTTTAACTTAAACCTTTTATTTTAACTTAATAAACTTTTTAATTAATAAACCGTTAAAAAATAAGAATAATATAAAGGAAATAAACGATCTTTAAAGAGTCCTTATTATAGCGGGCTTTATTAAGCTTATTTTTTATTTTAGGTTAATTAACGTAACTTAATTATTTAAGAAACTTTTTATTTATTTAATTAAGAAAAGTAACATTCCCTTTTTCCTTAAGTTATATAATAATTTTTAATAATTTATTTTATTAAAAATACCTATAATATTCAGAGAAAAAAGACTTATAATATACCTTTTCCCGTAACCTTATATTATATATATGCCGTCGATTAATCCTTTAAGGGCTATTTCTATTAATTAATTTTTTTTACTTTTATTTATTAATTAAAGAAAAGTTTATAATTCTTTATATAATTATTAAGGATTTTCATTATTACCGTCTTTAAGGCTTTTTTTAACGTATAAAAAAGTATAATAGGTTTATAAAACTTTACCTTAAAGTAATCCGGCTTGATAAGCTTCTTAAGGATAATCGTCTTCGTCTCCTTAAACTTACGTAAGTAATAGCCGACGTTAAGGTATACTTAAAAAAAGTGGGTAAAAACCCTTTTAAACGGTAATATTATTATTAATAAGAATTTATTAAGGATTTTATTTGGTCTTAAGGCTTTATCCTTCTTTAATTTATTAATCGCTTTAATTACTATATCTTATATTATTATTTTATTTATTAATACGGGATTAAGATATATAATATTATTAATATTATTTAAGTTAGTTTTTAACGGAGGGGGGAAAAATACTTTTCGGAAAGCTTTAATTTTACTATTAAAGGTATTAATTAATATATTATCGGGTCTTTTAAAAGGCGGGAATTTAAGAATAAACTTTGGTTTCTTATTTTATTTTCTATTATATTTCGTTAACTTCTAAATATTATGAAATAAGACCATTAAGTTATATATCGTGGACTGAAAGTATATTTATTTAACTTTTTTAATAGTTTTTTTTTTTTTTTTTTAGGCAGCTTTTAATTAATTAAGTATTTCTTAATTTTTATATTTAAAAGCCTGTTTTATTAGCCTTTTCGCCTTTATAATTATAGTTATATACCCTTTATTCCAGTAGGTTTTAGCTTTTTAAAAGGGTTTCATTATTAAAACTATTTTATTAATTATTTTATTTAATACCTTTATTACTCATTTTATAAAAAGGTTAATCCGGTCTTTATTATTTAATTAAGGGAGGTCCGTAAATTATATTATTGTCTCCTTTGCTTTTATATAAACTTTTATTATTTTAATTATTTTTTACGCCTTTTTTATTAATAGTAATAAAATTATATTAACGGTCTAATTTAAAGTTATTTATAACGGTATATAATCCGAGCTATATATTAAGTCTTTTTGCGGCTTGTATATTATAATTACGCCGGTAACCTTTTCTGTATTAAAAATTAAATTAATTATTGTTTTAAATTTATAACTTTCTTATATAATAATCTTTTATAATATTAATAATAAAAGGTTAATTTAAGTAATAATTATTATTAAATTATCCGATTTAATATAATTTATTATATGTTTTTCTTTATTTTATATATAACAATATAAATTAAAGTCTTTATGTACTATATATTTACTTAAAGTAATTAAGACCTTTTTAAAATAGCGGTATTATAAATGGTTCCTCTTTATTAATTAACGGCGGATTATATACGTTATAAATATTAAGGTTACTTTTTAAGTTCCCTTTTTTTATAATACGGAATATATAAAGGTTTTTATTTTAATAAATAATATCTTAATTATTTACGTTAAGCCGCTTATCTATAAAGAAGCATATTTTAATTATCTTATTCCCCTTAAAGGTTAAATAGAACCCCTTTTTTAAGTTAATAAATAAATATATATACGGGTTATATAATAATTCCTATATTATTATAATATTAACGTCTTTAACTTTTTTAGACTTAAATATTAATATTATTACTTTAATTCTTTTATTATAAACGTTATATTATATTACTTTTAAAAGCGTTAATATATTATATATTAACCTTTATAAAGGCTCCTTTATTTATATCCGTTTAAATTACGGACTTCTTATTAAAGCCGAGCGTTTTTTAATTAAATATTTTTTTAATTATTATTAAAGACGTAAAACGGCCGGCCCTTAAGGTCGGGATCGTAAAGAGCTTCTTTTTCTTCATTTTATCCGTTATTATTATTTACCCCTTATTATTTAATTAATTAAGCTTATATCTTAAAATTACCTTTAATTAGCCCGTTAAATTAATTCCGTACGTATTATACCGTTGGATTTTTACGGTTATCCGGGTCTTTTTATATTTAATTTCTTTAACTCTTATTATATATTTAGAATCCTATATTAAGTATCCGTCCTTATTATATACGGCGTATTTAAACGCGCCCTTTATAAGCTTTTTAATTATTAACTTTATATACTTATAGGTATTATAACTTTTAATATAAATTATATATTTTATAATATTAAAGTATTTTATAATAATATATTTATAGCTTTAATATTTAAAATATTAATAAATATCCGTTGCTTTATTTTTTAACCAGGTTATTTTAAATAAACCTTTTTTAATAATCCCTTTATTTAGGACGTTATTATATATTTTTATTAACGTTATATTTAATATAATAATAGAATACCTCTTTACGCGTTTTAAGGAATTAAGTTTTTTTATTACCGGAAAAAGTTTATAGTTAATAATCTTAAGCCTTAAGTAAAGAACTATATTCTCCCTTTTTATATTCCTTAATATAGCCTTTTTTTCGGTTTTTATATAATATAATAAATATATCGTACTTATTATAACGGTAAATAATTATTTTAAAACTTTAATTAATTTATATTCTTTTTTATTAATTTAAGTTTTAAATTTCTTTAAGCTTTTTTTCGTTTTTAATAATGCTATATTAAGGAAGATATCCTTATTTTATAGTTTACGTATTATAATAATCTATTTTATTAATAATTTCATTATTATTTTAAAAGCCTTTATTAATTATAATAAGTTTATTTCCGTTACCGCGTTTTTCTCCTTATTATTAAATAAATAAACTATTATTATTTTTATTTTCTTTAATATGGTTACTTTCTTTTCCGTTATTCTTTTATTCTTTACCGTAAATACCCTTTTTATTACCTTTATCGCCTAGTTTTCTTTCGCTTAAAAGGCTATTACTTTTATATTTTTATTTTATACCCTTAATTTTAAACCGCCGTTTTTACTTTTTATTAATATTTTTACTCCCGCCCCTTAAAAGCTTTATAAACGCTTTACCTCCCTTAGTTTTACTTTTACTTTTATATAGAAGTCCCTTATGCTTTTTAATTTAATCTATAATATTAATTAAGTCTTTAACGTAATATCCTTTTATTTTACCGTAAGGAGTCCTTTTAAGGCTTTTACTGTTTTTTTTACCGCCTTTTCGTCCTTCTTTACCGGGCAATATATTATCTCCGTTTTTTATTTTTGGTCCCTTAAGATCTTATTTTCCTTATTAGTTTTATTTCTTTTTTATATACCCTTAATAATACTTTTACCGTTATCTTCCTATTTTTTCCTTCTGCTTATACCTTTAATTATTAATATTATACCGGTTTTTTTTTACCCTTTTATTTACCTATTATTTCCGTATTATTATTATGCGTTTTATGCGCTTTAATACGTATATTTTATTGACCTTAATTCCTTTATTTATTTTAAGCGTTATCCGGCTTATTATTATTATATTGCCCGTACGCGTTATCGCCGTTTTTATTAACGTAAACTACTTATTTATTTACTATTTTATTCTTACTTACCATATTATTTTTACTTATTATACTTAATATACTCCCCTCACTATTATTAGAGCTATATATATACGTATCGTTTTGGACCTCTAGGGTCCCTTTATTCGTCGCCATTCTCGGATTTCTAGTTTTCATTTTTTCGGTTATTTAATATATACTTAAGGGTACTTTAAGATATAAGAAAAAGCCTATTTAAATATCATAAAAAGTCCAAAATTAATGTTTAAAAGTAATTAACGGTATTTATAAAGTAACTTTTATCCTGGTATTAAAGTTTAAAATCTTTATATTATTAATTAAGGTTTTATTAAATTAAATTATTGTTTAAATAAAATTAAAGAAATATATATACTTAATTACGATAATAGGAAACGGGCGGATCCATTAGAATCTTAATAAATTTTAAGTTAAAAGGAATAAATTAAGGATACTTATCCTTTTTTTATTAAGATAAAATAAGAATAAACTAAAAAGGAAATTAACTTTATTAATATCCCGGAGGTTAATTTAAACGTATATAAACTTTTATTAAACGTAAAAAAAAATTAAAATTAAAAAGATTTAAAGAGTAAAAGTTATAATAAATATTTTATAAATTACGATAAAATAAATTAAACGTTAATAAAAATATAAAGACTTTATACCTTAAGGTTATTATTATTTAACTTTTAACGATAAAAGGATTATTAATAAGTATTTTTATTATTATAATATTATAAAAAAAAATAATAATATATTAATAATTTAACTCCGGACGGGTAAAAACGGGTTAACTTACTTTTTATTTATTATATATATTAAAGGTCGGATAAACGCCGGATATAAATATAAATAAAGAAAGTAAAACGCTATATACGTTTTTATTTTTTATTTTTTATTTATAAAGGTTAAATTAAAACTTATTATAAAAATTAATACTTATAATTATTATTAAATATTATTTATAAAATTAAGGTATCCGGGTAACTATTAAATTTATAATATATTAAATTTATAATGTCTACCAGACTATTATTATAATTTAATTTCACTATAAAAATAAATAAGGTTATTAAAGATTTTACGGAAAAGACTTATTACCGGTTAAGGAAGAAAAAGAGAAGCGGAAACCGGTTACGTTAATTATATAAATTAAAAAGTAAGAACTTACGGGGCTTAATTTATACCGTATAAATATAAGTTTATTTATATAATTAAAAGCTTAAAGTTATATAATATAATAATTATAATAAATTTAAATAAAATTACAGTAAAACCGGATATTAATATTAAAGTCCTTAACCTTTAAGTAAATAAAAAGCTCGATTAAAAGGACTATATAAGAAAGGTTTAAAAGAAGATAACTTTATAAAAAAAGGGCTTTATTTATCTTATTATATCGATATAAAAAATTATATTATAAAAAGCCCGGACCGTCTATTAAGCCGTAATAAAGCCAGTTATAATATACGCTATAATTATTTAATATATATTTAAAGGTACTTTAAGATATAAAAAGGAGTTTATCTAGATATTATAGAAAGTTTAAAACCGGTATTTAAGAATAATTAACGGTACTTATAAAATAACTTTTATCCCGATATTAAAGTTTAAGGTTTTTATACCGTTAATTAAGGTTTTATTCAATTAAATAATCGCTTAAGTAAAATTAAAAAAATATATATACTTAATTATTATAATAATTTAAAACGGGCGGATCTATTAAAATCTTAATAAGTTTTAAGTTAAAAGGAGTAAATTAAAAATATTTATCCCCCTTCTTATTAAGATAAAGTAGGAATAAATTAAAAAAAAGTTAACTTTATTAATATCCCGGAGGTTAATTTAAATATATATAAATTCCCGTTAAATATAAGAAAGATTAAGATTAAAAAGATTTAAAAAGCGAAAATTATAACGATTATTTTATAAATTACGATAAAATAAATTAAGCGTTAATAAAAATATAAGGACTTTATATTTTAAAGTTATTATTATTTAGCTTTTAACGATAAAAAGATTATTAATAAGTATTTCTATTATTAAAATATTATGAAAAAAGGTAATAATATATTAATAATTTAACTCCGGACGGATAAAAACGGTTTAACTTACTTTTTATTTATTATATATACCGGAGGTCAGATAAATACCGGATATAAATATAAATAAAAAAAGTAGGACGCTATATATATCCTTATTTCTTATCCTTTATTTATAAAGGTTAAGTTAAAATTTATAATAAAATTTAATACTTATAATTACTATTAAATATTATTTATAAAGTAAAATATTTAAGTAATTATTAAGTTTATAATATTTACCGGATTATTAATATAGTTTAACCTCGTTATAAAGATAAACGAGGTTATTAAAGACGTTATAGAAAAGGCCCGTTATTAATTAAAGAAGAAAAAAGACGCGGAAATTAATTATATTAATTATATAAACCGGAAAATATCTTCTATAATTATAAAGATATAATAATAGACGTTTATTAAAAGTTTTTAAAAAATTAACGATAATAATAATATAAAAGGGATATATATTAAGTAAGTAAGTATTAATAAGGATATTTAAAGGTATTACGTAAAATTAAAATAATATAAATATATAAAAGAGTAAAAGAATAATAAGCTTAAAGATAACCCTTATAAGGATATAATTATAAGATTATAAATTTTGTTAAAAGAGTTAGAATATAAGAAGTATATAAATAGAATATTACTCTTTAAACGGCTATTAATATCCTTTACCTTAAAGGATAAAGGGTAAAAGCTTAATAAACGCCGGTTTTTACTTTAACGTTATAAGTATTAGGTTTTTACGGTTATTAACAAGGCTAAAACGCCGCGTATTAAGGAACGCCGGAATTAACTTAGCTAGACCCGTACTATAATCCAATCAATCAATATATATTTATTAATATATTTTTTAATTTTTTGTTAAAATTTTTTAGTTACTATTAAAATATATTAAATTATTATAAAATTATATTGTTTTATTAATAGAGGTATAAACTTATTTATTTACATTATAAATTTAACTAAGTTAATTTTAATATTTAACAATATTTAATTTATTAATTTTATTAATAATTAAAAAATTTATTTATTTATTTTTAATTTTTTTTATTTAAAATATATATTATAAAATAAAAATATTACCGGATTCCTTTCCGGTTTATTTTATAATTAAAGACTTTATTTAAAACTCAGGTTTTTTATAATAAATACGGCGTTTTAAAACTTATTATAATAAGTATATAAAAGGGCCGGGCTAAGTTCTATATAAATAAAAAGCTTATTTATAATTTAAGTTTTTAATTATAAATATAATAATTTTAATTTATTTTAATAAAAATATATAAAAATTAAATATAACTTTATATAAATAAAATATTTACTTAAAGCTTAACTTTTTTATTATAATTATAATATCTTTAAGCGTTTTCTAATAAGAATATATAAAAATTAAATAAAAACGGGTATTTTATTTAACTTTTAAATATTTTATTTTAGTTATAATATTTTTAAGTTTATTATAATAAAAATATATAAAAGTTAGATTTAAATAGGTATTTTATTTGAATTTTAAATACTTTATCGTAAATATAATAATTTTAAGTTTATTACGGTAAAAATAACGGAAATCGGGTATAATTTAAATAAACCGGTATTTTATTTAATTTTTAAATATTATATTATAAATACGGTATTTTTAAATCTATTAAAATAAAAATATATAAAAATTAAATCTAAATAGAATTTTTATTTATTTTTTAGCTTTTTATTATAGACGTAATATTTTTAAACTTTTTATAATAAAAGTATATAAAGGTTAAGTATAAACGGATTTTTTATTTATTTCTTAAGTTTTTTTTTTGTAAATACAATATTTTTAAACTTATTATAATAAAAGTATACGGAAATTAAATGTATTTTAAATAAATCAACATTTTATTTAACTTTTAAATACTATATTATAAGCGTAATATTTTGAAATTTATTATAATAAAAATATATAAAAATTAAGCAAAAACGGATATCTTATTTAACTTTTAAATATCTTATTGTAAATATAATATTTTTTAAACTTATTACGATAAGGGTATATAAAAGTTAAGTAAATAAGGTTTTTTATTTGAAATTAAAAGTCTTTATTACAAATACGGTCTTCTTAAACTTATTTTATTAAGAATATATAAATATTAAATATAATTATAAATAAATAAATTTCTATAAAGATCTTAATAATAGAAGTATATAAATTAATAAGTAGATAAAAGAAAGGTCCTTATTCTGCTATTGGCTTAGATAAACCCCGGGGCATTAATTACTTAGTTTATTTACTATACGCTAATAATATATATATATTAAAAAACTTATATCTTAATAATTTCTTATTTATTTTTTAAGTTTTAAGTTTTTATATAAATTATAGTATTTTTATTTTAATATAATAAAAACTTATATATGTCCGGTAATTATTTATACTTTTTTAATTAATATAATAATATTCATTTATTCTTATAATAAAGCTTTTAAAATTTCTTTAGTATTTTTATTTTATTATAATTTTAATAAAGTATTTTTATAGCTTATTTATAATTTATATTTATACCTTTACGTTGAAGTTTTCATTTTTTACGTTTATTATTATTCTTTTATATAGTTTTTTTATGTTTTTTAAATCTACATTATTAATAATAATATTTATTAAACGATTTTTAAAAGTTTTTATTAAAGTTTTATTTATATTATTATAATAATTCCGGTTAATCTTTACGTTATCAATATTATTAACCGAATTTAAATATTTAATCGAAATAAAAAACCTTATTTCCGGGGTTTATTGATTTTTACTTTCATTATATACCCAATTAAAAAAAAGCTTTTCTTAGCCGTAAAAAGCTTAAAATAATTATAATTATTATGAAGTTTATTAATTATAATTTAATAACTATTACCTAAAAACCGGAGCGGAAAATTTATTATATTATTATTATTATTTTATTTTTTATTTTATTTATATTATTAATATTATTTTAACTTTTATACTTTTTTTTTTAATTGATTCTTATAAATAATAAATTTTTAAAGGTTACTTTCTTGTTATATTTTTTTTTCCGATTTTTTTAAAAAAATTTAAATTAATTAATTTTTTTTTATTTTTTCTCGTTTTTATTTATTTTTATATAAAGTTTTTAAAATTTTTATTATTTAAATATTATTATTAATTATATTTTTACTATAGTACTATTTCATTTTATTTTTTATAAATTATTTATTATTATTTTTAAAAATTTATATATTTTGTATGATCTTTTATATATTTTTTATTAATTTTAATTATTTTGGTTTTTCAAAAATTATTTTTCTTTTTAGGTTTTTTTATTAAGTTTTAATTATTTATACTTATATAATATTTTTCGATTCATTTTAATTATTCATTATAATTATTTAATTTATTATATGTTACATTAATTATAATTAATATTTTTAATATAATATTAAAATTAATTTTATTTAAATTTTTTAAAACTTTTTAAAGTTTTATTTTCATTATTATATTTAGTTTTTTCTTTTGTATTATTAAATATTATAACAGTTTTTGATTGATTGATTGATTGACTTATACTACGGGTCTAGTTAAGCTAATTCCGGCGTTCTTTAATACGTAGCCTTTTAACCTTATTAATAACCGTAAAAACCTAATACTTATAACGTTAAAGTAAAAACCGGCGTTTATTAAGCCTTTACCCTTTATCCTTTAATGGAAAAGATATTAACGGCTATTTAGAAAGTAATAATTTATTTATATACTTCTTATATTTTAACTCCCCCAAGAAAATCCATAATATTACGACCGTATCCTTATAAGGGCTGCCCCCAGGCTCGTTGCTCTTGCGCTCCTATATATATCTGTACTAACTTAACCTTACGTAGCACCTCATAATAGTATTTATTTAATAAAATATAATTATGAATAAAGTTTATAATTAATTTTATTATATAAAAAATAACTATTATTATATTAAAAAATGAATTTTACCGGAAATAAAGATATATAAATTATAATATATATAATAATATTAACCGTAATGAAATTTATAATATAAAACTGTAAATATATATATATTAATATTAAGATTATTTAAAAAATCAATTTCAAAAAAAAATATAGCGGAAAATTTATATTATAAAGTTAATAAAGCTTAAAATAAAACCTTTATAAAATCCTTTTTCATTATTGTTAAAAGGGTTTATAGTTTATTTATTATAAAAAATCAATTCCGATTACAAAAAAAAATTTTTTATCAAAAATATAATTAATATTTTTATTCTTTTTATTAATAAAAAATTAGGAAAACTTATATCTAAAACGAAAAAAAAAAAACTAAAATTAATATAAGAAATAATTAAATTTTTTTAAATTTCTTTAAATTAAATTTAATAAATTATTATAATATTTAAAAAAACCGGGTTAAATTCCTTTCAATTATATTTATTTTTTTAAATTAAAATTTAAATTAAAAATATATTTTTAAAAAATTAATTATTAAATATATTATTTTTACCCTTATTTATAATTTTTAATATTAACGTCTATAAACTTATAATTCTATTTCTATTTTTATGAAATAATTTATAATTAATTCGTTATAAGGTTTATAATTTTAATAAAAAAGTAATTAAACAAAAAGTATTAAAAAATTTATATTATTTATTTAAATAGAGTAATACTTTAATAATAAATTTTTATATTTATATATTCCGAAATCGATTAAAGAATATAAGCCTTATACTTAAATTATTTATATATATATATATATTATTTTCTATTTTTGAAATCTTATGTTTATTATTATATTTAACTAATTTGAAATTTGAAATATAATTTAAATATAATTATTTTTTATATAATTAATATTATTTATTTCAAATAAATAAAATTATTAAAACTAAATTAATTAAAGTTATAAATAAAATTAATTAATTAATTAATAGTTATTGTAAAAAATTTTTATTAATAAAATTTATTAAAAAATTATATTAAATTAATAAAGAATTATATTAAAAAAATTTAAAAAAAGTTATATTTTTATATAAAAATTTTCATTTTTATATTAACAAATTAAAATAATTTGCTTATAAATATATATAATATATTTATAATATAAAGACTTAATTATAATATTATTATAAATTATTCTTTAATAAATATAAATTATCATTATATTTAATATTATAAAGAAATAAAAGAAAACCCCCGTAAAATATACGTTTATTTTTAAATAAGAGGTATTTACGTAATAAAAATTAAAACTTTTTTATCTTTTTTATATTTAATATATTTACTAAGATTACCCGAGTTTTTAAGTTTTATTAATTATATATTTAAAAATAAATATATAGTTATTTATAATTTTAATTTTGGCTAAAACGGATATATATAAATAATATAATAATTAAAAAAGTAATTTATATAGTACTTTTTGCGACCGCAAATTATAAATTTAAGCCGGAATAACGATAAGCCGGTTTATTAATAAAATCCTTATTATTTATTTCATTATTTACTTTTTTACTTATTTTATCATTTATTTTATTATTTACCTTACTATTTATATAATTATTTACTTTATTAGTTTTTTATTATTTACTTTACTATTTATATTATTAATTATTTTATTATTTATTTTACTATTTATTGTATTATTTATTTTATTATTTATTTTACTATTTATCTTACTATTTACTTTACTATTTGTTTTTTTATTTATTTTATAAATAAAAAAACGTTTTATAAATATAAGTTTTATCGTAATAGGCCTAAAATTATTACGTTCATAATAAAAAACTTAAAAAATGAATAAAAGTTTTATTTAATTAAAACTTTATATAACTTCCGTATATTTTTATTTAAATAAATTCAAAATATTACGTTTATAATAAAAATATTAATATGTTAAAAAAATCTTATTAATAAAAAAATATTTAAAACTTATATATTTTTATTATATTAATTAAAAATATTATATTTATAATAAAAATCCCGGCACTTAAATAAACTTTTTATTAAATTTAAATAGTATTTAAATATTATATATTTTTCTTATTTTAAATTAAAAATATTATATTTATAATAAAGACCCCGGGATTTAAATAAGTTTTTTACCGCATAAAAATAATATTTAAATTATATATATTTTTTTATAATAAATTTAAAAATATCGTAATTATAATAAAAACCCCGGCTCTTAAATAAACTTTTTACCGGATTAAAGTAATATATAATCCCCGTATATTCTTATTAAAATAAGCCTAAAAAAACCGTACTTAAATAAAGATTTTGAGCTTTAAATATAATAATATACTAATTTTTTTTATATATAAAATTATTTTTAAATTAATAAAAAACTTTTATTTATAAATATAATTCCTTTAAAAAAATTTTTATTTTTATAAAAAGAAATTATATTTATATAAAAATATAACTTATTTTTCTAGAAATATAACTTATTTTTCTAGAAATATAACTTATTTATATAGAAATATAATTTATTTGTATTAAAATAAAATTTATTGATATAGAAATAAAATTTATTGATATAAAAATATAATTTATTGATATAAAAATATAATTTATTGATATAAAAATATAATTTATTGATATAAAAATATAATTTATTGATATAAAAATATAATTTATTTTTGATTTTATATAATATTTTATTAATTAACTATAATATTTTAATAAATAAAGAAATTTTATTATTATATATTTAAGTAATAATAAAAAAATATAATCATATAAATCGTATAATATATATAATATATAAAATTAATTAAACTATAAATATAATTAAATTAAACTAGAAAATTAAGTTTCTAAATAATATATATTTTTTTTTATTTTTTAAATACTTTATTATATAAATAGTATTTTATAATAAATATCCGTACCGGTTTTTTTTTTAAATAATTTAATTTATTATTTTATATATATTAAATACGCAATTAAAATATAAATTATATTTTATTTCCTTTAATTATAATTATAAATATTATTATTTTTTTAATATAAATAATAAAAAAAAAAAATTTATTTTTATTAATTTAAAATCAAATAATTAATAATTTTTTAATAATTTTTATAATTTTATATTATTAAAAATAAATTTTGGAAATCTTATTTTTATTTAAACTTAAAGACTTGCGAGGTTAAGATATTACCGAAATCCTTTTCGGTCCTTAAAAAATTTATTTAATAATAAGGTTTTTCAATATGAATACGTTATTTTTAAATAATAACTATAAAAATCTACGTAAATTAAATATTATTTTAAATAAAAAATAAATAGTAAAAACTTTACTATAAAAGTAAAGTTTTTAAAATAAATATAGTTTTTTTAGTTTATTATAATAAAAGAATTAAAAAACGGGTATTACGTTAATTAAACTTTATTATTGAAGTAAGGTTTTTAGGGTAATTAGGGTTTTTTTTAATTTATTATAATAAAAGAATATAAAAAATATATATCATATTAAGTAAGTTTTATTATAAAAATAAAGTTTTTAAAATAATTATAATCTTTTTAATTTATTATAATAAAAAAATACGAAAAATAAATATTACGTTCAATAAGCTTTACTATAAAAGTATAATCTTTAAAATAGTTATAATCTTTTTAATTTATTATAACAAAAATTTTTAGAAAACGGGTATTATATTAAAGAGATTTCTTTTCAAAAATAAAGTTTTTAAAGTAATTACGGTCTTTTTAACTTATCGTAATAAAGGAATATAAAAAATAAATATTATTTAATTTTATTGTATTTTATATATATTTAAATATATCTATATAAATTATAAAATTATATTAAAAAATAATTAAAATAAATATACATATATAAAATTTTAAATCGACGAAAATGTTATAAAAACTACTAATAATCATAACGTAAATAATATATCCGAATAAATTGATAATATATCCAATATGAAATATATTATATATAAAAGGTTTATATTATTTAAAATATAAAAATATAAAAAAAAAAAGAGATAAAATATTTATTATTTAGATTTTTATAAATTTTAATTCTATGATTTAAATATAATAATTTTTTTAATAATAAAAAAGTTAAATTTATTGAATTTTTTTAATTAACGTCATATTTAAAATATAATTATAATTATATATAATTATTTATTCGGGTTTAGTTTTTTATTCTTATTTTTTATTTATACTTTTTATTTTTTATTATTTAATTATAATAATTTTGTTACCGGGATAAATTCAAATAATTTAAAAATAAAAATAAAACCAATATTAATAAAATAAATAAAAAACGGAAATGGTTTTAATATTATTTTTATTCGGCGGTAAAATAAAAATTCAGTTTCAATAATATTAATAATTGTCACGAGAAATGCGGTATGCATAAAGTGAGTGGGTGTAATATATATGATGGATAGCTATCTGAGTGGGTGGTAGGTGAGATATCTATGTGCGTATGCTAAGCAACGGAACAAGGTAAGTCCGGTCCGTGCCAAGGGATCCTCCCAAGGTCCATAACGTGACAATATGCCCATAAAAAAGAGAAAAAAGCGACGTCCACGTCGCGATATACCTACCACAAAACACCATAGATTTTGATAGCCTCGGTGGTAAAGGTAACCAAGAGTAAGCCCTAAGTGCATTAATAACGTTGTTTACATATATAGTTATTAAGAAGTAGAGGGTAATAAAATCGTATATTGAAAAAACGATTAAAAAAAACCGAAAAAGGTGTAAACCGAATAATTGTCGTAATTTACCCGGGAAATAATCGCGGATTGAGGGTTTATTATTAAGCTAAATCGCTCAAAAACGTAATCTTTAAAATATTCCCAAGTCGTATCTTAAGGTTAATATTAATATGGATTAATACCGTATTTATAAAATAAATAAGTTTTTTTAATGTAAGGTATATATATTCTCCGGCTTATTATTATAGTCCTAACTATTATAGCTCACTTTATACTTATTATAAGTAAACTTATCCAGACTATAACGACGGGATATATGCTTTTAGCCGGTCTTTATAAGAGTAAGTAATAATAGGTTATTATAAGGCTAATACTTAAAGGTATATTAATATTTATAAACGTCCGATAATTTATTATCGAGACTTACTATCCTAGCTTTTATAATATCTTTTCCCTTTTAATTTACTATAATTAAATATATTTTAATTAAGGGCTTTTTCTTTAATATTACGGGAGCAATTTACGGTAAAGGTAACGGAGCAGGTAAGCTCTTTACTTACGGAGTAAGTAATTTAACTAATAAGGATAAATTTAAGGGTGGTAGGTGTAAATTTATTAAAGAGGTCTTTAAGTATTATAGGTAATAATACCTTTAATAGTAATACTTTAATTATAAATATTAATTTAATAAGAAATTTAAAAGGTATAAATCTTATATAAAGGTTATAAATAGTAACGTAAAATTTAAATAAGAAGCAGTTAACTCGTAATAAGCTTACTATTCAAGTAAATAAAGTGGATAAAGTTCTGGATCTTATAGGTAAGGTTTAAGCTATTAAGAAAAATAATTTAATCGATTTAAAAGTTAATACGTATATTAATAACGAGGATAAAGTTAAGCTAATTAATAAAGCTCGTAATAAAGGTATAACGGTAAAATATTTAATAAAAGACTCCGCTTAATAAAATATTATGTAGATAAGCTATAATATAACCACCTTAACTTAAGGTAATAGAGGTTATACTCGATCTATAGGAACGCATAAACCCTATGCTATTGCTACTATTTATTACGAGAAATGCGGTATACATAAAATGAGTAAATATAATATATATAATCGATAGCTATCTGAGTGGGTGGTAGGTAAGATATCTATGTGCGCATGTTAAGCAACGGAACAAGGTAAGTCCGGTCCGTGCCAAGGGATCCTCCCAAGGTCCATAACGTGACAATAATTTATTAATTTAATTTATTATTTAATAATATTAAAAGCCTTAAAATATTTATTATTTATAAACAAATAATATAAGGTTAATTATAATTAAATATGAATCTTTTTAAATTGAAATTTAAAATAATTAAAAATCATTTTTAAAGTTTATTAATAATAATAATAAAACAAAAACGAATCGGGAATTATGTTTTAATTAATGTAAATAATAATTTAATTTTAATAATATTTAACTTTAGCTGAAAAAAAATATATAATTATAAGATTAATTATTAAAAAATATAATTTTAGTTAATTTTTAATTTATAAAAAGTATTTTTATTTTCAATTTATTAACGAATTCAACGGTAAGTTATATATTATATAATAATATTATTATTACGTTTTTCTTTGAAATTGATTTATAATAAAATAAATTTAATAATTCCTATTTTTTAAAAATTCCGCCGTATATTTATATATAAAATTTATACTATTATTATTAAAATGAATCCTATCTTGATTATTTAATTTTTTCGGATTTTAAAACTAAAAAATTTAATTGTTTTATTAATTAAAATAAGAACAATATATTTTTTTAAAAAATCGCATTCGATATTCATATTATTAATTTTAATTATAAAATAAATATTTATATACAATATATTTTTATTGAAAATTTAATATTTAACTTTTTTAAATAAACCGATAAAACTATATTATTATTTATTATAAAATATATTCTTTAATTATTATATATATTCCGTATTTTTTTTATTCATTTTAAAACGTATATTTTAATAAAAAATAAACTAAATAAATCGATATTATATTATCGAATTCTTAATAAATATTTTTATTTATTTTAACTAAATTATTATATAAAACGATTAATAAAATTTAAATAAATTTATTATTAAAAATAAAAAGAGTTTTACCGAAATATATTCTTTTATTTATAATATTTTTAAGGAAATTATTAATAAATTTAATATAATTCTTATATTATATCAAAGTTTTATATTAAACTATGAATTTCGTATTTTGAATTAATTTTATTTTTATCAATTAATTTTTAATATTAATATAAAAAATTTAAATGTTTTTAATAAAAATCTTAAAATAAGAATAAAAAGCCCGGCTATTTAATAGAAATAAAATTATAATACCGGATAAAATAATATATAAAATAATATTATTTTTTAAATAAAATTAAATATAAAAAGCCGTATAAAAAATTTTTTTTTTATCTTATTAATACTTTATAAAAAAAATAGGTTTATTCTTAGTAATACTCGATATTTTTAATAATAAAAATAAAAACCTTATATTAAATGTTATTAAAGTTATTTAAATAAATTGATAGTTTTATTATAATTATATTAATATTAAAATCTCTTTTTTTTAACAATAAGCCGATTAGTTTTAAATACTATTTAAATATATTAGTTTATAAATAAATTAATGTTTATTAATTTTTTATCGGTTTATGCGAGTTTTAATTTAATAACATAAGAATTATAATTGTATTTCAATATATAATCGTAATCGGTTTATTATATATTTAAATATTTAATACGGATTTAAAAATTAAAATTATATTAAAAAAAAATTTTAAGTTAATCTTAGATTTTATTAATATTATTAATATATTTTTAAATCGTAAAAAAGTAAAAGACTATTTTCCACCTATATTTAATATATACGTTATAATTTTAATAAAATCAATTATTTATATATCGTTATCATTTAAAAAAAAAAATTTATTTTATATATAAATTTATAATTATTATGATAAATATTTTTAAAATTCTTTAAATATTTGAATAACGTTACTTTTTTCCTTAAATAAATAATAAATATATATTATAAAGATTATTAATTAAAAAATTAATTTAATATATATATTTAATAATAAAAAAATCGTTTTTCCGTTATATTTATTTTTATTTATTACTTTTTTATTTCTAGAATATATATTAGTTTGGGTAGTTATAATAAAATAAAAAATAAGATTCCGGGTAGTATGTATTATATTCGAAATAAATCAAAAATAAAAATATTTTATTTTCCGCTATATCCTTAAACTATAAAAATATAGCCGATAATTAAAAATTTATTAATTATTTATTTTCAAAATAAATATTAAAATGAATAATAAAAACTTTTTATTATAAATAACCGTTAAATAACTATTTAAATACCGATATATTAATTAATAATATATCGTTTTTTAAATTTTTAAAAATTATTATAATAATATTATAGTTTTTATAAATATATTTATAGATATATTGGTAGAACACCGCAAAGTGAGTGGTGATTTGTATGGTATATGTATCATTGATTGTACGTCTGTCCTGCGGACGGACGAGCTATCTAGGTAATTCTATACGTACACGTATGTATCCATAGCAATGTGTCCACCACACCATGTATCCCTAACCACCAAAATACCCAATTCTCTAACATATATTTAATAACTTAAATATTAAAGTAAACTTTAATATTAACATATATATTATACTTTTTATACATATACGGATTATAAAGTATTATTTAATTATTATTAACCGTAAAATTTTTAATTTTTTATATTTATTTATTATCCCGTTATTTATAGGTAAAGAAACCGTTTCTATTTAAATAAATAATAACATAAAAAACTTTGAAAATCCTTGTTTATATTTTTTTATTATTTTAACCGTTATTTATTGTATATATAATAATAGGATTCTTAATATTATATAAAATATAAATTATATTTCATTTAATAATAATTATAAAAATACTATTAAAATTATTTTATAAGGATAATAATTTAGCTTTAACGAAATTATTAATATAATTAAGGTCGAATTATTGCTCGGGATATAAAATAAAAAAATATATAAATATAGGATAAACCGCGTTTTTAATATTTAATTATTTATATTTATTTAATATAATAATTATAATCACAATCGAAATTAAATCCAATTAATTTTTTCTCCATATTAAGAATATAATAAATTAAATTTAATTAATTAATTAATTTTTTTCTAAATCAAAATTTATATTAAATCTTAAAAGAAAAAAAGATTTATAATATAAATAATATAGATAATAAACTTACCGAAATAACTTATAATATTTATAAAGTCTTAAAAAAGTTTATTTATAAGTCGATTATTACTTATAAATACTAATAATAATATTATTTTATTAATATTTATAAAATCGAAAATGATAGGAATAATATAGTTTTAAATATTAATATATAAATTAGCTTAAAGCTTTTTTTAATTAAAATAATAAAAACTTAATCATTAAGTTTAAAAAAAATAATAATTAAAAATATCGGTTTATCGGTTAAGTACTCTTAATATTTTAAAAACTATTATATGAATTATTATTATTATTATCGATAAAAAAAACGTTATATTATTTATTTTATAATTATTTACGTTATTATATATTTCGCTATTATTAATTTTAAGCTTATAGTTATTAACGTTATTATCTATTTCGGGAAAACGTTGTTTCCGATTATATATTTAAATATTTTTACAGATATATATATTATTATTACTTTATTTATACGATTCCGTTAATTAACGTAATATCGTTTCTTATGTTACTCCGGTATTTATGGTTTTAAACCTTTATTAAGTATGATCTTTCCGCCGTCACTTTTTATTCCGGGGTTAATAATAAAGTTTTTTAATTAAATTTTTAATTACTTTATTTATTTTACCGGTTAAATTAAACTATAATAATAAATTTATAATTATTATAAACTTAACAACTATTTTAAGACCCCTTTGAATAATAAATATTTAACGGTAATCGTTAACCCCGGTATTAGGACGGATGACCATTCGGTTATAAGGGTAAAAGTAGTTAACCTAAACAGGTAATAACGCTTAAGTATTAGACTAACTCCGCTGGCGGCACGCCGGCGGGATTAATAAAGGTAGGTATAAAAGACGTAACGTTACGGTCTGGATACTTAGGTATTACTTTAATAAATAGATTAATAATAAGATTAATTCTTAATAAACTTAGAAAGGATTGGGGTATAACTTTTACTTAAGGTAAAGGTAATTACTACCCCGTTTTATACTTGTTAAGTTACGGCTTATAAATAACGCATATTAAGGCCGTTATTAAGGCCCTTTGCTAAAGCCCTTTGCCAAGGCCCTTTATTAAGGCCTAACGGCCTACCTTAACGCAGCAGTATGGCATATTATTATAACGCCAGCGTAAAGATAACGTTAGTTATTAATAATTATTTCCCCCTTTATACGCTGGTTTTTAAAGTATAAAGAAATATATCCAAGAAACTAACGTAAAGCCAATTAAATATAAGGCTTATTAAAAACCTATTATTAAACATAATAAAAAAAAAGTAAAAAGAAAAAAGTCCTTAAGTATATATATAAGTATAATAATATTTATTTAATAATGATATAATAAGGGTATTTTACGTTAATAAATAATTAACGTAATTTATAAAGCTTATTAAAAACTTTTTATAAAACTTAATAAAAAATAAAAATAAAAAAAGAGTTTTTATAATATTAATTAATAATTACTTAAAGTTTTATTATTAATTTATTACGTTATAAGAAAGGTAAATGTTATTATAAAAACGGTACGTAATTATAATAAGGTTTTTATTTTATTTTAAACTTCTTTTATTTATTCTTTAATAATTTTAATTACTTTTATAAGTATAATATATTAAGGATTTATATAAGTATTTATAAGTTAATATACGTATAACTATCTATCTTCGTTATTTATATTATTATTATAATAAGTAATATTAATGTTATATAAACGTTTTATTTACGTTAATAATCCGTTTATTTTTATTTATTAATAAGATATATAAGTTTACCTTAATTTTTAAATAATATAATATATACGTAATAACGTTTTATTAACGTAAATATAAATATAATATTAATAATATATATAATAACGTTTTATTTAACTTTTTTTTTATAGGATAAACTTTTATACCGGCGGAGCATTATAAATATCGTAATAAACGATACCCTTCCCGTTGCCTTCCCGTAAGTATCCTTAATAACGTTAAACCGCTATTACTTTAATATATATATAGTTTTTAAATTAATTATAACTTTAGGTAATTCGATAAATACATAAGTATTAATTAATCGGTATATAATTTATTAAAACGTAAGCCCGGTACGTACGGAAGCATAATAAAATCCTTCGGGATTTTAAAGTTTTCCGGTTAAATATTAATTAAATATTAATTATCGCCGATTAAATAGAGTATATATTCCGTTAAATTACTTTAAAAGTTAAGGGGGAAATATTGGTCCTTTAAATTAAGAAAAAGGTGCTTACCGTTTACGTTAAAACGGCGGAAAAAGAGGTTATTTAACTTAGAGAATAAATAAGTAAATTATAATTTAATAATAAGATAACAACGTTAACGTTTAATAATTAAATCGGCTTAATATAAAAAATCCGGGCCCTTTATAAAAATCAATTCCGTCGGGGAGTTACTTTTTATTTCTTAACCCTATATTTAAGGTAACGAAATAGAACCTTAAGCTTATAATATTTAATAACTTAAAAAATAAAAAAAAAAAAGAGGGAGATATAAGCTTCAACTTATTTAAAGAAGAAAAAAAAATTATATTTTCCTTAACGGCGCCGTTAAAAAGATTAATTTTAACTTTTAAAAAAAGTACCTTAAAATTGAATTAAAAAACTTTTTAATAAATATTATTAAGGAAACGTTTTTAATTAAAAGTTAAAAGAAAAAGAAGGCAATATAATATTTTTATATTTAATTAAAATATTATTAATTTATATATAAAAGAAAATAAAGAAAAAGAAAATAATTTATATTAATACGGAGTTATAGATTATTTTTTTATTTTTATATATTAATATTATTGGAATTTAACGTTAAACGTTAAAGTTAATAACGTTAAGCGTTAAATATTTATAATCTATATATTATTAAAAATAATATAATAAATAATATTATTAAAATAACCGGAACATTAACGTAACCTTAATAAATATATTTATTAATCTTTTATTATTTCGATAACTTTATTTACTTAATATCGTTAATTTAATAACGTGTTAAGCGCTTAGAATTTAGCGTTTACGCTTTTTCGTTTTCGGTATTATCGTAATTATTATTAAAGTCACTTTTATTAATCATAATATTATAATAAAGATAATTATTTCCGTAACGCCGGCTTATCCGCGCGTATAATACTTATAGTAAGTAAAGTTATTAATTAAAGCCTAAACTCCAGTAATCTTTTAAAAGGATAATATATAGGGGTTAAATAGTTATAATATTAATTATATATATAATTATTAACTATATATATAACCTTTATTATATTAATGTTATAACCTTATTTACGTCTTTTTTTACTCCGTACTATCTCGTTATATTATTTTTATAGTTCTTAAGAATACTTTAAGTCCGCTTCCGGTAATTATTAATTGTTTTTAAAGTTTTAATTAATTTATTTAACTTAATATTAAACGCTTTTTTTACTTTTAACCCTATTAATAACTTTTTTTTAACTATTTATTCCTCTTTATTATTAATTAATTTAAATACTTATATTATAGTTTCCGCCGTTTAATCGCCGGCGTAAATATAATAAAGTTGTAAAAGAAAACTATAAATAATAAAGTAAAGTTAATAAATAATAAAAAGGCATAAATAATACGTTTATGTTTCAATTTTATAATTAATTTTAAAGGGTCCTATAAATCGGGGTATAAGCTTTTTATTCGGTTGCTTTAACTTAAGGTTTTTAATATTCAGTATTATTAAATTATTAACGTTATAAAATTTTAACTGATATTTTTTATTATATATTTTTTAAATTAATTTAATAATATAACGTAATTAATCCGTTAATATTAATTTTATTTTATATAATATTTTAATTTTATCTTTTATTATAAATATTTCTTCCTTTATAATTTTATCCTTAAGTTTAAAATAAATATTTAAATTATAATTATATATCGCTATAAAGGGGTTATAACATTAAAGTTAAATATTTAGAGTTTATATAAGTAAATTCCGTTAAAGGGAATAATCTTACTTAATTTATTTATTTAAAGTTAATGAAGATCTTTAAATATTATTTAAAATTTTAATTTTAACGCTTTATTTAATTATCTATTTATAAATAAAAAACGGTATTTAATTTATACTTTATCTTTACGTAATAATAAATTAATTTTTAGAATTTATAAATGAATAAAGATTTTTAATTAATTATAATTTCAGCCGGTATATTATATTATAATATAATTTCTTTAAAGAAAAAAATCCATTAACGTAACGGTATTAATTTATTTTATAACGGGGAGGTATCTATATATTTTTATATACTTATTTACGATTATTAAAATTAAATCGTAAATGTTATTTTTAATTTTATTTAGGGATAAACCAATAATAAAGTCTAAATTAAATTCTTTCTAAGGTACGGCCGGTTAAAGGAGTAAAGTAAACTTACTATAAAAGCGATAATACGGTACCTTAATTTTTTAATAAATATTATACGTTTTAATATAATTATTAACTTAAACTTTTAAACCGTTTTAATAATATTTATAGGTTAAAAGTTCATACGTTTTTTCGGCTTTAAAGTAACCTATTAATAAATTATTATAATATTTATTAATCAGCTTTTCTTTAACCGCTTTATCGCGGGAAACGTATGTATAGTCCTTATAAATAATAAGGTTATTTAAATCGAATTTTTAAGTATTATTATAACTTTAATAAGAATACCTCGGCGTTAAGTTATCGTTTTTAATCTTATATATAAACGTATCGTTAACCTATAAATAATAATTTTATCGGCTTAAATTCCTTTTAAGGCTTTTTAAGTAATTATTAAATCTCTTTCCGCAGGATAATAACTTAAATACCTTTTAAAGCGAATAATAATTAATAATTAATAACTACCGTCCGCTAGTACTCCGTTAATTTATCGGATTAAAATATAAGTTTATTCTATAAGGTAAATAATAAGGTAATATTAAAAAATAAAACTCCTTTATAATTTAAACGTCTTAATAAAGGATTAATAGGGGTTATTTTACCTTAATAATAAAATACTTTAAAGTTATAACTAATAAATTTTAAGGCCTATTTAGTTTAACGCAGGCTTAACGTTAATTGCTTTATAAACCCCCGGAAATTATTATAATTTATTTATATTTAAATCGCTTCAAAACTCCCTTTTAAGTAGTGCCGCTATTACTTAAACGTTATAATAATAATACAAAGCTCTTAATTATACATTTTATAACTTTATTTAATAAAAACTATTTTTTTAAATTAATATATAATTGGGCATTAATAGCTTTTTTTAAATTATTAAAATAAAATATTTACGATAATAAAATTAAATACATTGGTTTCTATTTATACTTCCCGTTTTAAATGAGATTAACGGAGTAATAACGTATTAATAATTATTTCCTAAAGCCGGCGGAACGCCGTATTTACCGTATTATTCCACTTTAACGGGCCAGCCTTTTTCCCTTCCTTATTGTCCTTAAGTAAACTAATTAAAGGCTTAGTTATCCTTAATTATTTATAAATAAAATAATAATAAAAATTTATAAAGCTTAAAAAAACTTATACTTCCCGGTAAATTTTTAAGGTAAATTAATCCTTAATTATTTATTTGTATTTTTAGTCTATTTAAATCCCTTTAATAAAAACGATAAACCCTAAGAACTCTATTTAAATAATATTATATTAATACTTTTTAAGATTAACGTAAAGCTGGAATTAATAAAGTTACTTAAAAACCTATTAAATATAACGTTAATAATCCGTTAAATCCTTATTAAATATTAAAATATTATTTAAATAAACTATATAAGTTATATTAATAAAATTATTAAAAATCCAATTAATATAAACTTAAAAAATCGTTAAAACGTTAATTAACTTAAATGGTATAACGAGATACTTAAAGTAACTATAACGTATATAGAATGCCGTCTTTTACTTATCGCCGGACTTAATTTATAATTAATAATAAATACCGTTAAAGTTTAACTTAATATATTATTCAAAGTTATTTAACCGGTTAAAAGTCTTGATAATTAAGGGTAATAAGTATTGATTTTTAATTATAACTATATTTAACTTACGGTAATTAATATAAAAATAAAGGTTATTATTTTTCTTAAATATAAAAAGGATCGGGGTATTTACGGATAACGTTAAATAATAAGTTTAATTTTAGGCTATAATGTCCTTAAGATATCGTTAAAGCTCCGTTAACTTTATCTGAAATAAATTATATAAGGGATTATATAATAACTTTTTTATTATTTAAGTTAATAACGTAATCCTTTTATTTTAATTTAAATAAAATATTAATTATATTGTTAAAAAAGATATTTATATATTCGCTTAACTCCCTTAAGACGCTTTAATTAATAAAATGTTTAATAATACCTATATACGTTAAATTATTTTAAAGGATTTATAATATTTTTAAGCGTTTTATTATTACGTTTACGTAAATAACTATAAAGACCTTATTGGTTTCCATTAAACTTTAAATGAAATTATTAACGTTATTAATTTATAATTTATAAGAATTAACCTTAAAACGTTATTTATCCGCCGCCAGATTAATTATTATTTATAAAGCGTATAAGGTTAATAAATTAAAAATTATATTTAAACCTTCTTAATTAATAATATAGAAAAGTATTTTATATTGCTTTTTTTGCTCTTAACTATTAATTAAATAATATTTTAATTAATAAATATTATAATAAAAGATTTATTTATTATTGAAAAAAGCCGTTTATAGTAAGACGTTAAAAGTTAATTATAAGTTTTTTTAAACTATATATGCTTATAAAATTAAATTTATTTAAATTTTAATATTAATTAATATACTTAATAGTTAAGGATTATCCTAAAAACTTGTTTAATACTTAATAATAAAAGCCGGGTATACTTTTAATTATCTCTTTATTAATTTTAACCTTAAAGCGTTACCGGAGCTTTATTATTTTTTAACGCGTTATCCTTTTTACGGGATTTTATATTTATTATTAAAACCTTATTTTATAAAATAATAAATAATCGGATATATAATAGCCCTTTCCGTAATATATATAATATTTAACGTTCTTATTTACTTTAAAGGCGGTATTAGAATTTTTAAGTATAACCTTACGCTTTTAACTGTAAAAATTAATTTTAATAAAAATATACGCCGGCTTTAAGTTATCGGAATTAAATTTAAATACCTTATTTTTGAAAAATTTACCCTTATTAACTTTTTAATTACTATTAATAATACATTTTAAGTTATTCTTTTATATAATTACCGTTATTACGATATTATTTTAAATTCTTAATACCTTATTAATTATAAGGATTTTAATTTTAAACTCCGGTAAAAAAGCTTTATAAAGAATATATAAATATAAAATTTATTTAGTAATAATAATAAGTCCTTTTTTATAGTTTTTAAAGTATTATGGAATTACGTTACTTTTTAATTAAAACGTTACTTAATATCCTTAAATTATTTATAATAAAGAAATTAATAGTTCTTTGGATTAATTATTAAGTTTAAAAATTTATCTTTAACCTTTTAATAGCTTGTTTTATTAATTTCTTTATTTAATAAGTTGAAAATTTTATGAAAAATTAATTTTAAATAAAAGATTTCCTTTTTTTTTTTCGGTAAAGAAATAGTTAAGATAAAGTATAAATTATCTTTTAAGTTAATAAATTATATTTAATATTTACCCTTAACTTATTTTAATATAACTTAAACTTTTCTAAATAAAAAAATTTATTTTCACGAGGTAAAATAAAAGCCATTAATAATATACCGTCAATATAAAGCTTAATAATAAGGTTAACGTAAAGGAGAATGCCGGAACGTAAACTTTTATATTATATATTAATATAATTAAATATATACTTTTAATAAATACGATTCTCGGCCTTAAATTAATTAACTTTAAATTATAATTTTAAAAGTTAAGTTTATTAAGCTATAATATTATGGTAATACTCCGCCGCTTTAATTTACTTAATTATAATAAAAAGGTTCTTAATTGAAAAGTAAATATTATTTTTTTATTTTAAGGTTTATTAAGTTAATTAAATATTTATTATAATAATAACGTTAAGTTTTCTCCTTAATAAAGAAGAAGAATTAAAATATTAAATTAACTTTATTAATAATACGCCGGTGGGATTAATAAAGTTAAATATAAAAAACGTAACGTTATAGTTTAAATACTTAAGTATTACTTTAATAAGTAAATTAATAATAAAGTTAATTCTTAATAAACTTAGAAAGAACTAGGGTATAGCCTTTACTTAAGGTAAAGGTAATAATTACCCCGCTTTACGCTTATTAAGCTATGGCTTATAAATAACGTATATTAAGGCCGTTATTAAGGCCCTTTATTAAGGCTTTTTGCCAAAACCCTTTACTAAGGCCTAACGGCCTACCTTAACGCAACAATATAATTTACCACTATAGCGCCGGCGCAGAAATGGCGCTAGCTATTAATATTAAGGATAAGCCGCTATTACCATATAAGGGGTATTAGGCCTTAAAAGCCACCTTTACGGGGTACGTATAGGCGCTAATATTACTTTTCCTCCTATGTACTCGTCCCCGAGTATATAGCTTACTAAACCACGCTTCTGGGGGGTTACCTTAGGCTAAAGGCCCTGTAAGGCCCGACTTCGGTATCCAGTGAGAGCCCCTATGGGGATCATTTACCGGGGGTTGAGCCGGTCCCCCGCAAGGGTACCGCGCTCCAGGGTAAAGCCGGCCCCCGCAGGATACCGCACTTTAGGTTAAGTCGACCCCCGCAGGGTATCGCACTCGGTAGGGCTTAGAGGCCCCCGTAAGGGCATGTCCTAAGGTTAAGCCGGTCCTCCGCAGGGTACCGCGCTCCAGGGTAAAGTCAGCCCCCGTAGGGCACCGGACTTTAGGTTTTAGTGAGAGCCCCTAAGGTAATTATTTACTGGTAAGTGGTAAGAGCCCCCGCAGGGGGTAACCACTTTGGACTTAGAGGCCCCCGTAAGGGCATGTTCCGGGGTTAAGCCGGTCCCCCACAAGGGTACCGCACTCGAAAGGCTTAGAGGCCCCGTAAGGCATAGGCCACTTTTCGGGTTTAGAGGCCCCCGCAAGGGCATGTTCCGGGGTTAAGCCGGTCCCCCACAAGGGTACCGCACTCGAAAGGCTTAGAGGCCCCGTGAGGCATAGGCCACTTTTCGGGTTTAGAGGCCCCCGCAAGGGCATGACTTAGCCGGCCCTTTAAGAACAAATACCCAGCAGTAGAGGGGCACCCGTATTATTAAAGACCCGCAGTTAAGCCGGTCCCCGTAGGGCCCGTACTTGAAAACCGCGTATTTAAGCCGATCCCCGGAGGGTATTTAACCGGTCTACTTAGGGCATTACGTTTTACGTATAAGCCTTTTTTATAGGGTACTTATTATCCGTAAAGAGCTTATTGGCTTAAGCCCACTTTTAAAGTTTTAGGGTTACTCGTACCCTATTAACTCGCTTTTAGCCTATTATTAACCCACGTTTATAGTTTTTAGGCATTCCGGCCCCTAAATCCACTAGTTTAAGGCCATTACGGGCCCCACGCTAGGTGATCTTATTCACCCGGTTTTTCTTCCGAGAATCGAACCGCTACCTACCCCTATATATTTACTCCGGGGGGTATATAGCCTTTAAAGTGCGCTATTATAATGTTAAAACGGATAACCACTTGGCCACGGGGGTAAAAGTAGCTAATCTAAGCAGATAATAGCGCTTAAGGGTAAGCCGCTATTATTATATAAGGGGTATTAAGCCTTAAAGGCCACCCCTATAGGGCACGTATAGGCGTTAATACCCGGCTTTTTTAATTAATCTTAATTTAAACTATATAAAAAATAAGTAAAAAATAAGTATATAAATAACGTTTTACTTCTTTTATTTATATTTATAGTTAATATCCGTTTAATTGTTAATATATATAATAAAAAGGAAATAAGTTAAATTATTTTTATTTATTTTAATTTAAATCGTTAATATATTATTCTTTTTCCTTATAATCCCGTAATATCGGAAATATTTATTAATAATTTCATTAGTATTTAAAGTTAAATATTATTATCTTTAATGAATTAATTCTTTATATTTATGTTAATGCTTTATTTACTATATTATAATTTATAAAATAATTATTATTAACTTCGCTTTTATAAATTAAAAAATAAATATTATTAATAAACCTTTTAACTTAAATTTTTTATTTTAACTTAATTAAGTTTTTAATTAACGGGTTATTAAAGAATAAAAATAAAATAAGGGAAATAAATAATCCTTCAAGGATCCCGGTTATAACGGGGATTATAAAGTTTATCTTTTATTTTAAATTAATAAACGTTATTTAATCGTTTAAAAAATTCTTAATTTATTTTATAAAGAAAAACGATATTCTTTTCCTTTATAAGTTATATAGTAATTTTTAATAATTTATTTTATCAAAAGTATTTATAATATCTAAGGAAAAAAAGCTTATAATATACTTTTTTTATAGCCTTATATTGTATATATGTTATTTATTAACCCTTTAAGAGCCGTCTTTTTTAATCGTTTTCTTTTTATACTTATTTATTAATCGGGAAAAAGTCTATATTCTTTAACGTAATCGTTAAGGATCTTTATTATTACCGTTTTTAAAACCTTCTTTAATATATATAAAGATACGATTAATCTATATATTCTTATTTTGTAATTAATTTAATTTAAACGGTTTCTTAAGGATTATCGTTTTAACTTCTTTAAACTTCTATAAATAATACTTAATCTTAAAATAAACTTAAAATAAATAAATTAAAACTTTCTTAAATAATGTTATTATTATAAATAAAAATTTACTTAAAATTCCGTTTAATCCGGAAGTTTTATCCTTTTTTAATTTATTAATTACTTCAATAATTATTTTTAAGGTTATTTCTTTACTTATATTTATTAAGTTAAAGTATATAATACCTTTAATATCGGTTAAATTAATAATCAGCAGAAAAAGGAAAAATACTTTTTAAGAGCCTTAATTTTATTATTAAAAGTTTTAATTATCGTATTATTAAACTTTTTTAAAAATAAAAACTTAAGAATAAGTTTAAATTTTCCGTTTTATTCTTTATTATACTTTATTAACTTTTATATTCTATAAAAGGAAACCGTAAAACAATAGATTATTAATTAAAAATATATTTACTTAATTTTCTTAATAGTTTTCTTTTTTTCTTTTTACGTTTTTCTTAATTAAGTAAGTATTTTTTAATTTTTATATTTAGTAATTTATTTAATTAACGTTTTCACCTTTATAGTTACTATTATATACTTTTTATTCCAATAAGTTTTAACGCGTTAATATAATTTTATTATTAAGACCGTTATTTTAATTACTTTATTTAACGGTTTAATTATATTCTTTATAAAAAGGTTAACTTATTCCTTATTATTAAGCCGAAAAAGTTCCGTTAACCGAAATATTGTCTTTTTTACCTTTATATAAACCTATTTTCCTTAACCGTTTTTTACGTTTTCCTTATTAATATTAATAATATTATTTTAACCGATTAATTTAAAGTTATTTATATTAATATATAATTTAAATTATATTTTAAATCATTATATAATTTATATACTATTATTATATTAATAAACTCTTCTTTATTAAACGTTAAGTTAATTATTATTTTAAATTTACGATTTTCTTACGTTATAGTTCCCCGTAATCTTAATAATGAAAAGTTAAACCGGATAATTACCGTTAATAATTCTTTTAATTTAATATAATTAATTATATGCCTTTTTTCGTTTTATATAATATAATAAAGATTAAAATCCCTTAATAAAATATACTTACCGGGTATATTTAAGATATCCTTAAGTAAAAGTATCGTAAAAGGCCTTATTTTATTAACCGGTAATAAATTATAAACGTTATAGATATTTAAATTACCCTTAATGTCTCTTTCACGCGTAATTTAAAGTATATATAAGTTCCCGTTATAATAAGTAACGTCTTAATTATTTATATTTAGTTTCTTATTTATAAAGAAATACGTTTAAGTTATTTCATCCCCTTTAAACGTTAAATAAAACCTTTTTCCCGGGTTAATTAAAGAATATATAAATGGATTATAGAATAATGCTTCTATTACAATAATATTTAATTAATCGTTAAACGGTATAATTATAAATAATAATAATAATCGGTAATCTATATTATAATGCCCGTTTTTACGGTCTTAATCTTTCTTTTATATATATTTCTTCTCTTTAAAGCTTACGTTACCTCCGTTATATCCTTATTTATAATTTAAATATTTTTTATTAAGAATATATTATAATATTTATATTAAATAAAATATGAATTTATATTAAATAACTTAAAGTTATTAATGTAAAGGTTTTTAAACTTAACCGGATTAAATAATCTTAAAATAAATTAATTATTTCCTTTAATATCTTAATTAATATATAAATTTTATTAATAAATTTATAGCCCTTAATTTATATTTTCCGTTTAATTATTAATATTTTATTAAGATAAATTTTAAGGTTAGTTTTAATACTTAAATTACTAAAATAATATTACTTATAAGAATTATATAAACGTTTCAAGATTTTTTATTTATATAATTTTAAGGATATTTAATTTATTACGATTTTTTTATTTATAGTATTTATATATTTCCGTTATAATTAATATATATTAAAGTTATTCTTAATGTAGTTTCTTAAAGGTTTCCGTTTATATAATTTAGTTAATTTATAAATATTGAAGCTTTAAGATTCGCTTCTTTATCCTTTTTTTCCTTTTTTTCCTTTTTATTTCTGTTTTATTTTTTCCGTAATCCGTTTTACTTTAAGGTATACTTTATAAAGATTAAACTCTTTATATACGTTTTCCATTAAACGTTTATAAAGCTTTATTTCCGTTAAATTATTCTTAAAACGATTAATTACGTCTTTTAATATATATTAAATTATTTTATTTATTATACTTCCCGGTTTTCCGGGCTTAATATCCTTTCCGTTTAAGTTATATATAACACGGAATATATATTTATAATAATTAAGGATAAAATTAATTCCTTAAAATAATACTTTAATATTATTCGTTATTTATTTCGTAAAGTTATTATATAATTTAATTCCGGGAATTCTTAACTTAATAATTTCTGGAAGTTCTTTATATTTTCTTTTGTAACGTTATTTATCGTTTTATCCGTAAATAAGGTTTTAATCTTTAATCACTCTATTTAATTTATTACGTCTTTTTTAAGTCTTATGTTTATTATATTTATTTATTAATTAAGGGAAGTATTTCTCCCGATCTTTTTTTACATATTACGGATCCATTTTTATATATTATTTAACTTACTTTTTTATTTATTTAATTCTTTTGATTTATAAAATAAAGTCTTAATCCCGGGTTATATTATAATTCTTTACTATAAAATTTCTGATAATTTTAATGTAAAAACTAGAATTATTAATAATATTATAAAGTTTTCTTTTATATTTATTTTTATTATTACTATTAAAAAGGATATTTAAAATGATTTAAATACTTTTTTACTCTATATATATTAATTAATTCCTTTTTAAATTTAAAAATTAAGGGATTCTTAATAATCTTTTATTACTTTTTAAAGAGAAATTAATAAGGTTTATTATTAAATAATCCTTAATAATACTTATAATTATTTAATAAATACGGGATAGCCTTATAATTTATATAAATTTATCTTAATTTTCTCTATTTTTCATTTAATATAAAGTAAAAAAGTATATGTTCTTTTTAATAAAGAAAATAAAATAATAATAATAAAAATAATAATACTATAATTAATTCTTTAATTTATATAGTAATACTTAACTTTATTTTTCCAATTTTAAGGATATTAAAATATATATGAAATAAAATACATTATCGTTAATATATTATTAATATTAATAAGAGTATTTTAAAGAAAGAAATTTACGGTTATTCCGAATGACTATATTTTATTTTTATCTTTTTCACTTTGTTTTTAAGGAAAAATTTAAGTTAATATATAATTATATAACGTTAATAAAGGTCCTTTTAATCTTTTAAGTTATTATATAAGTATATATAAATTATACCTTATTATAAGTCTATATTTCTTTTTTAAATTAAAGTAAATTTTAATTATTTATTTTTATTTTTTTATTTTTTATACGGGAAAGCTTTAAGGAAAATATTATTAAATCAAAAAAGTTTTCTATCGGTAACCGTTATAGGTTATTATTAATATTCTTAATATATATATAATATAACTATTATTATAAACATATCTATTTTTATTCTCTTTTATTAGTTTTTCGATCGGTTTTATTATTTATTTCTTTTTATTATTTATTTTTTATTTTACTTTTTTATTTTTTAATTCCCAGTTATTTAATTTATAAGTTAAAGTAAAAGGCTTATTATGTCCGGTTAATATATTATATAACCTACGGTTATTTCCCAGGAATTCTAAAGACCGGTTTAAACCTCTATAAAAAATTTAGAATTTAATTACCGCTTAAATAACTTTTAGTGTAATAATTTACGTTTTAATAAAAAATATCTCTTTAAAAAATATATACGATTAATTAAGCCTTATTAAGAAATCTTATTTTTATTATTTTTATCGTTAAAATATATAGTTCAGTTTAATTATTCCGATAATTATTAAGGAAACTTATATATTTATTAATATTAAAGTGCCCGGTATTATTTACGGGTTTTAAAAGATCGTTTACTTAATATAAAATGGTTTTTAAGATTAACATTACGTCTTGAAGGAATATATATAATACTTTAAATTAAATTAAAAAGTTTTACTTATAATAGATAAATCGGTTACTCGGAATCGTTCTATAAAACTTATAATTTAATTACTTAAGATAATTTAATAAAACTTATAATTTAATCGGGTTTAATTACTTATATTAATTTAACGAGTTTTATATTTCGCTTATTACGGTTATTAATTATTAAAGAATAATTTTACGTTATTTTAAAATAACTGATTTTTTTTGATTTTTTTTCTTTATTTACTTTAATTTCTTTTATTTTAAAAAAGCGGCTTATATTAATATATAAGTTATAATTTCCTTGGCGATAATTTAAATAATCCGGTAATATATATAATTATTTTTTAATTAAAGTTTAAGCCTATTATTAATATAAAAAGTATTATTATCCTTTTATAATTAAGGCGCGTTAAAAAAGCTATTATCTTTTTTTACTTCTTAATTTTTAATAATTAATAATTAATTAATAAATATTAATAATACTTTACCAATACGTACGAACAAGGTCCCCGTATTAATCAAGGGTGGTAATAAGAATATCCGAATAAAGGTATTTAAAAGGAGGTTACTTAAATATCCTTATTTTTCTTGATTTTAATATTTATTTAATAAATAAGTAATAATTAGAAATATTCTATAAATATATATAAATCTATAGTTTATTGCTTTCATTATATATATACGATAAGGTAATAATAAAGGTCGGTTCTTTATAATATCTTCGTAGTTTTTACTACCGTTAATTAAGGAAAAAGCATAATAAGTTATTTACAATTAAATTATATAATTAAATTGAATTCCTTAATATATATAAGTAAATAAATACCTTCTTAAAACCACTAAAAAAGATAAGAAAGGATAAAAGAATAAAAGTAATAAAATAATAAATAATAATAAAGTATAATTGAAGATAAGCCGTAGCCCTTATATAAGTTAATAAAGTATAAATTACTTACTATAATAATCCGTTATACCCTTTTTTTTCAAAGTATATATAAATCGATTCTACCCTTAATTAGCCCTTTTAATGTTTCTACTCCTCTATATACTTATCCGTAAGTTTGGTGTCTTTTATGCTCTCCCCCTTTCCAGAATTTTTAATTTTTAATTTTTAATTTTAAATAAAAGATTACGTTTTTACGTTTTATCTATTTTATAATTAATTCTTTATTTATTTTATTTATTACGGTAATAAATAATTAATAAAATATATTTATTATATAATATATGCTTTTTTTATTTAAAAATAATTCCATTTTTAATAATATTATAAATTATTATAATTAATTTTAATAATAATTCCTTATTTTTTTTTTAATATTTTTAGTAATTATAATAGGTATATTTTTATTACCGCTTTTTTTTTTTTTTATATTAAATGGATTATTATTATTTTCTTTACGTTTCTAATTTTTTTTTATTGTTAATATAAATTTTATATTTATTATATTTATTATTTTTATTATTTATTTTATTTATTTTATTTTTATCGTTAATATTAATTTTTTAAAAAATTCTATAATTACGGTTTTTTTAAAAGTTTATTTCTTAAATAAAATTTCTTATTTTTAGTTTTAATTTTTTAAATTTTTATTTATTATTAAATAAAGTTTTTAAACTTTTTTGAATTTTAATTTTAATAATAATTATATTTCCGTTATAATATTCTTTTAGTCCATTTTATTAAAATTATTAATTATTATTATAATTTTTTTTTTATAAATTAAAATTATTTTAAATTTATATATTTTATATATTTCTTTATATATATTTCGTTATTTTTAATTCTTTTATTTAATTTAAGGTTTTTTTATTATTATTATTATATTTTTTTATTATATCTCCGCCGTTTATAACCGTATTATATTTTATTTCTTTTTTTTTATTTATTATAATTATTATACGTCCGTTTATCGTATTAATTATTTTTAATATCTTTAATTTATTATATAAACCATTTATATATATATCGCTTTAGATTTGTTAAGATTTTATATTTATCTTTTTTTTTTTAAAAATATATAGTTAATAATAATAATCGGCAATAAATGAATCCATTAAAATTCTAAAAATATAAAAACGAAAAAAAAATTAAGGATTCCGGCTATCGTTTATTTTGTAATAATAAAATGTAGTTACATAAAAAGTAAAATTAATTTAAATTATGTTTAATTTATTAATAAAAACTTAATTTTATGTAAAAAAAATTAAAAAAGTTATTTATTATTAAATAAAAATAATTCTATAATAAACCTTATAATAATAAATTAAACTTATAAAATATTATTAAAATTTAATTTTTTAAAATTTTAATATTTAATTTTAAATTAAAAATATTTTATAAACGAATATTTCCGTTAATATAAAATATACAAAAAAGATAATACCTTAATAATTTAATTTTTAATTAATAAAAATATTTACTCATTTTTATTTATTTTGTATATAAATAAATAAACCGATATTAATTATGATTATGGTTAATGAAATTGAAAGTTAATTTAAAATTTAAGTTTTTATTTAATATATATAATTTAACGTTTTAATTTATTTTAAAAACCCGGGATATATAATTACTATAAATTATTTTTAATAGAATAAAGTATAAAAATAATTATTAAGTTTATAATAATTATAAATCTACTTTGTTAATTTAAGTTTATTAATAAAACAAGAAAAGTTATTAAAACTTTTATTAAAAAATTATATTAACGGTTAAAGAAAAAAATAAAAAGCCGGAATTATAAAAAATAAAAAAAAATAAAAATTTAATATATAATTAATTTATAAATAATATAAAAAATAAATATTATAAAAATATTCATGTTATTAAAATCGGATTTAAATATTAAAATAAAGAAATTTAAAGAAATTATTTATAAAAAAATATTAAAATTAAAAAAATAAAAAGTTTTTATTTTTAAATTTAAATTTAAAATAAAAAAAAATTAAATAATATACGCCCGTTTTAAATAAAAGCTTTATAATATAAAAAAATTAATAAAACAATTCCTAAAAAGGTAAATATCTTAATAAAAAGAATAATAAAATTATAATAATCCGGTGTAAATATCTTTTATAATAATTAATTATAATATTATAAATTTTTTTATAATAAATATATAAATAAATTCGTATTTTTTAACTAATTAGTATAGTTTATAATTTATTAAAAAAGGATTAAAAATAAATAAACGTTAATATTTTATATTAATATTAAAAATATTAAGTTTTTATAACTATGAATAAAACTAAAAAATGATTATTATAAACTATTAAAATTAAAATAATTAAATTCGTAATATAAATTAATTAAAGAAATAATATTTATATAAAAATAAATTATATTTTTATAAAAATAAATTATATTTCTATAGAATTAAATTATATTTGTTAATCAATAAATTATATTTTTATAAAGTTAAATTGTATATATGAATTAATAAATTATATTTCTATAAAGGTAAATTGTATATATGGGTTAATAAATTATATTTTTATAAAATTAAATATAATTTATTAATTAATAAATCAAAATCTTAAATAAAAAATTGTATTTTTTATTAATAATTTATATTTTTAATTAATAAACTATATTTATTTTTGAATAAATTAAAATCATTTATTAATAAATTATAATTATTTATTAACAAATATAATTTTTTGGATTAATAAATTATAATAAATAATAAATAAATTTTAGTAAGTTTTTTTTTTAAATTATAATAAAAATGTAATAAATTTTTTCGATTATTATTATATTATATATATTCATTAATAAATAAGTAAAAGCCTTTATTTAAATTCAAATATTATAAATATATATATTTATAAACGGCTTATTGAAAAAAGCTAAATAAAAGGCTAAATGAAAAATACTATAATAAAATAAATATTATATATAAAGCGGTTTATCAATTATATAAAATAAGATAATTATTAACGTTTTAATATATATAACTTTAAATATAATTTTTACATTATTACCTATGGTTATGCCTTAAACTTATTCTTTTAATTAATTATACTTTTATTAATTTATTTTTAAATATAATAATAATATTAAAAAAAAAATTTTACTTATATTTCTTTATATTTATTTTAATAATTATATAAATTATAATTATTACCGGAATAAATATTAGGAGCCTTAATTTTTATAAAATTTACCTTAATAATATATATTAAGAATCAATTAAAATTAAAATATTATATTAATAAATAATTTATTTATTAATAAAATAAAAGATATTATATAATAGAAAAAGAAAAAAAAATTATTAATTAAAAAATAATAAAAATTATTACCGATTTTATTAGAGCCCTAGTAAAAATATGAATAAACATATAAATAATAATCTATTTGAATAGAGTATTAATAATGAACTATATATAGAATAACACGGGTATTAAGCAATGCGGAACCCGTTCACCGGCATAAATCAGCTCTACAAAGTCCCTAATAGATTTAAGGATTAAAATTTAAAAATTAAGAATTTTATACTTTATTTAATAATTTTAATAATTGATATTTAAATTTTTAATTTAATTATTTTTTTTTTAATTTTGATTTAAAATTATTTCATAAGCTTTTTATTTTATTATTTCTTATATTATTTATATTATTAAAAAATAATATGTTTATTATAATTAATAAATTTACGGAAATAACTTATTTTATAATAATAATTTTATTAAAAAACTAAGGTAAAACCGAAACTATAAAAATTATATAAAAAATTTTTAATAAATATTATTTATATTATTAAATAAAAAAACGTTTAAATAAAATATTATAAATATTTAATATTTTATACATAAAATATAGAATTAAAGTAAAATTGATTAAAAAAGCAATTTATAATAAGTTTTTAAACTTTATCCTTATAAAAAAAGTATATTAATTCCGCGTTGAAAATTTTATTTATAAAACTTTAAATATTAATATTATTAATTAATTAAATAATATAGAAATCGGTTTTAAAAAACGATTTCCTGAATTAATTTATTTTTATAAATAAATTAAATTAAAATTGCTTTTAAATAAAATTTACGTAAGATAAATCTTTAAAATAAAAAAATTAAAATTATTTATAAAAAAAAAAAAAAAAAAAAAGAAAATGAAAAATGAAAAATGAAAAATGAAAAATGAAAAATGAAAAATGAAAAATGAAAAATGAAAACTCAAAAATGAAAACTGAAAATTAAAAATTTAAAAGTGAAAACTTAAAAATGAAAACTTAAAACTTAAAACTGAAAACTTAAAAATTAAAAATAAACTTAAAAATAATATAAATTATTACTTTATTAATATTATAAAAATAATTTTCATATATAATATAACGGGCGGAAATATATTTAATTATATTTATCCGTATAAAAATAAAAATATTATTAAATTATATTTAATTTTTTAAAATATTTTTAATTATTTTATTAATATTCATAATATAAAAAAACAATAAAAATAATATAAAATATATATATTATAACTCTTTTTAATATTAAAACGACTTTTTTTATTATATATAAAAGTAAAATATTTCATTTTAAAAATATTTTAAAAAAGCTTCATATTACTTTAGAATGGCGACGAACAAAGGGACCCCAGAGGTCCAAAACGATACGTATATATATAGCTCTAATAATAGTGAGGGAAGTATATTAACTGCGATAAGTAAAAGTAACGTAATAATTAAGAATAAAGTAATAAATAAATAAGTAACTTATATTAATAGAAATAGCGATAATACGTACGGGTAATATAATAATAATAAGCCGGATAACGTTTAAAATAAATAAGGGAATTAAGGTTAATAAAATACGCATATTAAAGTACGTAAAATACGTAATAATAATACGGAAGTAATAGGTAAATAAAAAGGTAAGAAAGCCGGTACGGTATTAATAACGAAGAATATAAGCGGGGGAAAAGGTGAAAAACCACGGTAAAAATATTATTAAGGGTATATAAAAGGAAATAAAATTAATAAGGAGGATAAAACCTTAAGGGACTAAAAGTAAAGAACGGAGATAATATATTGCTTAATAAATAAAGGCAAAAAAGCGGTAGGGGAAACGGTAAAGGCCTTAAAAGGACTCCTTACGGTAAAATAAAAGGATATTATATTAAAGATTTAATTAATATTATAAATTAAATTAAAAAACGTAAAGGATTTCTATATAAAAATAAAAATAAAATTAAAAGAAATAAAGTATTTATAGAGCTTTTAAAGGGCGGGAGCGAAAACATTAATAAAGGGTAAAGATAACGGCTTAAAGTTAAAGGTATAAAGTAAAAATATAAAGGCAATAACCTTTTAAGCGAAAGAAAGTTGGGCGATAAAGATAATAAAAAGGGTATTTACGGTAAAAAATAAGGGGATAACAGAGGAGAAAATAGTTATATTAAAGAAAATAAAGATAATAATAATCCGCCTATTTAATAATAAGGAGAAAAATACGGTTACGGAAATAAACCTATTATAATTAATAAAAACTTTTAAAGTAATAACGGAATTATTAATAAAATAAATTATCGCGGTACGTAAACTATAAAGTAAGAAGATCCTCCTTAATATAATATTATTAAAGGTAAAAAAGCTTAAAGAGATTTAAAACTTAAATTAATAAAAAAAAATGTAAATTAATTAAGATTTTAAAATAATCGTTTATTATCGTAATAAATAAAATATATTTATTACGTTTTATTAAAACCGAAAAAAAGGCTATATTAAAGAATATAAAAAAAAGAATATAGATTTTTACTTAAAACTTAAAATCGTTAATTATAAACTTCCTTTAATAATAAAGAGATTTAACTTCTTAAAACGTATAAAAAAATATTTTACCGTTATATTAAACGTAACGTTAGTAAAAATATATAATAACGTTTTAAATAAAGGAATTATTAAAAAGGGATTTCTTAAAACAATTTAATTATAAAATAAAACGGCGGATATTTATTAATATTTTAAATATTAAAATTATAAATATATTATTACGAATTATTTTAATATTATAAAATATACGGTTTACGTTAAGGGTTACGATATTTATAAATATATAAAGTTAATAATTAAAAGGCTTATAAAAAACGTATTTAAATATATTATATATAATAAGGAAAAATATTTAATATGGGATTTTAAGTATATAATAAAAGCCAGGGAAATTAAACGTAAAAAAATCCGGATAACCGTGAAAATTTAACGGTATAATACGTACGGAACTAATTTAATAAGTTAATTAAAAATAACTTTAAAACGTAAACTTAACCAATTAAATAATAAAAGGTAAATAGTAATAACGGATAAAGTAAAAAAAAAGGAAGCTTTTTATGATTTTAATCTTAAAAGTTAGCCGTTTTACGTTTTTAATAATAATTAAAAAAAGATTAAATTAAAAAACGCTTAATTTTAATAGGAAGTTTATAACTTAAACGGATATAAATAAGGAAGCTTTTATAAAGGTTAATATATAATATATTAATACTTTTAAAAATAATATAATATAACGTTCGTAATAAAAGAATTAAAATAATAATATTAATATTTAAGTTTAAAGAAGTTAAAAACGTTAATAATAGGAATTACCGTATAACCTATATATATATTTATTTATTAACTTAAAAAAAAAGGTTTTACTTAATCTTTAAGGAGGATAAAATAATTAAAATATACTTCTTTATAAATAAACGGCTTAATATAAATAATTAAGATATTACTTATTATAAAAAAACCTTTATATATTCCATATTATAAAAGAAAAAAACTTAAAAGGCGACCTTAATATTTATAATACGTATAACTTATTATTAATTAATAAAGAAAAACTGTTTATAATTTTACTACTTAAAAGGTCTTAATTACCTTAAATAAGTATATATTATTTAAAGACTTTAATTTATATTACTATATATAAAATAAAAAAAGCATATAATAAATTACGTTAAATCGGACGACTTATTAATAATTATTACTTAAATTAATTTCTTATTATTAATATTATAAAGGATTATTATATAAAAGAATTATAAGTTTAAAACGATAATTAATTTAATTTTTAATATAAAAGAACTTATTAACGTAATTATAATATATAGGCTATAAAAGGACTTAAAATATAACTTAAATTATATACCGATATAAATAATCCTAGATTAAACCGTTAATATGACCTTATTACCATTAATAAGGAAAGCGTAGAAAATAATTAAGATAATAAAGGTTTATATAAAAGCGGAAGAAATAATAATATAATTCACGGACCTCCCTTAATTAAATAATAAAGACCGGATTAATTTCTTTATAAAGTAAGTAATAAAAGTATTAAATAAAATAATCAATAAAATAATTCCGATAATAAAGCTTTCTTAAAGAATTAAAATTTATTAAAATAAAGGATATATAACCGTAACTATAAAGGCGAAAAGGTTAATAAAGTAAGCTTTTAAGTATAAGAATTAAGAAATATTTAATTAATTAAAGGTTATTTAAGAAAAAGAAAAGATTATTAAGAAAATTAAGTAAATATGTTTTTAATCTATAATACATAACTTAACGGTTTTACCTTATAGTATTTAAAAGCGAACGAAATATAATAAAAAGTAAAATAAAAAATTAAAGTTTATCCTTAAATTCCTGCCCCTTAAAAGACTTAATAATATATTAATTAATACCTTTAACGGTAAGATTAAGGCCCTTAAAGGAGTATTTTTCCCCCCTTTATTAAAAACTGACTTAAACGATATCGATAATATTATATACTTTAATCCTATATTAATAAATAAGGTAATAATATAAAATATAATAATTAAAGCGATTAATAAATTAAAGAAAAATAAAGCCCCGGGATTAAATAAAATCCTTAATAAATTCCTATTAATAATAATATTACCGTTTAAAAGGGTTTTTATTTACCTTTTTTAAGTATATTTTAACGTTGGTTATTACTTATATAAGTTTAAGGAGGTAAAGATAATTATCTTTAAGAAGCTTATTAAGCCGGATTGATTTAAGGTAAAATCTTATAAACTTATTATATTCCTTTATATATTAAAAAAGGCCTTAAAAATAATAATAATAAAGATCCTTAATAATTATATAAAGAATTACGGATTTCTCCTTAATTAATAAATAAAAATAAAGAAAAATCGGTTAATAAAAATAGCCCTTAAAAAATTAATTAACAACATATATATAATATAAAATTACGGGAAGAAATATATTATAAATCTTCTTTTTTTCGATATTATAAATGTTTTTAATAAAATAAATTATTAAAAGTTATTTTATAACTTAAGGAAGAAAAAAATATTATCCTTTTTAATTAAATAAACGAGAAATTTCTTAAATAACCGAGTTATATTAATTAACCTAGGATAAAAGATAAGCCCGATAAAGCCCGCTATAATAAGGATTCCTTAAGGATTATTTATTTCTTTTATATTATTCCTATTTTTTAATAATTTATTAATTAAGGAACTTATTAAATTAAAATAAAAGGTTTAAGTTAAAGGCTTTATCGATAACGTTTATTTTTTAATTTAGAATATTTTTATACGTATATATTATTTAGAATTAAAATAAACCTATAAAGTTTATTTTTAATAAGTAAGAATTTACGGGGTTTAATTTACGCTATATAAATATAAGCTCGTTTATATAATTAGGAGTTTAAAGTTATATAATATAATAATTATAATAAACTTAAGTAAAATTACGGTAAAACCGGATATTAATATTAAAGTCCTTAACCTTTAAATAAATAAGAAACTTAATTAAAAGGATTATATAAGAAAAATTTAAAAAAGATAACTTTATAGGAAAAAAGCCTTATTTGTTTCGTTATATTAATATAAGGAATTATATTATAGAAAACCCGGATTTTTTATTAAGCTATAATAAAGTTAATTATAATTTATATTATAGTTATTTAATATATATTTAAGGGTATTTTAAAATATAAGAAAGAGTTTATTTAGATATTATAAAAAGTCTAAAACCGGTATTTAAGAATAATTAATAATACTTATAAAATAACCCTTATCCCGGTATTAAAGTTTAAGGTCTTTATACCGTTAATCGAGGTCTTATTAAATTAAATAATTATTTAAATAAAGTTAAACAAAATATATATACTTAATTACGATAATAAGAAACGGGCGGATCCGCTAGAATCTTAATAAGCCTTAAGTTAAAAGGAATAAATTAAAGATATTTATCCTTTTTTTTATTAAGATAAAGTAAAAATAAATTAAAAAAGAAGTTAATTTTATTAATATCCCGAAGGTTAATTTAAACGTATATATACTCCCGTTAAACGTAAAAAAGACCGAGATTAAAAAGATTTAAAGAATAAAAACTATAATAATCGCTTTATAAGTTATAATAAAACAAACCGAATATTAACGAAAATATAAGGACTTTATACCTTAAAGTTATTGTTATTTAACTTTCAACGATAAAAAGATTATTAATAAGTATTTTTATTATTATAATATTATAAAAAAAAATAATAACATATTAATAATTTAACTCCGGACGGGTAAAAACGGGTTAACTTACTTTTTATTTATTATATATATTAAAGGTTGGATAAACGCCGGATATAAATATAAATAAAGAAAGTAAAACGTTATATACGTTTTTATTTTTTATTTTTTATTTATAAAGGTTAAATTAAAACTTATTATAAAAATTATTACTTATAATTATTATTAAATATTATTTATAAAATTAAGGTATCCGGGTAACTATTAAATTTATAATGTATTAAATTTATAATATTTACCGGACTATTATTATAATTTAATTTCACTATAAAAATAAATAAGGTTATTAAAGATTTTACGGAAAAGACTTATTACCGGTTAAGGAAGAAAAAGAGAAGCGGAAACCGGTTACGTTAATTATATAAATTAAAAAGTATCTTTTATAGTTATAAAGATATAATAATAAACGTTTATTAAAAGTCTTTAAAGGAGTTAACGGCGATAATAATATAAAAGGAATATATATTAAATACGTAAATATTAATAAAAATATTTAAAGGTATTACGTAAAGTTAAAGTAATATAAATATATAAAGGAGGGGAAGAATAATGAATTTAAAGGTAACCCTTATAAGGATACAGTTATAATATTATAAATTTTCTTAAGGGAATTAAAATATAAAAAGTATATAAATAAATTATTATTCTCTGAACGGCCGTTAATATCCTTTACCTTAAGGGATAAAGGGTAAAGGCCTAATAAACGCCGGTTTTTTGCCTTAACGTTATAAGTATTAGGTTTTTACGGTTATTAGTAAGGCTAAAAGGCCGCGTATTAAGGAACGCCGGAATTAGCTTAGCTAGATCCGTAATATAAATCAATCAATTAATCAATCAAAAATATTTTAAAAATAAATTTAGATTTAAAATATAAAACTTTATAAGAGAAATTATTTAAGTAATTTTAATAATTAAATAATTATTAATTTATTAATATTAAGTAAAATAAATTTACATTTTTATATTATTAAAAAAAGAAAAAAGAATTATTAATATTATTATTAAAATAATAAAAAAAAAAGATTTATATTAACCGATAATATAAATTTTAACGGGGTTAAAATTAAATAACTTTTAATTTATATTATTATTATAAGTAATTTAAATATATTTTAGTAACGTATTTTAATAAAAATGAATTTAAAAATTTTAGCAAAATTTAAAAAATTAATATTAGGTTAAAGAATTAATATATTTTATTATTAACGTAATTAAAACAAAAAAATCCATAAATTTTTATATTAATAAATACAATAAATAATGTTTTTTTGAATAAAGCTTTTATAATTCCTTATATTTTAATAATAAATAAAAAAAACTAAGTTTATTTTTTTTATAAATATTAAAATTACGGAATATTCCTTTCTTAATATAAGTTTTGTTTACTTGTTTTATAATTTATTTTAAGTTAATATTATACTTTTATAAACAAAAAACTATAAATAATTATATATATATTTTTTTTATATAATTTATTTAATTTTTTAAATAGCTTTAAGTATTTAACGTTATATATTAATAATAATAATAAAATGAAATTTTTGATAAATAATTTTTAAAAAACCGTATTTACGATAGTTTTAAATTAATATTAACGGAAAACGCTTTATTATTAAAAATAAATTTTTTATATTTTTTATTTCTTTTATATTTTTTTGGTTATTTATTTTTTATAAAATTTAAAACATTATTAAATATTTATTAAAACCGGAACTAATAATTGAAATATTAAAGTATTTATGATTGTTAAAGTTAAAGTTTTAATATTAATATAAATTCTTTATTAATTAAAAGTTACATAATTTCAAACTTTTATAAAATTAAAAAATAAACCGGTTATAAAAACTTTATTTTAAAAACTATTAAAAAAACTAAAAGGATTTATTAATATTACTTAAATTAAAACTACATTTTTAAAATATTAATAAAAGAATATATTTATTACATTAATAATAAAATGAAATAATATATTTAAGAATTAAAATAAGTACGTTAATAAAGTTAATATTAAATTAAATACGATAATACCGGAAAACTTAAATAAATTAAAAAAAAATCATTTAGAAAATATTATGATTTCTTTAATATCTTTAATAAAATAAGAATAATTAAACTACTATTTTATTAAGATATTAATTACAAATTCGAACTTATTAATAATCCCCGTAAATTATTTTATAATTAAATATACCCTTTATTAATCCTAAAACTCCGGGTATATAAAAATTATTTTATTAAGAATTTGAAAAAATATATATTATTTTAAACGGAATATTGTTTATATTATTAATTTTTTTCCTTTTAAAAAAAAAATAATTTCCGTTTTTACGTTAATTATCGGAAAATGAATATATTTATAAAAAAAGATAAATACTTTTTACCGTTAATTAAAGAAGTTTTTCTTTAAATAATAAATTATAAATATTTAATTTATTATATATAAATCCTAAAAATAAAGAATTTATTAATTTTTTTATAAATATAAATATATATAAATAGAAAAAAAAATCGTTTAAATTATTAAATTAATTAATAATTTAATAATGTTATATTAATAATTTTTTTTTAAATATTTAAATGAATTTATATAAACGTATATCGATAATATTTTAATTTATAATAAATTACATAAAAAATATTAGTAATATATTTATAAAATATCTATAAAAATATGTAAAGCCGGCTTATACGTAAATATTAATAAATACAAATTTTATATCTAAAAAACTAGTTTTTTTAAGATTAATATTTTTATTAAAAATGTTTAAATAAATTTAAAAAAAAATTAATTAATACTTAAATAAACCCGGGTTTTAACTTTAAAGTAAATTTAAAGTTTTATTAATTTTTATAATTTTTCCAAATAATTTATATAAGCTTTTTTTAAAACAGTAAAATTTTTATATAAATTAATTTAAAAAGAATTTAAATTTAAATAAAATAAAATTTATAAAATAATTTTTAATAAAATAAAAAAAAAATATTATTTCCGCTTTTATATTTTAATATTTCGATAAATCGTAAGAAACGATATTGAAAACGGACTTTAGTAATTATATTAATATTAATATTTTATCGTAATATAATAATAATAAAGTTTTTTATTTGATTATTTTTTATAATAAAATTTTAATTTTTACGGAATATAATTATAAAATCTATAATAAAAACCTTTTGATTATTATTAATAATTTTAAAATATAAAAAATTAATTTTAAATATAAGGATATTTTTATTAAAATATTAATTCATTATAAAAGTTTTAATCATTTTATCAAAATAAAAAAGCTTATTAAAGAATAAACATAATAAATAAATATTTTTATTAATTATAATATTAAAATTATTTATATTTTAATAAAAAAATAAAAAAATAATATTGCTAAAAAAAAATAACGGATGCTATTTTTTTTTTTTTTTTAATAATAATCGAGGAAAATTTATATATTAAACGATTTTACCTTTTAATTATATTTAATTAAAACCGATTAAATAAAAAACCGAAAAAATAAAATAAAAGTTAAAAATTAAAAATTATTAAAAATTTCATTATAAAAATAAAGCGGGTTAACTTAAAAATAAAAGATACAATAAATTTTAGTTTAAGATTACCGACGATAAAGATAATAATTATATTAATAAAGACGGTATTTTATATTATAAAAATTATTTATATATATTAAATTCGTTAATAATTAAAGTTTTAAAAAACGTTTATAATTAAGTTTTATTTATTTATTTAAATATTTAATATATTATAGAATTTATTAGATATAATTATTATATCCCCGGTTTTAAATCGATAATCGAAAGATATCTTTATAATTATTAAATTTATAAAAGAATTAAAGTTTTTAAAAATAAAAAAAAAATAAACTATTACATTTATTATTTATACCGGATTAATAATAAAAGAATTTCTTAATAAATTTATTTATTATATTACTTAAATTAAATAAATAGAACGTAATATTTAGTTTAAATTATAACTTATTAAAAAAACAATTATACGTTTTAATTATAAAAAGAAATAAAAGAAGGGTTAGTAACTTGGCGCGCACACTTATATTACGCACCTTTATAGCTAGATAGCTACTTATCATACATATTACACCCACATTTTACCTTAGTACTTCCAGTACCTGACATTTTCTTAATTAATTATACTTTTATTAATTTACTTTTAAATATATAAAATTTAAATAAAAAAATAAATAATAAAAATATTATTAATAAATTAACTTTTTATTATCCCGGTTTATCTATATAGTTTATAATCGTAAAAACTATTATATAAATTAATATTTTTAATATTAATTTAATAATATTTATTTATTTTAAAGTAAAATTGAAACTATAAATAACGATATATTTATTGTTAATTATTTAAATAATAATTTTTAAAATTTAAATTATTTTTAATAAATATATATAAATATAAAAATTATAAAGTTTTCGAGATATAATTATAGAATAATACCTTTTTATTTCGAAGTTATATTAATTTCTTTTAAAAAAAATTTTATTTTAATTTATTAATATGTTTATTTTATTTATTAAAAATTTAAATTAATTTCTTAAAAAAAAAATAATAAAAAATAAAAAATTATTTTAAAAAATTATTATAGTATATATATATAAAACTTTATATAAAATTTTAATAATATATATAAAATTTTACAATATAAATAATATAAAAATTTTAATAATTAATAATTAATTTTATCTATTTAAAAAATATATTTTTTTATAATTTTTTTATTTTTTTTTTATCGCTTATATATTTATATATATAAAAATTTAACTTTTTAAACTTTTATATTTATTATTATTTTTTATTAATTTTTATTAATTTTAAGTTTAAAATGAAACTTAAATGTAATTAAATTTTATATAATTAATTTTATTAATTTTATTATAATATTTATAATATTAAGTTTTTATATTTATTAATAAAGTTAATAAATTAATTATTAAAATTTACCGAAATTTATATAATTAAATTCATAATATAAATTAATTAATTAATAGATAATTATTTATCTATAAATTTTTATATTAAAAAATTCTATAATATTTAATTCATAAGTTTTATTAATAACTATAAGAATTTAATATCATAAATATTAAAATAAAACTAATATTTATTTAATTTTTATTTATTTAAGAAAAACATTATTAATATTTAATTATTTTTTAAAAAAGATTATATTTATATTATATTTAAAAAATCTTATAATATTAAAATTAAATCTTGTTAAATCTTATTAAAATTAAAATAATATTTTAATAAATATTGATTTTTAATTATTATTTAAATAATTTATATTTTTTAATATTTATTACAATAAATTTTGAATTTAATTTTAATATTTTAATATATATATTTTATTGAATTTTTATTTTGTAAAAATAAACAGTTAAATACATAATATAATTATTAAATTATATATAAAAATATTTTTAAAAATTTAATATAAATCAAATATTTTTATTAATATTAATTAATGAATTAATTTATATTATGAATATAATTAAGTTAATTTAAGCGTTTTATAATAATTAGTTTATTAATTTTAATAATAACTGTAAAAACTAAATATTATAGATATTAAGATAAAATTAATATTTACTTAATTTTTATTTATTTAAAATAAATATTATTAATTATTTATAAAATATTATTAATTATTTATAAAATATTTATATTTAAACTATATTTAAAAACTTTTATAATATTATAATTAATTTTATCTAAAAAAATATTTTTAATTTAATTATATTTTTATTCTTTTTAAAATACGTTTTATATTTTTTTTAATCGTTTTTAGGAATATTTTTATTAATATTTTATCAGGTACTAAGAGTACTAAGGTAAAATGTGGATATAATATATATAATAAGTGTTTACCTAGCTATAAAGGTACGTAATATAAGTGTGTGCGCCAAGCCACTATACCCCTTTAAGTGTTAATACCCGATAAGCTCTTGGTATGCGTATATTACATATAATAAATGCACCACAAAAAGAAAGACCGTAACGTCCTCGTTGCGACGGTAAGGTTGAAGTCTTCATAAAAGAAAGCGGTTCCGAAGTTAAGGATTAAATATATTTAACGCCGAGTATATTAAGGAAGTAAAGAGAAGTAATAATGGTTAAGTATTAAGGCTTATTATTAAGGGAAAGTTGAAAAATCGAAAAACCGTAAAAAATATAAGTTAAGGAATTATCGTAAGTTACCCGGAATATAGTCGTGGATTTAAGGGTATTATAATTAAGCTGAATCGCTTAAAACCGTGATATCCATGGTTTTACCGAGTCGGGTTTTACTTAATTATAAGCCGTACGGAGTGGGTAATCTTTATAAGTATGGTAAGGTTTTAACTATTATTTAGTTAATTTATAGGTACTTTTATTAAAAGAATGCTTATTTAAGTTTTAATCTTTGAAACCTCCCTTATAACGTTTGCCATAATATGGGTAACGGCTTTACGGAGCTCTTTACTATCGTCTTTAATAATACTTCTGTAGTTATTTACTGTAGATATATATAGCTTAACTAAGGACTCTTTCATGTTTAATAACTTTTAAGATAAAGGTAACGGTGATAAAGCAAATTTAAGGTAAAGGTCTTTAAGTATTATAGTAGATAACACCCGTGGTAATAATACTTTAACGGAGGGTAATAATTTAATAAGAGATTTAAGAGGTATAAATCTTATATAAAGGTCATAGATAATAAGGTAGGATTTATGTAAAAAGTTGCTTGCTAATAAGCTTACTAATAAAGTAAAGGATTAAGGCTAAATTCTAAAAATAAAGGTTAAGATATAAGTAATTTAGTTAATTTAAGAGCTATTAAGTATAATAGTAACTAGGATAATGTAATTAAGTTAACTAAGGCTATTAATATAGGTAATAATAAAGGCATAACGGTAAAATATTTAATAAAAGACTCCAGTAATATAGGGATTAAGTGGATAAGCTATAACGTAGTTACCGCTAATAATAGGGTACTAGAGGCTATATAATATCTATATTAAAGGCTTAGATGACTAAAGTTATTATTATTATTTACTAAATATTAAGAGTACTGAGGTAAAATATAAATATAATATATATAATGAGTATTTATTTAACTATAAAAATACGCAATATAAATGTATATATTAAGCCACTATACCCCTTTAAGTGCTAGTGCCCGATAAGCTCTTAATATGCGTAGATTATATATAATATATTTATAACTTTTATTTATTTATTTATTTTTTAATAAAATTTATTTTTAAAATATATTTTTCTATTATATAAACAAAAATTTATTTAAAATAATTATAAATTGATTGATTGATTGATTGATTTATACTACGGATCTAGCTAAGCTAATTCCGGCGTTCCTTAATACTCGGCTATTTGGCCTTATTAATAACCGTAAAAAACCCGATATCCATAACGTTAGGAATAAAAACCGGTATCCACCCAGTTTCTATTTACGTTTTAAGGGCTAAGAGTATTTATGGCCGTTTAAAGAGTAAGAATTTATTTATATGCCTTTTCTAAGAAAACCTATAATATTACGATTAAATCCATTTAAGGGTTACCTTTAAACTTATTGCTCTTCCGTTACCCTATAAGTCTTTTTAATGTTAAAATTTCAAAAATAATTATAAATTAAAGATCCGTTTTTTAATTAAAAATTAAATTTACGTTTAAATATTTTTTGTTTTTTTAATTTTAATTTTTTTTTATAAAATTTCTTTTTATTTTTATTTAATTTTATTTTTAACTTTAATTTTAATATTTTAATTATTCTTTTAATTTTATATTATAAATTTTATTTATAATATATATACGCCGGGTTTTTATTATATATATTTAATATATTTTTTATTATTATTTTTATTTAATTAATAATATTTTTTTTAATAAAGTTTTAAATAATTTTATTTATTTTATTAATTAAATTAACTTAAAATATTAAATTTATAAATATTATAAACTTCGTTACCGTTTAAATATTTTATTTTATAAATAATATTTTACGGTAATTTTTTATATTAAGAATTTTTATAAAATTTAATTTATTATTTTATATATATTAAATATAAAATATAAATTATATTTTATTTTAATTAATTATAATTATAATTAATATTTTTTTTACTTTTAATATAAATAATAAATAAAAGGTAAATTAAATAGCTTTTACCGGTTTAAAATTAAATAATTAATATATTATTACTTTTTTTAATAATTTTATATTATTAAAAATAAGTTTTTAAAATCTTTTTTTTATTTAAAATTAAATATTTAATACGTAAATTAATTAATTTTTCTTAAAAATAAAAAATAAAATAATATATATATATTATAATAAATAATATAATTACTTAAAGTATAATTTTTCTATTTATTTATTTATTTAAGTAAATCCTATTAAAGATTTTTTAAATATTATTAAAGTTTTTATTAATTAATAATAATTGCCGGTTTACTATAATATAATAAATAATTAAAAAAAATATTAATTTTTTTATTAAGGAAACTATTTAATAAAGTTAAATATTAATAATTAATTTAATATATCTTTTAAGTTTAATATTACGTATTATAATTTACGTTAAAATATTAATTCTTTAAATATAATTATTTTTATATACGGCTTTTAAGTAATTAGGTTTTATTAAGCTTTTAATAATAAATTAATAGATTCTTTTTATAAACGATTTTACTTTAATAAAAAATATAAACCTTAATAAAAAAACTATAGTTTATTATATATATAATAACTTAATACCCTTTTTTTATTATACTTTAAGTATACTGAAATTATTTATTAATAGGATTTTTTTAATTAAGAAAAGCGGATTTTTTATTTAAATAATTATAAAAAAATATTAATTATTTAATAAAAAAAAAAAGCGGAATTTCTTTTATTATTAAGGAAAAATAAACGGTTTTTCTTAAAATTTCTTTAAAAAATTTTTTTTTTAAATATTAAATACGTTTTTAAAGAAATTTAATATTTTTTATATAAATAATTTATAATTTCTATTTATTATACCGGAAAAAAAAAGTTAAATTTTTTATTATAATTATTATTTTTATCCTTTTAATTTAAAAAATTAAAAAAATAAAAATTTTAAGAAATATTATTAATATATTATTCTTTTCTTATAATTAACCGTAACCTTTATTATTATTAATAATTTTTATTAACTTTATAAAAAAATTATTTTATAAATATAATTATTAATTCCATTTTATTAATTATCCCGTTAATTATTTAATTAAAATCGGAAATTGATTTTTTTCTTTTTTAAATTAAAAAAATTCTATTAAATTAACTTTATTTAAAATTTTTATTAAATTTTAACGAAAGATTAAAAAAAAAAAAAAATTTTATTTTTTTATTTATTAATTAAAACTTAACGAATTAAAATTATTATTTTTAATTTCCTTAAATAAATTATCGTATATAAAAGATTAATTAATACCGTTATAAACTTTAAAGAAATTAATTTAATAATTAACTTTATCGTATTTAAATAAGTAATTAATATTATTATTAATAAATAAGAAACGTAAACGATTATTAATATAATTAATATTATAAAAATAATAATTAATTTTATTAATTTTATAAAAATAAGAAGTATAATTAATAATAAAAAAAAGTAATAATTCTTTTAAATTTTAATATTTAAACGGAAATTTCTTTTTTAATTTTAACTTTATTTTTAAGGAAGTAAATTCCGGGAAATAAAAAATAATAATTATTTAATAAAATATTAAATAATACTTTAAATCTTACGGAAATAAATTTATATTAAAGAAATAATAATTTTAATATAAAAAGCTTTAATAATCTTACTTTTAAAGTAATTTTTATTAAATTTATTATAAAAATTTAAAAAAAACCTATAGAATAAAAATAGAAATTTTTATAAAATTTAAATTAAAAATTTAAATTTTTTAAAAGCGTTATTAATTTAAATATTCTTTTATATAAATAATTAATCGTAAATTAAAATACGTTAATAATTACTAGATTAATAATATAAAAAATAAAAAATATAATTATATATATAATATAGTAAGTTAGTTTTTATTTAAATATTTTAATTGTAAATTTAAAAATTTTAATAAATATTAAATTAATAATTTAAAAATAAAAAAATATAATTATAAAAATAATAAAGTTAACTATAATAAATATTAAATTATAAACGCTGAATTTAACGATATATATAATATTAAATATAATAATAAACCCGGTAAATTTATTAAACGGTAACGGTTTTTAGGTTTCCGATTTTAATTTTTTTAACCGGATTTTAAAAAATTATATAATATAAGAAATATTATATTTATTAATAAAAAAACGTTATAAAAAGATATTTATACTTAATATTATTAAGTAAAAAAATTATATTATTATTAAAAAATTAAAGTAATTTATAAAATGTTTTTTAATATTTTAAAATATTAATATTATTATAATAATTTAAAACAATCTCGGAAAATAAAAAAACTACTTTTATTATATTAAAGATTAATTTTAAACGTATAATAATTTATTTATAAAAAAACTTTAAATTAACGGTTTTTTTAACTTTAATATAATTAAATTATTAAAATTATTTAATAATTAATATTTATAAACGTTAAGAAGTTACTTAATATATATAATTAGTTTTTAAGTTTATTTTATAAACGGGGATTATTAATAAATATATATAATATATTTAATTAATTAATTTATTAATTTATATTACGGATTTCGCTAAATTAATTCCGGCGTTCCTTAATACTCGGTTATTTAACCTTATTAATAACCGTAAAAAACCCGATATCTATAACGTTAAGAATAAAAACCGGTATTTACCCAGCCTTTACTTACGTTTTAAGGGTTAAAAGTATTTACGGTTATTTAAAGAGTAAGAATTTATTTATATATTTTTTCCAAGAAAACCTATAATATTATAACTGAATTTACTTAAAAATTACTTTTAAACCTATTACTTTTCCGTTACCCTACGGGTCTGTTTAATGTTAAAATTTTAAAATTCCGATTATACTATTAAATATCCTTATTAATATATATATATTATTATTATTTTATTTATATAACTTTATTAATTAATATAATATCGCTTTTTATACCGCCCCGGTATTTATAGCCCCTTTAGCCCCTTATTAAATATAATTTTTCCGCCGTTATTTTTTACCTCCGGGTTAACGGCGAAGTTTCTTAATTAAATTTTTAACTATTTCCTTTATTTCCTTAATTAAGTTAAATTATAGTAATAAGCCCGTAATTATTATAAATCTAGCGGCCGCCTTAATACCCTTTTTATTAATAAGTATTTAATAATAGTTATTGGTTTTTACTTTTTTAATCAGTCCCGGTTTAAGTTCCTTAAATAATAAATAGGAAATTAATACGTATACGGCGTTTTACTTTTATTATCTATATTCGTAATTAACGTTAATCCGGTTACCGGCGTATATAATAAAAAGGAAATAAATTAAACCGTTTTTATTTATTTAAAATTAAATTATTAACGCGTTATTACCTTTCCTTATAATCTTATAACGTTAAAGATAGTTATTAATAACCTCGTCGTTATTTAACGCTAGGTATTATTACTTTTAAAGGATCGATTTTTATATTTACGTTAACGTTTTATTTACCTTTTTATAATCTATAAGGTAATTACCGTTAATTTTACCTTTATGGCTTTTTTCTTTTCCGCCGCTTTTACTTTAAATAAGAATTTATATATTCTTACGTTAACTTTTTGAACGTAGATTAGGTTAACCTTTTTTTTAACTTATTCTAATTTAATTTCCGTAGGGGAGGTAAATATTTTTTTTCTACGCTTTTTTATTTAAGGCCTTTTATAGTTCTGGCGAATACGTTTATTTCCTATTAACGTAATTAAGTTTATATTTTTTTAAACCTTATTTAAGCGATTATTTGATTTAAAGTTAACTTTATTAATAATATAAAGACTTCGGATTTTAATATTGGGACGGGAGTTACTTTATATATTTTATTTATTACTTTTAAGTATCGGTTTTAAACCTTTTATAATTACCGGATAGGCTTTTTCTTATATTTAAATATGCCTTTAAGTACGTATTAAATAACTACCGTATATATTATTATAAACTTTATAACCGCTTAATAAATCATTTTAACCTTTTATAAGGTAGTTTTTTACGTTAATGCCGTAAGGTAAATAAAGCCTTTCTCCTATAAAATTATCTTCTTTTAAATCTTTCTTATATAATCCTTTTAGTTTAATTTATTATTAATTTATAAATTAAGTACCTTAATATTAACTTCCGGTTTTATTGTTATATTACTTAAGTTTATTATAATTATTATATTATATAACTTTAAGCTCCTTATTATATAGATAAATTTATATTTATACGGGGCGAACTAAGCCTTATATATCTTTATTTATTATAAATAGACTTTATAAGTTTATTTTAACTTTAAATAATTTATATAAATAAATATATTATAAGTTAAAAGATAAATATTATTAATAAAGCTTTTTATTTAAACCTTTTATTTTAGCTTTATTAAGTCTTTAATAAATAAGCTATTAAAGAATAAAAATAAAATTAAAAAAATAAATAACTTTTAAGGAATCCTTATTATTATAAGCTTTATCGTATTTATCTTTTATTTTAAATTAATTAATATTATTTAATTATTTAAGAAACTTTTTATTTAATTTATAAGGAAAAGTAAAAAAAAAATTTTCCGTAAATTATATAATAACCTTTAATAATTTACCTTATTAAACGCCTTTATAATATTTAAAAAAAGAAAATTTATAACGTATTTCTTCCTATAACCTTATACCGTATATACGTTATTAATTAAGCCTTTAAAAGCCGTTTTTATTAACCGTTTTCTTTTTATTTTTATTTATTAATTAAGGAATAACCTATATTCTTCTACGTAATTACTTAAAATCTTTATAATTATTATTTTTAAAGTTTTCCTTAACGTATAAAAAAATATTATAGGTTTATACGATTTTATTTTTAAATAATTTAATTTAATTAACTTCTTAAAGATAATTATCTTAATTTCCTTAAATTTATAAGGGTAATATTTTATATTAAAGTAAACTTAAAATTAATAAGTAAAAACCTTTCTAAATAACGACGTTATTATAAATAAGAACCTATTTAATATACCGTTGGATCCGGAAGCCTTATCCTTTTTCGGTTTATTAATCGTTTTAATTATTATCTTTTAAGTTATTATTTTACTTATTATTATTAATTTAAAATATACCGTACCGTTAATATCTATTAAATTAACTTCTAATAACGGGGGAAAGAACGCCCCTTTAAAAGCCTTAATTTTGCCGTTAAAGGTATTTATTATTATACCGTTTAGTCTTTTTAAGGGTAAAAACTTAGAAATAAATTTAAGTTTCCCACTTTATTTTTTACTATATTTTATTAGTTTTTAAATATTATAAAAGAAACCGCTAAGTTATATATTATAACCCGGAAGTATATTTATTTAACCTTTTAAATGATTTTTCTTTTTCCTTTTAAGCTTTTTTTAACCACTAAAACGTTTCTTAATTCCTATATTTAATAGTTTATTTTATAAGTACTTTTATTTTTATAATCGTTTTTATATATTTTTTATTTTAATAGGTTTTAACTTTTTAAAACGGCTTTATTATTAAGATTATAATATTAATTATTTTATTTAAAATTTTTATTACCCGCTTTATAAAACGGTTAATTTATTCTTTATTATTAAGCCGGGGAGTTCTATTAATTAAAATATTATTTTTATTATTCTTATAATTATTTTAATTTCCTTAACCGTTTTCTATATTTATTTAAACGGTAAAGGCAGAGTTATATTAACGGATCAGTTTAAGGTTATTTATATCGGGACGTAATTTAAACCGTATTTTAGGTCCTTTCGGGGTCCGTATATTATAATTAAGTTAATAATATTTTCCGAATTAAATATTAAGTTAATCGTAATCTTAAGTTTATAGCTTTTTTATATAATAGCCCCTTTTAACGTTAATAATATAAAATTAAATTATATAATAATTATTAATAGCTCTTTAAATTTAATATAATTAATTATATAACCATCTTCGTTTTATTAAATATAATAAAAATTAAAGTCCTTTATTAAAAGGTATTTATTAAGTACGGTTATAATATCCTTAAATAATAAGATTATAAAAGGTTTCTTTTTATTGGTTAATAGCGGATTATACGTATTATAAATATTTAAATTACCCTTAATATCCTTTTCTTATACGATCCGGAATATATATAGGTTCCCTTTATAATAAATAATATTTTAATTATTTATATTTAACTTTTTATTAATAAAAAAGTATATCCGTATTATTTTATTACTTTTAAAGGTTAAGTAAAAACCATCTTTTAAGTTAATTAAAGAATAAATATACGGATTATATAACGGTTCTTATATCGCTATAACGTTAATATCCTTTATTTCTTTAAATTTAATTATCGGTATTATAACTTTAATTATTTCCTTATATACGTTATATTATATTATCTTTAAAAGTATAAATATATTAAATATTAATATCCGTTAAGTTCTTTTTATTAATTTTTATATATATAAATGGTTTCTTTTTAAGGTTAAACGTTATTTATCTTAATTTTTTTACTATAATAATAATCCCGGTCGGACGGTCGGCTTTAAAGGTTAATATCGTTATAAATTTTTTCTTTTTTATATTATTAATTATTATACTTTATCCTTTTCCGTTTAATAAACTTTATTTATATTTTAAGACCGTTTTTAATTATTTTGCCGGTTTAGGTTTATATAAATTATAACGTTAAACCTTAACCGCTATCCTAATCTTTTTATATTAAGTTTCCTTTACTTTTACTGCGTACCGTAAATCTTATATTAAGTAATTATTATTATTATACGCCGCGTATTTTAACGCGTTCTTTATTAAGTTTTTTATTATTAAATTAATATATTTATACGTATTATATTTTTTAATATATACCGTATACTTTATATTATTAAGGTACTTTATAATAATATATTTATAACCTTAATATTTAAAATATTAATAGATATCCGCTATTTAATCTTAAGGTTTTATTAATTTAAGGGACCTATTTTTTATTACCTTTTTATTAAGGATATCGTCGTATATCCTTATTAACGTTATATTTAGGATAACCGTAAAGCATCTCTTTATATAATTAAAGGCGTTTAATTTCTTTATTATAAAAGGGAGATTATAATTAATAATCTTTAATTTAAAATAAAGGACCATATTCTCCTTTTTTATCCGTTTTAAGATAACTTCCCTTTTCTCCCCCGTAAACCTTATTAACTATATCCTATTTACCGTAATAATAAAGGATTACTTTAATATCTTTATTATCTTATACCCCCTTTTACCGGCTTATCCCTTTAACTTTTTAAGCCCTTTTTTCATTTTTAATAAGGCTATATCGAGGAGGATATCCCCGTTCTATAGTTTATATACCGTAATAATTTATTTTATTAATAACTTTCCCGTAACCTTAAACGCCTTTATTAATTATAACGGGTTTACTTTTATTATTATATTCCTTTTTTTTTCGTTTAATAATCGTATAATTATTATTTTCGTTTTCTTTAATGCCGTTATTTTTTTTTCCGCCTTTACCTCCTTTATTATTAACGTTAATATTACCTTTACGGCTTTCATTATTTAATTTATCCCCGCTCCCTTTTTTAAAGCCTCCCTTATTATTTTTTTATTTTATATATATCCTTTCTGTTTTTTTTCGTTTCCGTCCGCCGGCGCTTTTATTACCGCCTTTTAAACTTTATATAACCTTTTTAACTCCCTTAAACTTCTTTTTATATTTACGTAAAAGTTTCTTATTCCTTATAGCTTAATTTATAATATCGGTTAAGTTTTTAACGTAATATCCTTTTATATAATTATAAAAAGGTTTTTTAACGCCCTTATTATCTCCTCCTTTTTTATTTTTCCCCTATATATTTAATAATTACCTTTTTTTATAACCTATTTTTATCCACTTGGTATTTCCCTATTTTTACCCAGCGTTCACTTAGTTTATATATATTTAATAAGGCTTTTTATGCCTCCGTTTATTTTTTATCCGTCCCTATATACCGTCTTCGTTCCCTCCGCTTTTTATTTATTACCCTTTATAATAATACCTTTACGCGTTATACGTATCCCTTTATATATATCTTATTAACTATAAATTCCCTATTTAATTTAAGGCCTTCCTATCTTTTATTTATTGCGTTATTTATACGATTTATCACCGTTCTTATTAACTTAAGCTACTTGCCCTTCCTCCCCCTTTATTTTTATTATTATTCCGCTTCCGTTTATCGCATTTAAGGTACTATCCTTATTATTACTTAAGCTATGTACGCGTGCATCGTTTCTGACCTCTGGGGTCCCGTTGTTCGTCGCCATCATTTCTTTCAAGGTTTTTATATATTTAAACGAAATCGCGGTCCATATAATATATTTAAACATAAAATAATTTAAATTTCAAACTTTAAAAAAAGGGTTTATTATTTTAATTAAAAAAAAATATATAGGAATTTATTAATAGATTAAAGACTTATAAAAAAATATTTTATTAAGTATTAATAAATTAAATATAAATCTTTTATAAAAAATAAAATAAATATACGTAAAAGCGAAATATTATTAAAAAAACGAAAAGTAAAAATTAATCTATAAATTTTTAATTAAAACGCTTTAAAAAATTTATTTAATTAATAATCAATAATCGTTTTTATAAAGTTTATCTACCGATATATAACGTTATTTAATACTTTCCTTCGTAATTTATTCTATAAATTCCTTTTTATATAAATTACGTTTTTATAATATTATAAATTCTAATTTATTTATATAATTAAAAATTTATTAATAATTATAATTAATTATTTTATCCGTAAAACGCCCGGTAAAATTAATAAAAGTAATTCAATAAATCGTAAAGTAAAAAAAAACTACTAACTTTAGAATAACCTTTAATATTTACCGTTAAAAACGTTTAATTAAATTAAAGGCTATTTAATTAATAATATTCTAACTTAAAGTATAATAAAAAAGGATATAAAAATCGGAAATATTTTTATTATAATATAAAATAATTATATAATTATAACTTTTTAATATTAATAACGTATAAACCGTTAATAATCTTTACGGTACTTATTATAATACCGTTTATAAAAAAAATGTTATATTAAAACGGATAATAATTTAAATTTATATATTAGCAGTTAGCGTTATCTCTGCGCCGGCGCTATAATAATGCGTTATACTGTTGCGTTAAGGTAAGCCGTTAAACCTTAATAAAGGGCCTTAATAAAGGGCCTTAACAACGGCCTTAATATACGTTATTCATAAGCCGTAGCTTAATAAGCGTAAAGCGGGGTAGTTATTATTTTTACCTTAAGTAAAAACTATATTTTAATTCTTTTTAAATTCTTTAAGAATTAATCTTATTATTAATTTACTTATTAAAGTAATATTTAAGTATCTAAACCGTAACGTTACATTTTTTATATTTACCTTTATTAATCCCGCCGGCGTACCGTTAACGGAGTTAATTTAATATTTTAATTCTTCTTTTTTATTAAAAAGAAAGCCCGATATTACCGTTATAATAAATACTTAATTAATTTAATAAACCTTAAAATAAAAAGGTAATATTCGCTTTTTAATTAAGAACTTTTTTATTATAATTCAATAAATTAAAATAACGGAATACCGCTATAATATTATAATTCAAAGTTAATCGGCTTAAGGCTAAAAATTGTACTTATTAAAAGTATATATTTAGCCGTATTAACGCGTAATATAAGGGTTTATATTTCGGGACTTTCTTTTATATTAACCTTATTATTAAGCTTTATATTAACGGTATATTATTAACGGTTTTTATTTTACCTTATAAAGGTAAATCTTTTCGTCCGGAAAGGCTTAAGTTATATTAAAATAATTTTAAAAATAAATATTAAATATAGTTTATTAACTTAAAAAGATAATTTATATTTTATCTTAAATATTTCCTTATTAAAAGAAAAAAAAAATTATTTAAGGTTTATTTTTTATAAAATGTTTAACTTACCGGATAAAAAAATTAATAAAATAAGTTATTAAAAGTTTAAAAATAAGCTTTTAAACTTAATAATTAATCCAGAAAACCAATAGCTTTCTTATTATAAACGGTTTAAGGATATTATATAACGCTTTAATTAAAAAGTAACGTAATTCTATAATACTTTAAAGATTTTAAAAGAAAACTTATTATTATTATTAAATAAATTTTATACTTATATATTCTTTATAAAGCTTTTATCGGAGCTTAAAATTAAAATCCTTATAATTAATAAGGTATTAAGAATCCGGAATAATATTATAATAATAATAATTATATAAGAAAATAACTTAAAGCGTATTATAAATGGTAATTAAAAAATTAATAAGGGTAAATCCCTTAAAAATAAGGTATTTAAACTTAATTTTAACGGCTTAAAGTTAACGTATATTTTTATTAAAATCAATTCTTACGGTTAAAAGTATAAGGTTATACTTAAAAAATTTAATTTTACCTTTAAAATAAATAAGAACATCGAATATTATATATATTACGGAAAAGGCTATTATATATTTAATTATTTTATTATCTTATAAAATAAGGTTTTAATAATAAGCGTAAAATCTTATAAAAAAATAACGTATTAAAAAATAATAAAGCTTTAATAACGATTTAAGGTCCGAATTAATAAAGAAATAATTAAAGGTATATCCGGCTTTTATTTATAAGGCTTAAATAAGTTTTTAAGATAATCCTTAATTATTAAGTATATTAATTAATATTAAAGCTTAAATAAATTTAATTTCATAAATATATATAGTTTAATAAAACTTATAGTTAACTGCCGCCGTTTTACCGTAAGCGGTTTTTCTTAATAATAAGTAGATCTTTTATTATAACGTTTATTAATTATAATATTATTTAATTAATAATTAAAAATAATAAAAGCAATATAAAATATTCTTTTATATTATTAATTAAGAAGGTCCAAACATAATCCTTAATTTATTAAGCTTATACGCTTTATAAATAACGATTAATTTAACGGCGAATAAATAACGCTTTAAGGTTAATTTTTATAAATTATAAATTAATAACCTTTATAATTTTAATTAAAATTTAACGGAGATTAATAAGGTCTTTATAATTATTTACGTAAACGTAATAACGGAACGCTTAAAAATATTATAAATCTTTTAGGGCAATTTAATATATATAATACTATAAAAAACTTTATTAGCCGGAGCGTCTTAAGGGAGTTAAACGAATATATAAATATTTTTTTTAATAATATAATTAATACCTTATTTAAATTAAAATAAAAGGATAATATTATTAACTTAAATAATAAAAACCTATTATATAGTCCTTTATATAACCTATTTTAAATAAAGTTAACGGAGCTTTAAAGGTATTTTAAGGATATTATAACGTAGGGTTAAACTTATTATTTAACGTTATCCGTAAGCCCTTTAATCCTTTTTATACTTAAAAAAAATAATAACCTTTATATTTATATTAATTATTATAAATTAAATATAGTTATAATTAAAAATCGATACTTATTATTTTTAATTATTGAAATATTTAACTGATTAAATAACTTTAAATAATTTATTAAGTTAAACCTTAAGGATATTTATTATCGGTTACGGATTAAGGCCGGTAATAAGTAAAAGACGGTATTCCGTATATATTATGGTTACTTTAAGTATTTCATTATATTATTTAGGTTAATTAATATTTTAATAACCTTTTAAGCTTATATTACCGTACCCTTATTGGTTTTATTAATATAACTTATATAATTTATTTAAATAATGTTTTAATATTTAATAAGAATCCTGCGGATTATTAACGTTATATTCAACAAATTTTTAAGTGACTTTATTAATTTTAACTTTACGTTAATCTTAAAAAATATTAATTTAATATTACTTAAGTAAAGCTCTTAGGATTTTTCGTTATTATTAAAGGGATTTAAATAGATTAAAAGCGTATTTAAATAATTAAAGACTAACCTACCCTAAAAACTTATCAGGAAATATAAGTCTTTTTAAGCTTTATAAATTTTTATCGTTATTTTATTTATAAATATTTAAGGATAATTAAGCCTTTAATTAATTTACTTAAGGATAATATAGAAGGGAAAAAGGCTAACCTATTAAAGTGGAATAATACGGTAAATACGGCGTTTTGCCGGCTCCGCGAAATATTTATTAACGCGTTATTATTCCGTTATTTTAACTTATAACGGGGGGTATAAGTAAACATTAATATATCCAATTTTATTATTATAAATATCTTATTTAATAGTTTAAGGAGGGTTATTAATGTTTAATTATATATTAATTCAGAAAAATAACCTTTATTAAATAACATTATAAAATGTATAATTAAAAGTTTTTTATTATCGTTATAGCGTTTAAATATAACGGTATTATTTAAAAAAAGCTTTAAAGTAATTTAAATATAAACGGATTATAATAACCTTTAAGGATTTATAAAGTAACCAGCGTTAAGCCCGCGTTAAATTAAATAAGCCTTGAAACTTATTAATTATAACTTTAAAGTATTTTATCGTTAAAATAAAATAAACTTTATTAATCCCTTATTAAAACGTTTAAACTATAAAGGAATCTTACCTTTTAATATTAGTTTATTACTTACCTTATAGAATAAATTCATACTTTAATCCGATAAATCGGCAGAACGCCGGCAGACGGCGGTTATTAATTATTAATTATTATTTACTTTAAAAAGTATTTAAATTATTATTCTATAAAAAAAGATTCGATAATTACTTAAAAGGTTTTATAAGGAATCTAAACCGATTAAGTTACTTATTAAGGATCTATAAATTAACGATACGTTTATATATAAAATTAAAGACGATAACGTAATATTAACGTATTCTTATTAAGGTTATAATAATACTTAAAAACTTAATCCGAATAACCTTATTATTTATAAGGGCTATATATATATCCTTTACGATAAAGCGATTAAAAAAATTAATTAATAAGTATTATAATAACTTATTAACGGGCTACTTTAAAGCTGAAAAAACGTATAAGGTCTTAGTCTATAAATATTATTAAAATGGCTTAAAGACTTAAGTTAATAATTATATTAAAATATATAACACTTATTAAAAGATTAAAATATTACGTTATTACCTTTATAATAAGCTTATTCTATTCCTTTAACCGGCCGTACCTTAAAAAGAGTTTAATATAAACTTTATTATTAATATACCCGTAAAGAAGGTTAAAAATAATATTTATAATTTAATTTTAATAATTATAAATAAGTATATAAAAATATATAAATACCTCCCCGTTATAAAATAAATTAATATTACTATATTAAGAAATTTCTTCTTTAAAGAAATTATATTATAATATAATACGCTAATTAAAATCGTAATTAATTAAAAATCTTTATTTATTAATAAATTTTAAAGTTTAATATATTAATACGTAAAAATAAAGCGTAAGTTAAATACCGCTTTTTATTTATAAACGGATAATTAAATAAAGCGTTAAAATTAAGGCTTTAAAAAATATTTAAAGACCTTTATTAATTCCGAATAAACAAATTAAATAAAACTATCATTTTTAGTTAAATTTACTTATATAAATTCGGAATACTTAACTTTAAGCTATAATCCCTTTATAATAATATATAATTATAATCTAAATATTTATTTTAAACTTAAGGATAAACTTATAAAAAAAGAAATACCTATAATAAAAGATAAGGTTAAAATATTATATAAAATACGATTAATATTAACGGATTAATAACGTTATATTATTAATTTAACTTAAAAGATAAATAATAAGAAATATAAGTTAAAGTTATATAACGTCAATAATTTAATAATATTAAATATTAAAAATCTTAAGTTAAAATAATTAAGTAAAAAACTTACGCCCCGATTTATAGGACCTTTTAAAATTAATAATAAAATTAAAATATAAGTATACCGCTTATTTCTCTTTATTACCTACTAAATTTATCTTATTATTTATATTTTTCTTTTAAAGTTTTATTATATTTACGCCGGCGATTAAACGGTAAAGGTTATAATATAAATATTTAAATTAATTAATAACGAAAAGGAATAAATAATTAAAGAAATTATTAATAAAATTAAAAGTAAAAAAAACGTTTAATATTAAGTTAAATAAGTTATTTAAGGCTTTAAATATAATTAATAAATATTAAAAGCGGACTTAAAATACTCTTAAGAATTATAAGAATAATATAACGAAATAATACGGAATAAAAAAAGACGTAAATAAAGTTATAACGCCGCGACGGTAAAAATTATATATATAATTAATAGCTATATATATAATTAATATTGTAATTACTTAACTTTTATACGTTATCCTTCTATAAGATTACTAAAATTTAAACTTTAATTAATAACTTTATTTATTACGGATATTATATACGCGGATAAGTTAACGTTATAGAAACGATTATCTTTATTATAATATTATAATTAATAAAAATAACTTTAATAATAACCGTAGTAATATTAAAGGTAAAAAAGTATAAGCGTTAAATTAAAAATAATTAATATACTATTAAGTCGAAAATATTAAATAAATAAAGTTATTAAAATAATAAGAGATTAATAAGTATATTTATTAAAGTTACGTTAACGTTCCGGTAACTTTAATAATATTATTCATTATATTACTTTTAATAATATATAAATTATAAATACTTAATATTTAACGCTATTAACTTTAATACTTAATATTAAACTTTAATAATAATAATATATAAAAATAAAAGAATAATCTATAATTCCGTATTAATATAAATTACCTTCTTTTTCTTTATTTTCTTTTATATATAAATTAACGGTATTTAAATTAAATATAAGGGTATTATACTACCTTTTTTTCCCTTTAATTTTTAATTAAAAACGCTTCCTTAATATTATTTACCGGAAAAGCTTTTTAACTTAATTTTAAAATATTTTTTTAAATATTAAAATTAACCTTTTTAACGGCGTTATTAAGGAAAATATAATTTTTTTTTCTTTTTTTAAATAAATTAAAATCTATATCTTCCTCTTTCTTTTTATTTTTTAAATTATTAAATATTATAAACTTAAGGTTTTATTTCTTTACCTTAAATATAAGGTCGGGAAATAAAAATAATTCTTTAATAAAATTAACTTTTATAAAGGGCCTAAACCCTTTATATTAAGCCGATTTAACTCTTAGATATTAATATTATCGTTTTATTATTAAACTATAATTTATTTACTTACTTTTTAAGCCGGATAATTTTTTTTCCGCCGCTTTAATATAGATAATAAACGTTTTTTTTTATTTAAAGGATTAATATTTCCCCCTTAATTTTTAAAGTGACTTAACGGAGTATATATTTTATTTAATTAACGGTAATTAACGTTTAATTAATATTTAACCGGAAAACTTTAAAATCTTAAAGGATTTTATTATATTTCCGTACGTATTAAGCTTACGCCTTAATAAATTACGTATTCATTAACCGATATTTACGTATTTATTAAGTTATTTAAAATTATAATTAATCCGGGAACTATATATATATTAAAATAATAACGGTTTAACGACGTTAAAAATATTTACGGGAAGGTAACGGGAAAAATATTATTTATTACGATACTTATAATAAAGTAAAAGGTTCTTCCGGTATAAAAAGTTTATTTTATAAAAAGTAAAACGTTATTATATATATTATTATTATTATATTTATATTTACGTTAATAAAACGTTATTATATATACGTTATATTACTTAAAAATTAAGGTAAACTTATATAGTTTATTAATAAATAAAAATAACCGGATTATTAACGTAAATAAAACGTTTATATAATATTAACGTTATTTATTATAATAATAATATAAATAATAAAGGTATATAATTATATATATATTAACTTATAAATTCGTATATAAACCCTTAATATATTATATTTATAAAAATAATTAAGATTATTAAAAAGAAAAGAGAAAAAGTTTAAAATAAAATAAAAACCTTATTATAATTATATATTATTTTTATAATAATATTTATTTTTATTATAGCGTAATAAATTAATAATAAAACTTTAAATAATTATTAATTAATATTGTAAAAATTCTTTTTTTATTTAATAAAAACTATTAAATTTTATAAAAAGATTATTAATAAGCTTTATAAGTCGTATTAATTATTTATTAACGTAAAATATTTTTATTATATTATTATTAAATAAATATTATTATACTTATATATATATTTAAGGACTTTTTTTTTTTTTTTTACCATTTTCTTATTAAATTTATTAATAATTTTTCAATAAACTTTATATTTAATTAACTTTACGTTAACTTCTTGGATATATTTCTTTATACCTTAAAGATTAACGTATAAAGGGGAGATAATTATTAATAATTAACGTTATCTTTACGCCGGCGTTATAATAATACGTTATATTATTACGTTAAGGTAGGCCGTTAAGCCTTAATAAAGAACCTTAATAAAAAGCCTTAACAACGGCCTTAATATGCGTTATTTATAAGCCGTAACTTAATAGGCGTAAAGCGGGGTAATCATTACCTTTAACTTAAGTAAAGGCTATGCCTTAGTTCTTTTTAAGTTTTTTAAGAATTAATCTTATTATTAATTAAATTTTTAAAATAATACCTAAGTATCCAAACCGTAACGTTACGTTTTCTATATGTTATGTACAGATATAACATAAGGGATACCAAAAAGCATTCATAGGTATAAGACCCTTTTTATACGTAGAGGACGGATGATCCTTAGGATCCCATCTGTATTTAGGTAGAATAATTATTTATATATTATTACACTTTTTAATCTATATATTAATAAATAATAATAATAGCTACTTATATTAATATTATATTAACGTATATCGTAAAATCCGTTAATATAAACTTAAGTATTAGTTTATTAATTATAATAAATACTTCTTTTATAGCGGTATTAAAGGTATTAACCTTATATCCGCTAGAATACCGCTTTTAATTCACTTTTGAATACCTTTAAAAAAAATTAAAGACGGTATTATAAAGAATATTTATATATTATAGGCTTCTTAAGTATTAATAAATTCTAATATTATTATTTTAACCTATTATTTAAATGCCCTATTAAATTCCGGTAACTTAATAGCCACAGCGATCTTATACTTAGCTTTAAAAAGAGTTCTTTAAATAATCGAGAATAATTAATAATTAAATAACTTAAAAACTATATTTATTATAAATAAATTATTTTAATTAACGTCTTTTAAAACTATAAAACTTATTACTTTTTTTAATTTAATTCTTAAAAACTGGATTTTAAATTCTTTAATATCTTAAAGTAATTTATTATATTTTAAAAACGCCTTATTATCGTTATAATTAATATATAAATTATTATCGACCTTAATAAAATTAAGTAAATTTAAATTATATTAATATAATTAAAGTCCTTAAAAACTTAATATTATAAGATTATCATTTTTATTAAATAATTTTCTATTTTTATAGTAATTATTAAATTTACTTTTTATATTAACGTTCATATCATAACGCTTTTTTCCGGCTTTAAATACTAAATTAAAAACTAAGTTTAATAAATTTAATATATTAAACTTAAGTTTATTAAACTTAAATTTATTATATTGAATAAAAGGTACCTTTATTAAAAAAGTAATTTTTACTTAATTTATTAATCCGTTTAATCGGTTAAAAATAATAAGTTTTATTAAAAAGTAAATAATATAATTATAGGATATAATTTAAAAATTAATTCCCGCTATTATATAAAGTTAATAGTAAAATAATCTTAACGATAATTTATTCTTTTTTTTTTATCGTAATATAATTAATAAAAAGTTTATAATTAAATTAATTAATAAATTTTAATCTTAATAATATTGGATTTTTTAACCCTTCTTATAAAAATAAGTATTCCAATATAATTTTTATAATTAAGTATTCCGGGAAGTATATTTTTTCTTAAGATATATATATTTTTTTTTAATTAATTAAAAAATATTATTTAAATAATAGATATATATAATTATTACGGAATAACCTATAACTATACTTAAAAAGTACCGCTTTAAAGTAATATACTATAGAGTTATTAAATATTAAGAAATAACTTATTAGATATAATTAGATATAATAATGGTTTAAATAAATAAACTTCTTATATTATTATTAAATTTAAATTACCTTAATAAGTTAACTTAAATATTCTAATTACCAAAAAGTATATTATAAATAATATTTTTCGGAACCGGGAGCCCTATAAATATACGTAAACCATTCTGTGGATTATACGTATATTGAATTTTAATAATATTTAAAATTAACTTACGCGTATTTATAACGGGTTAAAGTTAGAGTTTTAATAAAATCTATAATTATTAAATATAATTATTATTATTAATAATTATTTTGAGCTTATAAATAAATTTAAATATGATTAATAAATTTACATAATTAAGTATTACGTATCTTTATAAATATATCCGTAAAGTCGTAAAACGGGTATATTATTTTAAAGTAACCGGAATTTTATAGAAAATTCAGAAGTTAATCGTTTTTCTTAATTATTAATACTATTTTCTTAAACGTATAAATAAAATAAAACTTATAATATATGCCCTCAAAAAAGAGGATAATAATAATTACCCTTAATATTATAGAAGAAAATATTAATATTAAATTAAAGAAAATTAGGGCCCTAAAAAAAAGGGTTTAATTTTAAATATTAAACGCGTTATATAAAATAAAAAGTTAATTAAGCCTTTATATTTAAAAATAAAGAAAAAAAGAATACGTTACTTAATAAAGAGAAATTAAAAAGATCTTAAAAAAATAATAATCTTATTATAAAAAAAATATATTTTATATATTAATCCCCCGTACGTTATTAATATATTAAATACGTATTAAAGTATTTATTATAAAATAAACTCTTTATTTATTTTAAATATAATTATTAAGAATTAAAAAGAAAAAACTTAAATCCTTTTAAGGTTTTTCCGCTGAATTAACGGATTTAATTTATTAATAATTAATATATATAAGTTTAATAAATTAATAACGTATTACTTATAATTATTAACTTTATTATAATAAAAAGTACGTACCTTATAGACCTTACCTTTAAGGTATATTAATATACTATAAGTAAAGTTTAATTTACCCTTAATTTACCCGTAATAAACTTTTATATAAATAACGGGTATCTTATTATAATAATTAATCGTAATATTATATTCTTTTAAATTTTAAATTTAAATTTAAAAATTTAAAAATTACTTAAATTAATTCCGGTTATAAACGTCAATAATTTTAAATTAATTATTAATAAATTTATAATATTTAACTTATTCTTCTTAAGGGAGAAAAGTATAATATTTATATTAAGAAAAGTCTTAATTAAAATTTATTTAATACGTAATTTACTTATTAATATTTTAATCGTTACCGATATTATAACTTTTAATAAAATAATAATTAATTTTAATAATTAAAAATATATTATCGGTATTTATAAAAATATAAATATTAAAGTAATTATTTTTATAAAGGAAGTAACGTAATTACAACGTATAATTTACGTAAAATAATAAACTTAAATTTTAACTTATAGTATAATATAAGTATTAATTATATATTAAAAAAAAGACTTTAAAAGAATTATTAAAGTTCTAGGATTTTATCTTTAAACCGTAATTAATACCGTTTTATAACTTTAAATTACGAGGTAACGTATTTATATATATCGTTAATTTAAAAATATTAATGGTTTAAATTAAAAACGATATTAATTAAAAGCTTAATTTATTATATAAAATAAAACTTAAAATTTTATATAATTTATTTTTATAATTTTATTATATAATAATCTTAAGTTTATTAATATTACTTATTACTTACGGATAAAGAACTTAAAAATTTAAGTTATAAAATTATAAAATTATTATAATAATAATATTAATCCTTATACTTTCCGGAATAATTTTTATAACTTTTAATTATTTAAAGATTTATTTAATATTACGTATAAGCAGCGTAAGCATATATTACGATAGGCATAGCGTAAGGGCTTAAAGCTATATATACTTAACGCGTACCTATATAAGTAGCAATACTGTTTATAGTTATAATCTAGGTAGTTATTACTCTACCCTTAAAACCTATATTTCATTTTTTTCCTTAATAAATAATAATAATAACTAAGTTCCGATTCTACTTATATCGTTATATATAAGAAGGATTATAAATATACCCTTATTAATACCGTTTTACCGATATTAACGGCTTAAACTATAGTACGTAAAGTACTTAACTTTATAAATTATAATCTCCCGGCACCCTTTAACTTAATAAACCGTAATTATACCTAGCGTAATAAACCAGTAAATAATACGCTCTCCTTTTAATAGCGGCTTTTTACTTTTAAAGACCCGTAAATACGGCAATTAATAGTTATTAACCCTACCTCCGGATATAGTGCTTATAACGAATAATAAAGACTTTATATTTAAAGGTCAATAGGGACGTAAGTTAGGTATAACGGATAAAAAAGGATACTTTAAATATACGCTATAGGGTCGGTATAAAGACCTTATTATTATATGCTATAGGGTTAGCATAAAGACCTTACTATAATTATACGCCATACAGTCGGTATAAAAACCTTAAAATTATATACTATAGGGTTAGCATAAAGGCCTTATTATACCTATATACTTTACGGTTAACATAAAGGCTATATGAGGAGTATATATTACCGTAACGGTAAAAATAAGTTATTACTTAATTTATAATATATAATACTTACGGCTTAATTAGTTAATTATTAAAAGTAAAAAGTATAAATATAAGTAAGGGTAATAAGGATATATACTTACCCGGTAAAACCACGGAGATCTCTTTTTTAAACGATTTAACTTAAATTTAATCGCTTAAAATCCATAATTATTTCCCGGGTTACGGTCCCGTTTAATTCTCGTCAATTTTATTATTTACCTTACATTACTCGTTATTAACCACATATTCAAATAACGTTATTAATATACTTAAGGCTTATTCTTAGTTATTTTTACCATTAAGTAAGTTGGAAAGGGGGAGAGCATGGAAGACACCAAACTTGCGGATGGGTGCATGAAGGAACGGAAATACCAAAAGGGCTGACTAAGGGTGGAATCGATTTATATACACTTTAAAAGGAGAAAAGATAACGGATTATTATAGTAAGTAACCTATACCTTATTAACTTATATAAAGGCTGCGGCCTATCTTTAATTATACTTTATTGTTATTTACTATTTTATTACTTTTACTTTTTCCTTCCTTCTTATCTTTTCTGGCGGTCTTAAAAAGGCTTATATTTACTTATATATATTAAGGAATTCGGTTTAATTATATAATTTAATCGTAAATAACTTATTGTATTTTTTTTTTAATTAACGGTAACGAAAACTACGAAAATATTATAGAGAACCGACCTTTATTACCACTATATTATATATATATAATAAGAGTAATAAACTATAAATTCATATATATTCATAGAATATTTCCGATTACTATTTATCCATTAAATAAATATTAAAATCAAGAAAAATAAAAATATTTAAGTAACTTCCTTCCAAGCACCCTTATTCGGATATTCTTATTACCACCCTTAATCAATATAGGGGCCCTATTTATACGTATCGGTAAAGTATTATTAATATTTATTAATTAACTACCAGCCATTGGAAATTAAAAAGTAAAAAAAAAAAACGATAGCTTTTTTAAAACGCCTTAATTATAAAAGGATAATAATACCTTTTATATTAAGGACGGGCCTAAACTTTAGTTAAAAAATAATTATATATATTACCGGATATTTTAAATTATTATTAAAGAAATTATAATTTATATATTAATATAAGCCGCTTTCTTAAAACGGAAAAAACTAAAGTAATTAAAAAGAAAAAAATTAAAAAAATTAACTACCTTAAATGACGTAAAATTATTATTTAATAATTAACGATTATAATAATTAAAATATAAAACTTATTAAATTAATATAAGCAATTAAATCCAACTAAATTATAAGTTTTATTAAATTATCCTGAGTAACCGAACTATAAGTCTTATAGAACGGTTTTAAGTAACCAACCTATCTATTATAAGTAAGACTCTTTAATTCAGTTTAGAGTATTATATATATTCTTTAAAAACGTAAAGTTAATCCTGAAAATTATTTTATGCCGGGTAAACGATATTTTAAGACCCGTAAGTGATACCGGGTACCTCGATATTAATAAACGTATAAGACTTTTTAATAACTATTAAAGTAATTAAACCGAACCGTATATTTTAATAATAAGGGTAATAAAAATAAGATTCCTTAATAAAACTTAAATAATTATATATATTTCTTAAAGAAATATTTCTTATTAAAACGTAAATTATTAAGCTAAAAATTATTTAAATAATAACCAGGTTTTAAATTACTTACGGAGGTTTAGACCGGTCTTTGGAATTCCTGGGAAATAACCGCAGGCTATATAATACGCTGACCGAACGTAATAAACCCTTTATTTTAAGTTATAAATTAAATAATTAAGAATTAAAAAGTTAAAAAGTAAATTAAAGAAATAAATAGTAAGAAGAAGCAAATAATAAAACCGATTAAGGGAATTAATAAAAGGGAATAAAGATAGATATATTTATAATAATAATTATATTATATATATATTAAGAATATTAATAGTAATATATAGCGGTTACCGACATAAGATTTATTTAATTTAATAGTACCCTCCTCGAGGCTCTTCCGTATAGAAGGCAGAGAATAGATAACCAGAACTTACTTTAATTTAAAAGGAAAACATAAACTTATAATAAGTTATCATTCATATATATTTATATAACAATTTAAGAGACCAGAAAGACCCCCATTAACGTTATATAATGATATATTAATTTAACCCTTTCCTTAAAAAAAAAAAACAAAAAAGATAAAAATAAAATATAGTTACTTAAAGTAACCGTAAACGCCTTTCCTTAAAATACCCTTATTAATATTAATAATATATTAACGATAAAGCATTTTATTTTATATATATCTTAATACTTTTAGAATAGGAAAAGTAAAATTAAGTATTATTATATAAATTAAAAAATTAATTACGGTATTATTACTTCCTTTTTTATTATTTTATTTCCTTTATTCAAAAAAGTATATACTTTTTACTTTATATTAAATAAAGGATAAAAAAGATTAAGATAAATTTATATGAATTACGGGGTTATCTTATATTTATTAATAGTTATAAATATTATTAAGGATTACTTAATAATAAACTTTATTCTTACTTCATTTCACTTAAAAAGCAATAAAATATTATTAAGAATCCCTTAATCCTTTAAATTTAAAAAGGAATTAATTAATATATATAAAATAAAAAAACATTTAAACAATTCCAGGTATCCTTCTTAATAATAATAGTAAAGTTAAATATAAAAAAAGACTCCGTAATATTATTAATAATCCCAATTTTTACCCTAAAATTATCGGAAACTTTATAGTAAAAAATTATAATATAACCCGGGATTAAAATATTATTTTATAGATCGAAAAAATTAAATAAGTAAAAAAATAGATTAAATAATATATAAAGATAAATCCGTAACGTATAAAAAAAATTAAGAAAGATATTTTTTTTAATTAATAGATAAATACGATAAATATAAGACTTAAAAAAGATATAATATATTAAGTTAAATAACCAGAAATTAAAACTTTACTTATAAATAAAGCAATAAATAATATTATAAAAAAAGATATAAAGAACTTTTAGAAATTATTAAATTAAGAATTCTTAAAATTAAATCTTAATAATTTAATAGAATAAATAATAAATAATATTAAAATATTATTTTAAGGAATTAATTCTATCCTTAATTACTATAAACGTATACTCTATATTATATATAATTTAAGCGGAAAAAATATTAAACCCGGAAAATTAAAGAATACGATAAATAGAATATTTAAATATATATTAAAAGATACAATTAATCGTTTTAAGAATAGTTTAACGGATATAAAGCTCCGTAAATATTTAAAAAAGGACGTATATTAAAAGCTTAATCTTTATAAAGTATACCTTATGGTAAAACGGGTTACGGAAGGAATAAAAAAGAAAAAGAAGTTTAAAAAAGAAAAAAAGGATAAAGAAATAAATCTTAAAGCTTAAATATTTATAAATTAATTAAGTTATATAAATAAAGACCTTTAAGAAGTTACGTTAAAAATAAATTTAATATATATTAATTATAACGGAATTATATAAGTATTATAAATAAGAGGAATGCAATAAATTAAATACCTTTAGAATTATATAAACGAGAAGCTTTAAGACGTTTTAATAATATAAATAGTATTTATATAATTACTATAAATAATATTACCTTAATAATTTAAGTATTAAGATTAATTTTAAAATTTATCTTAATAAAATATTAATAATTAAGCGGAAAATATAAATTATAGGCTATAGAATTATTAATAAAATTCTTATATTAATTAGGATATTAAAGGAAATAATTAATTTACCTTAAGATTATTTAATCCGGTTAAGTTTAAAAACCTTTATATTAATAACTTTAAGTTATTCGATATAAGATTATACTTTATTTACTATAAATATCATAATATATTCTTAACGGAAAAGTATATAAACTATAAATAAAAATATAACGGAAATAATGTAAGCTTTAACGAAAAAAATATATATAAGAAAAGATTAAGACCATAAAAACGGGTATTATAATACGGATTATTAACTATTATTATTATTTATAATTATATTACTTAACGATTAATTAAACGTATTAATAAATATAATAATTATCGCTTTAATTATATAAAAAAAAGGAAAAATCCTTAATGAAATCAATAATAAAGGAGTAGTTAACGGCTTTAATTATAAAGTTACCACCGTAAAAGAAGGATACCCCCTTAATGAAAACGTTAACTGTGAAGTAAATATTATGGTAAATATAGCCGTAAAGTAACGATAAGTTAAAGATAACGATTCGGAAGAAAAAATTAAACTTATATAAATTAAAAAATAAATAAAAAGGAAGCTAAAGGGAAAAGCGAAAACCGGGAGGAAAAAAGAACTTTAATAAATTATCGGGCTATTAAAAAAGCAAGCCTTAAATATTAAACGGATCTTATTAATTAATAATATTATATTCCTTATAATATATTTAATATAATTTTTATTATATTTTAAAAAAGAAATAAACCGATTTATAAAGAACGTATTAAACTTTAACCGTATACGTTATAAAAAGATTATAATTATTAAGGAAGTTCTTAAGAATAATAAAAAAAGGATATAAAAGATAATTTAGAATAAATAACTTAAAATTAATAATATTATAGTTAAAAGCCCAAAATAAAACCTTAAAGTTATACTTAATAAAAATAAATAAGTATACTTTATAAAGGTAATAATTATTTATTAACCGGAATAAATAAATAAACTACTTAATATAAAAGCCGATTAAGGATCGGATATTATTATAATTAACTAAAGTATAATAAAGGAATTATAAATAAAAAAAAGGCCTTTAAAATTGCTTAGAGTTAACTACTTAAATATATTAATAATAAACGGAAACTATATATTATTTCGTATATAAATTATATTTAATATCCGAGTTATAGGAATAATTAGATCGGTATAAATATTTATAATATTAAAAAATAACTTAAACTATAATATCTTATTAAGACTTTTATAATTAAAGTTAATTACGGTTAATTTTAAAATTTAAATAAAGAAAGATATTAAAAATTAAGGATATTATTTATAAAGAAAATATTTAATTGCTTAAACCTTAAATACGCCCGTTAAGTAAAATATATTAAAAGTTAATATATAAGAAGTTATATTATAAAAACGTAATAATATTAAAAAAAAAGAAACTAAGTTAAACTTATTTAAGTATAAAAATAATAAAGAAAACTTAAAGATTAAATTAAAAAATAAAGAAAATAATTAAGATTAATAAACTATAAAAAAAGAAAAAGTCCAAAGAATAAAATCGGCTTTAAGGGCGTATATTTTAACGACCAGTTAATAAAAGAAAAAGGGTATATTCGTATACTTGGGGAGAAAAGGGAATATATAAAAGATAATCGGAATAAATAAGACAAAACTAAAAGCAAATTAAAGTAATAAAACGGGGTAAAAGAAGTAAATTAAATAAAAAGTAAATAAAAATAATCAAATAAAAGTTTAAAAGAATTAGAAAGGATAAGATAATAACGGAAGCACTTAGGAGATAATAAAGGAGCTCGGAAGTATTAAGGATACGATAAGAAAACTAAAAAAGATACAATAGATAATCCAATTAATAATTTAAAATTAAAAATAAGCCTTATTTTATATTAATAATAACTTATTAAATAAAAGCAGAAGATAATTAAATTTATAAACTTAATACCTAATAAAATAAATAAAGAGATAATATAATATTTAAAGTTATTATTAATTACGTAAAATAATATTAAACGGTATAAAGAATATATAATATATAAAGAAAAAGCAATATTAATTAAATTAATAATACTTATAATAATAAAAACGGATAATTATATATATTAAGAGAATAATAGATAACTTAAAAAAAGTTAATAATAAAAAGAAAAAGCTATATATTATAATAATATAAAAAAAAAAGATAAAGTAAATAAAAAATAAAAATAATAAAAACTATTTATTCACTATAAAAATACAATTTTAAGAATTAAATAATTCAATAACTTAATAACTTATTAAAAACTATTAGAATATAAATACGGTACTTATTAAACTTATTTAAGATATATATATAAAGTAACGGATAAGTTAACCTTAAAATGAGAAAATAAAGGAATAAATATTAAAATAAAGTTATTATGAATTATATTCTTAATAAATCAAAAAAATAATAAAAAGAAAGATTAATACTTTAAAGTTATATAAAAAGCTATAAGTATAAGTAAAGGAAGAAGGTATTATATTAAGAAATATTATCCTAAATAATTAAGTATAATTTAAAATATTTTAAATATTATAAACGTATAAAGATATAAATATAAAAGAATTATATAAGATCCTTATAACGGACCTCCTCCTATATAGAGTAATATTAAAATTAAGGATTAAGCCGTATAAAGTTATTATTAAAAAGTTATTAAATAATAAGGAGTAATAACTTAAAACAATTATATAATAAGGAATTAAATTAAATATATATAAAAAATATATATAAATAAATAAATATATTAAACGTATTCCCCGTATTTATAGAAAAAAAAGGTAAAATCAAACTATAACTTATATTTAATTATTACTTTATATATAAAGTATTACCCGTATTTTATATAAAGTTAATAAAAAAAGTATATAATTTATTAGGAATTCTATTATATAAAATTTTCTTTTAAGTAAATATAAAGTATAGGTATTAAGCAATAAAAGTATATTTTAATAACCGATATTATTTTACTTTTAACGTATTAAGTATTAAATAACTATAGTTTATAAGGATGTTTTAAGGAATACGTACGTCCTTCTTCGTTTTTATTAAACTTATAAATATTATATTAAAAGTTATTTTTAAATTAAACCCAGAATTATCCTTCTTTATTCCTTAAAAAGAATATAACCTTATTAACTTAACCTTTTATTTTAATAATATTTTTAAAGTATATAAGATATGAAAAAAACAATTTATTTTTTTAAGAAATTATTTCTTTTTATAAATTCTATAATTAAAGTTAAATTTATTATTTAATAAGCTAAAAATTCAATATAATAAAAATCAAAATATTAAAAAAGATTATAAGGTAAAAGGATATATATAAATTAAACTTAAAAAGTACAAAAAGATACTTAATTGGCCCGTATTATAAAATATAAGAAACGTTAAAGGATTCTTAAGTACCGTTAATATAATAAGGAAATAGATTAAAGGCTTTATAGAGATAATTCACCTTTTTACCCGTTTAATTAATAATATAAAGTAAAGATAAAAAAAGTTAAAAGATGTATTGTTTTAACTTATATAAAATATGGTAATAAGGGCTAAAGCTTTATTTAAATAAAACCCTAAAATACCGGTTTATATATATATTAATACCTTAAGATACGGAGCCGGATATTATATTACCCAAGTCCAGGACGGTTATATCGTTTTATTTATTTATAATTCATATATGATAAATAGAACGGAACGTAATTACGATATTTATAAATAAAAATTAATAATTATTATTACGTTTAAGGAAAAGCTCTTTTATATATTAAATATAAGAAAAGTTTTAATTATATATATAGATTATAAGTTACTTATAGGGTTTATAAATTTAAACTATTATAAAAATATTTTTATAAGGTAAATAAATAAGTTAAGAAGGCTATATATTAAAATTAAATATATTAAAAAAAAAATTAATAAAGCAATAGATAGTTTATTAAAAGTATTATTTAATAACTTAAATTATATACTTAATAAAATAATAAAGAAAACAGCCCTTAAGGTATAAAAGAATAAAAATAATATAATATAATTTTAAAAAAGTAATAAAAAAGGATATTACGTTATATTAAAGGAATTTTTAAAGAAACAAAGAAAAACAGAATTAACGCCTATAATAATATATAAATTACGATATAATAGTTAAAAGGTTAATTAACTTAAAACGCGGGGGGAAAATCAACGGAAAAAAATGTAAATAAAAAAAAGAAAATAAATATAAAAGAATTATAACTATAAAGGATAATCAATAGTAAGCCGGTACGGATATATAATATAAAATTAAATAGTAATTATAAGATAGAATATATATAAATTAATTATAAATTTACAGAGTTATTAAAATATAAAGAATTATTTTATTATAAGGATAATAATTAATATACCAATATTATTAAATATTTTAAAATAAAAATAAAGTTAAAAAAGAAAAATACGGTATAATGAGTTTAATCTAATAAATAACTTATAAATTATAAATTTAATTTAACTATTAATAAGTTACTTTATTAATACGGGAAGCGTTAAATAATATATTTAATAAAGGAAGAAATAATATAAATACTTAAAAAGTCTATAATAATACGGGATATTTCTTATTAAAAATTATATTAAAGAAACTACGGTATTATTATTAATAACCGGATATAATAAAAGATATTATAAAATACGTATACGGGTACTTGGCTTATATAAAGTAAGCATACGGAAGTTATACGGTTTTATTAAGTCCAATTAAGGTAAAGGCTTTTTTTAATTTATTTAAAGCGGACTTTATTAATCCTTTTGAATAAATATAAGGCGGTTTTCGGTACGTTTTTAATATAATAAATTATTTCTTATAATTTATATAATTATTTTATATTACGTTAATCAAAGCAAAAAACGTAATTATTACGTTAAAAAAGTATATAAATTATTATTTAAAACCCGTTACGATATATATAAATATTAAGAAGGTATTTATAAATAAAAGAATAAAAAGCTTTTTCCGGTTATATAATATTTAATTTATCCTTATACCGAGTATAACGTATAAAATAATAAGCATAATAAAGTTTAATAATTAAATTTAATAAAAGGTAATAAAGAAAACGTAAACTTAATAAAAGTATAATTAAATATAAATAAGAAAATTAATAATATTAAATATTAACTTAAGATATATTAAATATTTAAGGTACGCCCTTATTAATATCCTTTTTAAGGTTAAACCGGATATAATATATGAACGGAACGTAATTAAGCTAAAAGTTAAAATATATATTATAGAAAGAATAATACCGCTTTTAAAAGAAGCAATATATAAAGTTGTTTAAGGATTTATAATAGACCGGATAAATATCAAAAAAAAGTTATAAAAGAAGTTAAACGTAATAAAAAACCAATAGAAAAAACGTTATAATAAAAAAGTATAAAATTAAAACCCGTTAAAAAAAGGGTAATTAATTATACAACGGGATTTTACCCTTAATCTTGGGAAACTTAAGCCCCATTAAGTCGGATTATTTATTATTAAGGGCTTTATAGGAGAGTATAAAGCTTCATATATATTAAAAAGGATAAATAGAACTTTTATATTTAATTTATTTTATAAGGATTATCTTAAAGTATTTACTTTACGTATTGGGTATTTTAAACCCTCCGATAAATTAAAGTTAAAAATAATAAAGAAAATTAAGATCCAGCGGGCGTAAACGGAAAACGCTTTAATTTTTTAGAAATTATTATAATTATAAATAATACAACCTAAAAGAAGGAAGTATATATAAATAATATAACGCCATTTCCTTTATATTTTTATTTCAGTTGCTTTTATACTTTAATATATCAGAGGTCCCAAAAAATACAAATTTAAAAATCAAGAAAAAAGGGGGAAAAAAAGGAATAAACAGTTACTCTAGTAAACGTAGTTAAAAATAAAAAACCAAAAAGAAGGGAAACAGGAATATAATAAAGGTTTAAAAAGGATGAATATAAATAAAGGGATATTAAGCCCTTCTCCTTTTATTTATAGTCTTTTATTTATTATATTATAAGTTATAAAATAATGAAATTATAAAAAGTTATAACTATTTATAATTAAAAACATTTCCTTAAAAAGAAAAAGAAAATACATTAAGAGTAATATATAAATAAAAGTATAATTAAATATTAAAATTATATATTGAAAAATCTATTTAAAAAGACGTTTCTTTTACGGATTATAAATCTAGATATTAAATTTATTATAAATATTACGTTAAGAATATAAATAAAATATATTATTAATATAAATATAAAAATAAAAATTATTTTAAATAATAAGTAATTAAGGCCTTAACTACGCCCTTAAAATAAATAATTAAATCTAGGATTAATTTTTATTACGGTAATTACGGGGCATAAAACCGTATTAATTATCTTATTTTAAGAGCGGGGGCGGAGGCGGAATAAAAGGATTAATATATATATAAAGACGTAACTTAAAATGAAAATAACCTGATATTAAGGAAGTAACCCAATAAGTAAACTTAATAGCGTAATTAAAAGAATTAATAGAATAATTTAAAAACCGATTAAGGCTTTAATCCGCGGATAATTATATATGCGCCCTTTTAATAAAACGTATATTAAAATTAGAACTATAATAATATTTATAATAATTACGGTCTGAAGTTAAAGCCGAGCGATATAAATTAAATATAATAAACTTAAGAATAGTCCGGAATATAGGGTTTATTAAGGTTAATAATATAAAATTCAAGAAAAACGTAAATCTTTCTTTAAAGTATAATTATATTACCCGCGGAATTAACTTTAAATAAAAACGGTTAAAGAATCGTATTTAAGTTAAGGAGTTTAAAGGTTATTATATATACGGGGATAAAATAAAAAGAAAAGCTTATTAAAAGAAAAATACTTATAAAGATATAAATAAAAGTTATTACGTATATATAATATAAATAGCGGACCCAAGAAAAAAGAAAATTAGCGAAAAAGCCTAGGTAAACTTATTATTTAAACGGAAAATTAATTAATAATTACTTTATATATAAGAAAAAGAAATAACTTATTAAAATTAAGGCTAATAAAACTTAAATTAAAGATATCCTTAACTAAGTTTAAATCGGGTAAATAATATTACCTTTTCTTAAATAACCGTTTATAAGATTTAATCGAAGAATTAATCCCTAGAAAAAAAGGACTATATTTTATATAAACTTTATTACGTTAAGCGGGCTTATATAACCGAGATGGTCTTATAATTCCGCTAAAGCCGGACCAATATATTAATAAAGGGATTACTTGGACCGAAAGAGTTATTTAAGTTAATAAGCGAAAAATAAACGATATAAATAATTAAATTAATTAAGCGGATAAAGATAAAAAATAATAATTAAATAAAGATTATTAAAATAAATAAATAATAAAATTAAATAATTAAAATTCAGGAATAAACTATAATAATAATAAATGAATATTAAAAGCAGAAAATTTAATAAAAAATACTTATTAAAACTATAGTTATTAAATTAATTATAAATTATAATTAATTATAAAACGTATATAATTTTTTATATTAAATTTACAATTAATATTAAAATTAAATAATATATAATATATTAAAGAAAAAGCGCTTACTTAAATTATATCCCAATACTAAAAATCTATAAAAAAGAATTAATAATAATCGATTAAAAAATAAATTAATTTATATATATTTAGATAAAAATTATAATCGCTTAACTAATATTTAAAGATATAATTTAAATAAATATTATTTAATAAACCTTTAATACGATAATAGTTAATAAAGGTAAATTAACGACCGTTATTAATTTACTAATACCGGGTATACGCCTAAGTACCTTTATATATATAAAAAGCGTAAACTTAAATATATACCGTAAGAAGCTCTTAAAAATAAGAAAGTTAAAATAAGTTAAAATTAAAAAAAACCGATAAATATAACTTTAAATAAATTATTTAATTAATATTTAAATAAACCTTAATAATAATAAAGATATATTTATTTAATTTAATAAAGTTAATAATTAAAATACGTTTTTTAAAGTATAGGGATATAATAAAGGTAATTTTAATTAATATAATTTAAATTAAAAATTACGAAAAGATTATAAAAAAGTTAGTATAAATATAAAATAAATAACCGATATTAAAATTATAAATTTATGTATATTCTTAAAAGCATAGTTAATAATTAAGTATATAATTAAATTAAATTCAAAATAAGTTAATTAAAATATAAAAGGAGTTAAACAAAAACTAAAAAAATAAAAGAATTTAAAGAAGTAAAAAGAAATAAAAAAAGGTAAATAAGCGAGAAGGATAAAGTAAACGGCTATATAATACGATTATTAAGTAAGTAAATAATTAAACGTTATTTTTAACGTTTTATTTATTAATAAAACCGGTTAAGACGGAACTTAATAAAGATAATAAGCAATATTACTACGTTTAAAAGGAACCCCTTTCAATATATTTTCTAGAAATGCCCGTATCGGGACGATTATATATAAATTATTAAAAGAATATGAAAATATATTTTATTTATAAATAAATACGGCCCTAAAAGTACTTAATATATTAATTAATTAAAAGAAAATTATATAAGTAGATAAAAATAAATATTAAGAGTTATAATAAAAAGTATATTTTTAATAAATATTATTTAGTATAATAATAAATGTTAAAAAAAGTTTATATAAAAATTAAAAAGCTATTTAAAGACTAATAAATAATTTTTTTATTTTTTTATTTTTTCTTTTATCCTTTTAAGAAGTAATATATAAGTAATAATAATTATAATAAATTATTATTTTTTTAATTACTTTCTTAATATTAATATAATAAATTAATAAAGAAAAAATATTAATAAATAAATATAAATTAAGTAATTACGTATAATATTATTCTAAATACGTTAACGAAGAAAGATATTAAAATTTATAAAAAAATTTAAATAAAACTTATTTAAATAATTAAGCCTTTTTAAGACGTACTTAAAGTTATATAATAAACCTATTTAAGATATATTTAATAATAACGGGATTAAAAAAGATATTAAAAGTATACGAATAAAAAAATAAAGTAAAAAGTAATTAATTATAAGGTCTTATCCTTATAAAGGGCGGTATTTATAATCTTTTAACGAGCGGAATAAAATACGGTATACCTTTATATAGATTAAGCGTATTATATTTAAAAAAATATAAATATAAATAACCTGAACCTTAAGATAAATAAACGTAAAGTATTAAGGTTATTATTATTAATAAGTTAGAATAATAAAACCGGGGGATTACCCTTAAGAAAATTAAGTTTTAATATATTTATTTATTATTATTAAATAAAATTTAAAAAAAAAATTATAAGAGGGGTAAGTAAATATATATATAAACGGCGTTAAAGGATAAAAAGCACTTATTAATAATACGTAATATTAAAAAGGTAAATTTATTATAAAAAGAATAAAGGTAAGTTAATATTATATTAATACTTTTTCAACTTTTATATTTACGATAATTTAAATTATTAAAAGGATATTATAAAAGGTTTATATATAATTAAAATATATATAAATAAGTATAATATAATTTAAAGTATAATAATATTAAGGGTAATATTTCGTTATAAAGGGAATTAAAAAGGGGGAAAATATAAAAGATATTAAACTTACGGATAAATATATAAAGGAATGGAAATATTAAAAGGGTTAATTAAAGGTAAAATTAATTTATATATACTTTAAAAGGAAAAAAGATAATAGATTATTATAATAAGCAACCTATACCTTACTAACTTATATAGGGGCTCCGGCCTATCTTCAATTGCATTCCATTGCCACCTGCTATTTCATTACTTTTGCTCTTTCCTTCCTTCCCATCTTTTCTTAAATCAATATCTATTATATTTTATAATGGATAATCCGACGTAAACGTCGGCTTTTTCCTTTTTATAGGCACTTATTACGTATAAGCAGCGTAGGCATATATTACGATAAACATAGCGTAAGGGTTTAAGGCTATATATACTTAACGCGTACTTATATAAGTAGTAATACCGTCCATAGTTATAATTTAAACAGTTATTACTCCACCCTTCATACCTGTACTTCGTTCTTTTCCCTAATACTTAAATTAATTATTATAAATTAATAATTATAAAAAATAAATTTTACTTAAGGCCGTTAAGATTTATATATATAACGGAAATATATAAGTTTAATTAAGTAATATCGTTAAAGAATTCAGTAATATTTTTCAAGATAATAATATTATAATTAATATTTTAGAAAATCAATATTTATTTATTAACCTTTAAGTTAATATAATTATTAATTTTAAAAGAATATATAATATTAAGCGTAAAAATTAAAAATTTATAAATTAAACTTTCAATAAAATATATAATAAAAATAAATATTATAATTTATATAATTTATAGAATTTTTATATTTTTCTTTTATTATTTAACGCAGTATTTTTAATAAACGTAAGGGCCGTATTATAATTAATATTTAATTATTTAATAAAATTATAATTTCCGATTTATATCCCTTATTATTATAATAAGAAATGATTTCTTTAATTATAGGTTATAAATGTATTACCGTAATTAATATTTATGGTTATTTTTATTGATTTTTATACGTAAATCCGATTAATATAAACTCTATATTATCTCTTATAAATATTAAAAGGAATCTTCGGTTAGATTAATAGGTTTTAAAGGTAATCCTTTATATATATAAAAATAAATAAATAATATATTATGTTTAATACGATATTTTACGTAAATATTCGTAAATAATATAATTATTTTTAATTATTTATTAAAGGAATATATTATTTATTTACGTTTAGTCTTTTAAATTCTTAAAAATAAACGTATAGACCTTTTATTAATAAAATCATTTATTAATTACTTTATGATTAAGCTTTTTAATTAAAGAATTAATTCTTTAAGGATATTTATACTTAATAATAAAATTAACACTACATAAAATATTAAATTTCTTAACTTATTAAGGAACCTTAAAGTTTTCCTTGATTTTATAAATTAATTACGTACCGTAATAAAGAATTATACTTAATATATTGCCCCGTTTTAAGTACGTAAAACCTTTTTTATTATAAATTTAAGAAAAGTAAATCCAAAGTATATAAGTTTATACCATAAGTAAAGGATGTTTTAAATTAAGTTTATATTTACTTGAAAAGAAAACCGTACTTTTAAGGATTTAAAAAAGCATTTTTAAAACTATCGTTTCTTATATATTATAATTTTAATTAACCTTTATTTACCGATATTAATATATTAAAGGAATTAAAGATTATAACTATAATATATTATATTAAGGATAACCTATTACCTTATAGTATTACGGAGATTAACGATTTATTAAAAATTACGTATAATAAAATATAATTAATAATATTCCTTAATAAAAGCTTAAATATAACTAAAAAAAATTATTAACTTATAAAGTTAAAAACTACGGGTATAATTTAGGTTATACGTAAAATTAAATACTTAATTAAAACGAACTATTATAAACTTAATTATATAATCTTTACGGATTATAACGTAATTATTAATATCTTTAAAGAAATAAATTTAAAAACCTTGATAATTAATAAAATTAATTTCCGCTTAATTTACGTATTATAATATTTATCGATATTCAATATTTTATTATATTATCAATTAAGTTTAATAAATACCGTTCTTAATATATTTTTACGATTAATTAATAATACGTAAACTTTATTTTTAAAAATTAAAATTCTTAATAACGTAAATAATAATAAATTAATTATTCTTTATTATATTTATATTTTAAATAAATTTAAAAAACAGATTAAAAAAGAATATATAGAGAATAAAACGTAAATAAAATTATAGAAAGTCTTCATAATTAAGGAGAAGTTAAATTTATAAAATATAAAAACTAAATTATATTTTATATTAAAGGACGGCTTTATTTATAATATAAAATCCGTTAATTATTTATTGCGATTATATATACTTAATAAACTTAAAAAAGTAATTTTTTAATAAATATATAATAATTTACTATATAATAACTTTAACCGATCCTATAATAAATTAATAAACTTAATATATTTACTTAAGTTAAATAAATAGTTACGGAAATATATAACGTATTACTTTAAGTATAATTTAAATTAAATTAAAAAATATATATTTTATAAATTATTTTAATTAATTTTAAGCCCGTTAATTATTTTTTATATAATTTATATAAACTTTATTATTACTTTATTAAATTAATATAATTATAATATATTTTTTATTATTACCAATAAACTCTTTAAGCGGGTATTTTTACTACCCGGTAATATTAAATTTAAGGTTAATAATTAAGTAAAATTATTATTAACCGAATTAATAAAATAAAGATCAGGAATTCCCTTTAATATTATATTAAATAGAAATCGTAATTTTATTTCCGTATTTTAAAAATCTATATTTAAAGAAATAAATACTTATATTCTTACGTTTAACGTATATTACCCTTAAATTAATAATTAATTAAAACGGATTAATTAAATGGTTAAAATCGTATTACGTTATTTTATAATTACGTATTTAAATTATAATTAAATAAAGATTATTTTATATATTTTAAATATTTTAAATAATTTAAAATCGGCGTTAATTAAACTTACTTTAAATAAAATTTACTATAATATAAATATTTATAACCTTTTAAATTTTTTAATAACTTTTTAATTCTTAGATATAATATACTTTAATTATAGAACCGTAAAAGGTATAAAACGTATTAAAAATTACGTAAATAATAGTTAAACTCTAATATAATTAAAGTTATAAATTATTTTAATTTAATATTAATAATTTAATTTATTTAAAGTTATATTAAAAATATAATATTTTTAATATTGAAAATTATATGTTATATTAATAATACGTTAAACCTTTTATTTTTATTAAGAAAATTAATTACCTTATATATAAGCTTAAATTATCTATTAATATAAAAATAATACCGGTTATTTTAATTAATTTACTTAAGTTAGTTAATAATTTAATAAAGGACCCTTTTAATAGATAATTTAACCGTAACGCGCCGTTTACTTTTAAAGTTAATTCCGAGAATAAAAAAGAATATATTATTAAAAGAATTATTTATAAGAAAACAAATAATAAATACTTAATTAAGTAAATTACTTAAAATATAAAATATAATAATAAGCTTCCGTTATTAAAGTTATATTTAAACTTATTATATGAATTTTAAATTATATATTTTAAATTTAATAACATCGTGGTTATCCGCCGTAATAAACCTTATATTACTTTTTTATTAACGTTTATTAAAATAATACTTTTATCGTTTACCGGTACTCTTTATATATTCCGTCTTAAGCGTAATTGCGGCCGTCCCCGTAAAATTAAATAATATTTTAATATAAAAACATAGGATATATAAAGTATAACGTATTATTAAGTATTATTATTTATATTAATATATTAAGGTAAACGTTACTATAAGTAATAACTTTTTTCTTTTAATAATATTTATTATATATAAATATAGTATAAGGGATATTAAGGAGTATTTATAAGTATAGGATACTTTTTATACGTAAAGGATAAATAATCCTTAAAATCTTACCTGTATTTAGGTAAAATGATTATTTATATATTATTATACTTTTTAATCCATACACTAATACTATACCTACCTTTAATAATCCCGCCGGCGTACCGCCAGCGGAGTCAGTTTAATACCGTAGATTTTTTATATTAAATATTAAATATAATTATATATATATTATATTAAAAAGAAAATAAATAATTAATTAAAGAAAATAAAAGCTTTATTAACGTTAATAAATATTTAAAATTAAAAAATAAAAAGAATTACTTTCCGGTAAATATATTAAATAAAATTAATCATTATTCTAATAAAATAACGGTTATTTATTACGTAATTATTAAATTTAACGTAATTTTTACGTATATAAAATTATTAGTGTTTATACGTACCCCGTAGGGGTAACCCTTAAAGCCTAACACCCCTTATATAATAATAGCGGCTTACCTTTAAGCGCTATTACCTGCTTAGGTTAGCTACTTTTACCCCCGTAACCGAGTAATTATCCGTCCTAATATTATAATAGCGTACTTAAGGGTGGTATACTTTTTAAGTAAATATATAAAGGCAGATAGCGGTTCAATTCTTAGAAAACGTAGGCCTTTTCTGTACTTCTCGGAAAACCGGGGTAAATAAGATACTTAGCGTAAGGCCCATAACGGCCTTAAATTAGTAAATTTAAAGGCCGGGATGCCCGAGAACTACCGATACGGGGCCCGGAACGCCTAAAAATTACCGAAACGTAGGTTAAAAGCGAATTAATAGGGTATGAGTAACCCTAAAACTTCAAAGTAAGCCTAAGTTAATAAGCTCTTGACGGGTAATAAGTACCTTATAAAGGGCTTATAAGCAAAACGTAATACCCTAAGTAAACCAATTATAATACCCTCCGGGGATCGGCTTAAATACGCGATTTTCAAGTACGGGGCCCTACGGGGACCGGCTTAACTGCGGGTCTTTAGTAATCCGGGTATCCTTATAAGGGTATCCGCTCTTAAAGGGCCGGCTAAGTTATACCCTTACGGGGGCCTTTAAACCCGAAAAGTGGGTTATACTTTTGCGGGGGCCTTTAAACCCGAAAAGTGGGTTATGCCCTTGCGGGGGCCTCTAAACCCGAAAAGTGGGTTATGCCCTTACGGGGGCCTCTAAACCAGAAAAGTGGGCTATGTTTTGCGGGGCCTCTGAGTTTTTTAAGCGCGGTACCCTTACGGGGGACCGGCTTAACCCCGGAATATGCCCTTGCGGGGGCCTTTAAGTCCAAAGTAGTCACCCCCTGCGGGGGCTCTTACCACTCCTGGTAAATAATTCCTATAGGGGCTTTTACTAAAACCTGAAATCTGGTGCCCTGCGGGGGCCGACTTCACCTTCGAGTGCGGTACCCTTGCGGGGGGACCGGCTTAACCTCGGGACATGCACTTACGGGGGCCTCTAAGCCTATTAAGTGCGACATCCTACGGGGGTCGACTTACCCTGGAGTACGGTACCCTGCGGGGACCGGCTTAACCTACCGGTAGGTAATCCCCATAGGGGCTCTTACTAAATAATGAAGTCGGGCCTTGCGGGGCCTCCAGCCTGGGGTAACCTTTTAAAGGCGTGGTTTAATAAACTGTATACTCAGGGACGAATATATAGGAGGGGAACTAATATTAACGCCTATATATACCCCGCAGGGGTAACCTTTAGGGCTTAATACCCCTTATATAGTAATAGCGGCTTACCCTTAAGCGCTATTACCTATTTAGGTTAGCTACTTTTACCCCCGTAACCGAGTAGTTATCCGTCCTAATAAAAATACGGAAAAATTTTAAATTAAATAAATAACTTTAAAACTATATTTATAATACGGGGTATTAAATAAAAATATTTAACGTAATTTTTAAAAAAAATAATTATTCAAATTAACCGATTTTATTCTTAAAACCTTAATTAATATTTTTTATAATAATAATTAATTTAAACGTAATAATATTTTATGTCATTAAATAATTATATTAACGTTAATAAATATTAAAAAAAAAAAACGGATTAATTTTTTATTTATAATATTTTTTTATTATATAAATATACTTTTTAATAAATAAAATACTTAAACAATATTATATTAATATTATATATAATATAAATGTAATAACGCGACGGTTTTTAAAAGAATCTTTACTTAAATAAAAGGTTTTACGGTATAATATATTAATAATATTATAAAGTATCGGGAAGAATTATTATATAATAAATAAGTATATTATCGTTACGTTTTTTTTTTAAAATATAACTTTAAAAGAATAATTAATTTTTATTAAAATTATAAAAATTTTTATATAATAAAAATCTTAAAGTAAATATATTATTAAATATAGATATTTTAAAGTTAAAAAAGGTCCTAATTAATCTTCTTAAAAAAAAGTTAATTTTCGGTTTATATAAGGATACAGAAATAAACGTAAAGTTTTTAATTTAAAAGAATATTTAAATTTACTAAATAATAAACTTAAATAAAATTTAATCAATCCCGGCTTATTTATTAATATATCAATTAATAGGTAATAATTAATTCTTCTTATAAGTAGAAAATAAAACATTATATATATAATATAATAAATAATATAATTATTTAAACTATTATTTTTCCGTTTATTTATTTATTTAAGTAAATTTTATTAAGGATCTTTTAAATATTATTAAACGTTATATTAATATTTATATATTAAAGAAATAAAATCTTTATAATAATATTAACGTTTTATTGAACGTTTTTAACTTTAACATTTTATTTTAACTATTTTTATTTTAATAATTTTCTTTATAATAGTTTTTAAATTTTTTTTTTTTAAATTTTAATAATATGTTTTTCAAGTTATAAGTTTATAATTTAAAGTAAATTAAATTTATTTTATTTTTGATTTAATTTAAATTTATATTAATAAGTAAAATTCTTTTAACGTCCGTTTATTTCTTTTAATTTTTAATTATTTGAAATATTAACGGATTTTTTTATTTAACTTTTCATTTTTATAATTGATAAAAAGTAAATATTATATATTTAAAATTATAAATATTAAAAAATCTTAAAATCTAAAAAAAAATTTAAATATTACATATATTTATTAAGTTCCTTTTTTTAATAATATTATTATTATAAATTTAAGAATATTATTATCGTAAATAACTTCTTAAATCTTATATAAAACCGAGTAATAATTAATAATACTTTTATTAAAAGGTAGTTTATATAGTTTTTTTATAACGTTTTTAAGCTATAAACCAGCCGGGGCTTACCCGCAATAACTTTATTCCGGGGTTTATTAATATTTAAATACCTACCTATCTTATTTATTTTACTTATTTTATTTACCTTATTTACCTTATTTACCTTATTTACCTTATTTACCTTATTTACCTTATTTACCTTATTTACCTTATTTACCTTATCTACCATATTTACCTTATCTTCCATATTTACCTTATTTACCTTATTTACCTTATTTACCTTATTTACCTTATTTACCTTATTTACCTTATTTACCTTATTTACCTTATTTACCTTATTTACCTTATTTACCTTATTTACCTTATTTACCTTATTTACCTTATTTACTATACTTACTTTACCTTTAATAAACCCTTTAATAAGAGATAACGTATAAGGCTTATATGCCTTTACCGGAACAGGCCCAAAAACACCGTAATATAGATAAGGAATTTAAGAGGTAAGTAAGCCCTTTAATAAGCTTTTTATTTACTTCTTAGTAAGCGCTTTATTTACCTTTTAATAAGCCCTTTACTTACTTCTTAGTAAGCCCTTTACTTACCTTTTAGCAAGCCCTTTATTTACCTTTTAGTAAGCCCTTTATTTACCTTTTAATAAGCTTTTTGCTTACTTTTTATTAAGAAGTAACGCTTATGGCCCGTATGCCCCCACCGGAATAGGCTTAAAAACACTGTAATATGGATGGAGAATATGAAAGGTAAGTAAACCTTTTAATCAGCCCTTTATTTACCTTTTAACACGGCCTTTATTTACCTCTTAATAAGCACTTTGTTTACCTCTTAATAAGCCCTTACTTACTTCTTAGTAAGCCCTTTATTTATCTCTCAGTAAGCCCTTTACTTACCTCTCAGCAAGCCCTTTACTTACCTTTTAGAAAGCCCTTTACTTACCCTTCAGCAAGAGGTAACGCTTATGGCCCGTATACCCCCACCGGAATAGGCTTAAAAACACCGTAATATGGATGGAGAATATAAGAGGTAAGCAAGCCCTTTAATAAGCCCTTTATTTACCTTTTAGTAAGCCCTTTATTTACTTCTTAATAAGCCCTTTATTTACCTTTTAATAAGCCCTTTACTTATATCAGCCGGTATATTACGGGCATAAAATGCGGGCAAGGAGTATTACAAAGCAGTTATGGAGGTAATACTAAAATATCTTTATAATACGTATAAATATTATTACTTAACCGTATATTTTAAAATGCTTAATTATTTACCTATAAATACCTTTTATTTTTATAAATAAATTATTATATAAATTATATAGAATATATATATATATTATATATTTTTTTACTTATTATATATTTTATAATTATAAGCCCAGCTACGTATACCTCTATAACGTATATTATATTTGTTTAATTATTTAATTAAATAATTAAGCCGTAATATTTACCGTAATTAAGTCTTATTCATATTAAAAAAGCTTTTATAGAAAGTATTTATAAATATTAATAATAAGATAAGGACTAAGCTTATAATATAAAAAAAAGTAAAATCTCTTTAAAGATCCTTTATTAAACATTATTAATCGTTAAATTAAATAAAATAAACGTTAAGTTTATAATAATAAAGGATTAAAGTTAATAAATCTTTATTGTTTAAAATAAAATAATTAAATATATAATTTAAGAATTATTTAATTTAAGCCTTAAAGTAAAACCTAATTTACTTATAAGATTGATAAATTTAAAATTTATTATTCCTTTAAATAAAATATTAAAAGAAAAAGTAGATAGGATATAAAACTTTAAATTTACGGAAAAATAATATTAAAGATAAAAGTTTAAATAAAAAAATAATATAAGTCCTTAAATAAAATTATAAATTATATTTATAGTATAATTATTATTTTAAATATAGTTTACCTTTAAAAAATTAAGCTTAATTTATAAGATATATTAAGAACCTTAAGATAAAAACTTATATTTATTAATATAATAAGATTATTAAATATTTAATGAAGGTATTTAAACATAAAAATAAGATTAATAAGTTAATAAAATATTAAAGTATAATTAAATAAATAAAATTGAGCTTACGCCTTAAAAAAAGAATTTACCCTTAAAAAGATTATTAATATAAAAATAATATTTTTTAACTTTCTTATAATAATTGAAAAGTACGTACCGATATTAATAATAATTTATAAAATTTAATTTTAAATTATTAATAATAATAAAGCTTTTTTATTTAAAGTAATAAAATTATTAAAATAATATATAAGGTTAAGAAACGTTAAATCTTTAACGGTTTTATATTTAACTTTTAATATAGAAATTAAAGAAAAATTTAAATTAAAAAAGCTGATATTAAAAAATAAAATAAAAGGAAATCCTTAAATTTTTTATAACTTAAAATATTATTAAGGTTAATGTAATTACCTTAAAAACAATTAAGTTAAAAAGTTAATAAATTTCAGGTTTAATTTAATTATTAAAAAAAAATTTTAAAAAAATGAAAAGATACTATACTTAAGAGAAGGATCAATAAAGCCTTAAAGATAAAACGAGGTTATAAAAAGGATAGAATTTTATTATTGTTAATAAGGGTAATATTACCGCTACCTTAATTAAAAATAAGGGGTTTTATAGTCCTTTTAACCTTAAACCCTTTATTATTTACTATTAATATAAATTTTAAATTATTATAATTATTTAATTAATACTTATTGAATTACGTTTATAATAAGACAATAAGAAATAGGTTTAATTAAAAGAAAGAATATATTAATAATATAAATATACTATTAAGGATAAAACGTTTATTTATTATCTTATATAAATAAATTAACGTTTATATTTTTACCTTAAAAAAATTAATATTATAAAGTTAAAAAACGTCCTTTATATTTTAAGATTTTATATTAATATCCTTAATAAATATTTTTTATTAAAAAAGAATATATATTTCAATTTAAAATATAACCGGTTATATAAAAATAATAAGACGATAATATATGTATTAAAGAATAATCTTTTCTAATTTTTTAAAGATAATATTATTAAATTAACGCTTGCGTTTATAATAATTTTATAAAATAATATTAAGTTAAAAATAATAATAAAATAATATTAGCTCTTTACTTATATTAATAATAAGGTTATTTATTACCTTATAGGAACCATTAAAAAGATAAAGATTATTAATAAATTAAAAGTATTATATATAAATAAGTATAAAGTATATAACTTATTAAAAGTATATTAAATTATATTACGATTACCTTATAAAGTAAAGAAGTTAAAAAAGCCTTTTTTTAAAATTAGTTATAACTTAGTATAATTATAGTTGGGCTTAAACAAATATTAATAAATATTTTATATTATTTATTTTAAAATAGACTTTTAAATAATATATACTTATTAATATAAATTTAAAGTTATAGTTATTTTTAAAAAAGCTATTATTATTATTTAAAAAATTTAATTATTAAATAACCTTTATATGGCCTAATAATAATAAAAATATTAAGTAATGAATTTATAGATTCTTTTTTTAAGATAAATATTATTTAAGAACCGTTACCCTTAAATAAACCGGTTTAAAATGGGTATTTAAAATGAAATAAAAATCTTATTTTAAAATAAAATAAAAGCTTTATAAATTAAGACTGGTTTATTAATATATCTATAACCGTAAATTATAAAATTAATAGGGTTCCTTATAAACCGTATACCGGTTAAAAAGTATATTTTAAAAATACTATAAAAGAAAGTTATTAAATAAAAGTTTAATTTTAGTTATTTAAAGCCTTTTAAATATAAATTATACCCTTTAAATAAATTTATTTTACGTAGAAATAAGTTAACTTTAAAAGCTTATTTTAGGTTTTTCATAAGATATAAAGATATTAATATTTATAATACTTAAATTCTTAATTAAAAAAAGGTAATTTATATAAAAAACGTTATCTTTAATAAAAAGGAATTTTATAATTTAAAAGAAATCGATATTACTTAATTAATTAAAAAACTATTTCTTAATATTACCCTTAATATTTTAGCTTTAAATCTTTTTTATTTTATTACTTAAATTTCCGATAACTTTAATATAAATAATAACGAAAACAAGGAAATATTAAAGAAACCGTTAATATAAAAGGGAAAGAAAAAGAAATACGGATAAAATATCCGTTATTCTTTCTATCTTTATTACCCTCAAGGGGTAATAAAACCCTTTTTTAATAATACCGATAATTATAATAATAATTATTAATTATAATAATAATTACGGTAAATACTTATTATTAAATAAGATAAATCAATAAATAAAGAATTATATTAATTTAGGGAAAAATACTCTTAATAATATCTTAAGTAACGATTTTTTTAATATTTTAAAAATATTATTAATAATAAAACCTTAAAAAAATTTACTAATAAATTAAACTTTCATAAGGATAATATCCTTTTAAATACTGTTACACGTTAAAGAAAAAGAAAAGAAGTATACGTAATAACTTTTAAGTAAATAATTAATAAAAGAAACCAGTCTTTTTACGTAACCTTTATAGCCTTTATCCTTATTTGTATTTTCTATAAAGTAAATATTTTATTATTATTAATAATATTACTAGTTTTATTTTCAATAAAAGCTTACCTTTACCAAGATTAATTATTATTTAAGTTAAAACTTTATTATAAAATATTAAAATATTTTTATATTAAGGGATTTTTATTAATAATAAATGTAAAGATTAAAGCTTTATAAGGAAAAAAAATTTAAATAAAAGTCCTATAAAAGTACGTTATTAAGGCCGGTAAAAAGCTTATCCTTATTATATAGGTATATAAATATAAATTCAATAATAAAGGGTTCTTTTTAAAGTATAAAATACATTTATATATAAAAGGAGATCTTTAATATACGGCTTCAAATACGTTTATAACGATATTTATAAGTCGTATATTTAAAATTATAATAATTTTTATAGCCGTAGAAGACCTTAAGACCCGTTAATATAATATTATTAATACCTTTACTAATAACAAAATTAATAGACTTACCTACCTTAAAATATTAAAAGGTAAAAAAAAAAAGGCCGTATTATTACTCTTATAACGTGTATTATATAAGCTTAAATAATTACCGGCTTTTTAATTTCGTTACTTATTAAATATACTTAATAAGCTAAGAATCAAATAAGTTATAAACGTTAAATATCTTTTGATAATAAGTATATAATGTTCTTTTTCTTTATCGATAATATTACTGTTATTTATAATTATTAATATATTAAATAGGTTAACGAATTTTAAATTAAACTTTTCAAGATTTATAAAATAAAGATTTTTAATAAAGTATAATAATTTCTTAATATTTATATTAAGCGTAATAAGAAAGTTTATTAACTTTATTTCTTTTAAAATAATTACGTAAATAAAATTATTATTAAATTTAATATATAAATAATAATAAAATAAATATAAGGTTTTATAAATCATTTAAAAACTTTAATTAAAATTTATGTATATAATATTATTATAAATCTATATTTATTAATAGGTTATAAGCTTAATTAACTTCCCAACAATAATAATACGTTTAAATATAACCTTTTTATACTTAAAGTTATTAAATAGAATATTATTAAAAAATCATTATCAAAATAATAAAGTATTTAAAATAAATTAAATATTATATTATTCTCTTTAATATATAAATTACCGATCCCCGTACCGTCTTTATTACTTTATTGAATATAGTATTTATGGATAATCCAGATACCCGTTAAAGCTTATAAGATTATAACTTTAAGTTCTTTAATAAAATAATAAATTAAAAAGCTTTTAAATAAAAATCAATTATTATTAATTTTATAAAAGTTAAGTTATATATTAAATTAATAATAAATAAAAAACAACTATAATAAAACCGGTTTATTAAGGAAATCTACTTAAACGTAAGTTATAAAGTATAAATTAATTATAATAACATATAAACTATATAGATTTTTACGAGTAATAACTCTTAGTTTATTATTAAACTCCGTTATATAAACGTATATCGTTATTAATTTTATTAAGAAATCTAGGATAGGATTATTTACGTTAAATAAAGCTTAATAATTATTATTTTAACAAATAAATTAATTAAAACCTTTATATTATAAAGATATTAAGAGTTTATAAAGTTTTTAAGTCTTAAAAACGGAAAATTAGAAGAAAACCTTATTATATAATATAACTTAATAAAACCTTAAAGATATCGTTTTTAAGAGATTTAACTCTTAAAAAATAATTACTATAAACCGGATATATAATCATTTTTTTAAATTCGGTTATTTTTACGGTTTTTTTTTTTATTTTTTTTTATTTTTCTAACTTTTTTATAATAAGTATTTAATAATAACCGCTTTATAATTCTAGACATACGTATATCCGGAGCTTAATTAAGTATATTTAAAGCCCCGGAGTTAATCAATACATAAAAGTTTTATCATTATAATTATTATTATTATTACCGGAATTTTTTAATTTTTTAAATTTTTTTTAAAAACGTATTTATTATTATTCCCGCTATATTGATAAAACTTAAAAGCAATAAGGTAACTATATAAAATGGATAGAATCGGTATTATTACCGTAATAATAATACGGTTTTAAGGGGTGTATTAGCCGGTATATTGCGGGCATAAAATATAGGTAAAGAATATTATAAAGTAATTATAAAGGTAATATTAAAATATCCTTATAATACGTATAAATATTATTGCTTAACCGTATATCCCAGAACGTTTAATTATCCATTTATAAGCATTTTTTATCTGTATAAATAGATTATTATATAGATTATACACAATGTACATATATTATATACCTACTTACTTGCTGTACATCTTATAGCTTACCTCTTAATAAGCCCTTTATTTACCTTTTAATAAGCCCTTTATTTACCTTTTAGTAAGCCTTTTATTTACCTTTTAGTAAGCCCTTTATTCACCCTTTAATAAGAAGTAACGACTGCGGCCCGTATACCCCCACCGGAATAAGCCTAAAAATATTATAATATAAATAAAGAATATAAAAAGTAAATAAATCTTTTAATAAGCTTTTTACTTATTTCTTAATAAGTTTTTTATTTACTTTTTAATAAGCCTTTTATTTCCCTTCTAATAAAAAATAACATTTACGGCCTATATACCTTTATCGGAATACGCTTAAAAATATTATAATACAGATAGGGAATTTAAGAGTTAAGTAAGGCCTTTTACTTATACTTTACCCTTATTCTTTAATCTTTACCCTTTAAGTAATACTTACTTAAAGAATACTCTTATAATTATTACTTAAAATAACCGTATTTTAATTATAAAGCTGAAATATTAAGAATATACTTTATAAACTGGAAAGGACTCCGGTAATATTTTATTTTATAAATATAATTTATTAATAAAAAAACATTTGTTTATTGATAAATATAATATTAAACTAAGGGAATTAAAAATTAAAGATTAAAAGTCAAATACTTATATATTTATTTCGTATTATTATATTTTAAAATTGATAATATAATAAAAAGAAATAAAAAGTATTTTAATAATAAAAAAAGTCCCCGAGAAAAATAAGTTTATAAAATTAATTTATTAATATAAAAAAATTAAGTATTCTATTTTATTTTAAAAAAACTTACTTGATTTTAATAGTAAAATATATTTTTAGTTTTATTATTCAAATTATATTAATTAATATTATTTACCGGAAAAATAAATTTTACATTTAATATTTCATATAAAAAAAATATAATATTTATTAATAGTAAAAATTAACATTAATTTAAATTTTCTATAAATTAATATAAAAAATAACGATTATTTAATTATATAAATAATTATAATAATATTCATAAAATAGTAAAACAATATAATATTTAATAATTTTATATAAACGTTAATAATATAAAAAAAAATTATTAATAAAAATCGTTAAATTTATATTTAATAAAGTTTTTCATATCTGTAATTATTAATAAGATTTAATATAATTATAAAACTTAATATAATTATAAAAAACAATAAGCGATTATCGGATTAATATTAATTTCCTTGAAATTATTATTAATATAATATTTAAAAAAGTATTTTATTATAAAAAAAATTATAATAAACAATATAAGTAATATAAAAAATTTAAAAATTTAATTATTTTAATTTTAAAGTTTTTTCTTTTTTTTATTCTATTTTATTTTTATATATTTCATTTATAATTTATAAATAGATTTTTAATAAATTACTATTAAAACGATATATATTTTATAATTATTACAATATTAATTAATATTATGATAACGTTTGTATTTAATAATATTTTCTAAAATTATTGAAATAATTTTTTTAATATAATTACTTAATTAATTTTTAAGTTATTAATTTATATAAATTTCTTATTACGATTTTAAGTAAATTAAATTTTAATTTATAATAAGTTAATACGTAAAATAATATACTAAATGTATTTATATAAAAGTTTATTTAAATATATTTATAAATTATTTAATTAAATATTACGTTAATATTTACGTAATTTACTTAATAATATAAAAATTTATTTAAGGACTTATTATTTTAATAAAAAATTTCAAAATAAAATTTATAATACCGGTTTAAAACCTTAAATTAACTCAAATTTAAAATTTTATTTTATAAAATTAAAAAATAAAAAGGTTTAAATTAATTTAATTATAGTTTTAAGTATGTTTAATTAATTAAAATTAATTTAAACTTTATTACTTTTATTATTAAATTTTAAATTAATTAAGTTTTAACCGATTTAAAATTTAAAATTTATTTTTTATTTATAATATTTTTAAATAAACTTTTTTAATAAAAAAAACCTTTTTAAAACCTTTTTTTAAGACTTTAAGTTTTTTGAAATACCTTATTATTTATGTTATTACTTATTTTATTATTTATTTTTTTATTTATTTTATTATTTATTTTATTATTTAATTTATTATTTATTTTCTTATTTATTTTCTTATTTATTTTATTAGTTATTTTTTTTTTAATAAATAAAGGCCTTTTAATTAAATTAAAAGTAACTTTAATAAATTACGTAATAATAAAGGGCTTAGAAATTAAAAAAACAAAAGACGATTAACCTTAAATTTAAATTTATAATTTTTATTTTATTTTAAAAACTTGTTAACCATTAAATTATTAATAAGTTAATTATATTAAAGACTTAATAAAAATAAAAGTATATATAATTAAACTTTAATTATATAAAGAATTCTATAATATAGTATATATATAAATATATAATAAATTTATTTTAAATTTAATATAACGTAACGCGTTAATTTAATTCTTAATTATTAATCTTTTAATTTTTATATTATAATATTACTTTTTCCTTTTAATAATAAATTCCTTTAACCTATTATTTTTTTTATTAATAATAATAAATTTCTTATATTATTTATTACCGTTATATAAAGTAATTTATTTAATTTTAATATTTAATATTGATTGATTGATTGATTGATTTATACTACGGATCTAGTTAAGTTAATTCCGGCGTTCCTTAATACGCGGCCTTTTAGCCTTACTAATAACCGTAAAAACCTGATACTTATAACGTTAAAGTAAAAACCGGCGTTTATTAGGCTTTTATCCTTTATCCTTTAAGGTAAAGGATATTAACGGCCGTTTAAAAAGTAGTAATTTATTTATATATTTTTTATATTTTAACTCTTTTAAGAAAATTTATAATATTATGATTATATCCTTATAAAGGTTATTGTTTAGCTCGTTATTCTTCCGTTCCTTTATACATTTATATTGCCTTAACTTTACGTAACGTTTTTAAATATTTTTATTAATATTTACGTGCTTAATATATACCCCTTTTATATTATTATTACCGTTAACTTTTTTAAGGACTTTTAATAAACGTTTACTATTATATCCTTACGATTATAGAAGATGCTTTCCGGTTTATATAATTAATATAATTAATTTCTGCTTCTCTTTTTCTTCCTTAACCGGTAATAAACCTTTTCCGTAAAATCTTCGGTAATCTTATTTATCTTTATAGTAAGGTTAAACTATAATAGTAATCCGGTAAATGATATAAACTTAATAATTATCCGGATATTTTACTTTATAAATAATATCTGGCGGTAATTATAAATATTAGCTTTTACGATAAGTCTTAACTTAATTTCCGTAAGTAAGGGATAAGAAATAAGGATATATATAATGTTTTATTTTCTTTATTTATACTTATATTTAGTATTTATACGATTTCCGGTATATATAATAAATAAGAAGTAAATTAAACCGTTCTTACTTATCCGGAGTTAAATTATTAATACGTTATTACCCTTCTTTATAATATTATAATAACGGTAAAAATACTTATTAATAATCTTTTTATCGTTAAGAATTAAATAATAATAACTTTAAAATATAAAGTTTTTATACTTCTATTAACGTTTAATTTGTTTTATCGTAGCTTATAAGGCGATCGCTATAGTTTTCGCTCTTTAAATCCCCTTAATCTCGGCCTTTTTTACGCCTGGCGGGAGTTCATATACGTTTAGACTGGCCTCCGGGATGCCGGTAAGGTTAACTTCCCTCTCAGCCTATTCCTGCTTCGTCTCAGTAGGAGGGGGGATAGGTGTCTTTAGTTTACTTTAATATTTAATATATTTCCTTAATTAATTTAATTTAATAAATTAATTAAAGCTTTAACTTCTATTTTTATAAACTTATAAAAAAAACAATAAATAATAAATTTTAATATTTAAAAGTTATAAATTTTAAATAAAAGTTTAACTTATTTAAATAAATAAAAGTCGATAATAAAATTAAATTATTGAATAATATTAATATATATTTATTATAATCAACGTATATTTTAATCTTATTATCCAACATATTTAACGCGGTATATAAAATAATTTCTTATATTTTTTAAAAAGTCTTTATTTTACTTATTAATTTTGAAATCTATTATTTTTTATATATTATAATTATTAGTTTTATTATTAATATTAATAAATAGAAAAGATAATATAACTTACTTAAATAAAAACTTACGTATTATAATATAATAAAAATAAATAAAAATTTAAATAAAATTTTTTTATTAATTTAAATAACCTTAACTTATATATTAAATTATTAATAATATATATAATTATAAACGGTTTTAAATTTTTATTATTTAAAGACTTTAAATAATAATTCATTTTAATATTTTTTATCTTAAGTATAATTATATTATTAATGCGGAATTACGGTAAAGGGTAATAATATTTATTGATTTATATTATTTATATATCTTATATTTATAAAAAAAAAATTTTATAAAATTTTTAAATTTATTAACCTTATTAATTAATATACTATATAATTTTTTTTATTCGAATATTATTGTTATTAAAAACTTTAAAGCCTTAAGCCTTAATTAAAATATATAATCTTTTATTATTAAAAAAAGTAATAATTAAATAATTAAAATTATAGTAAAATTTACTTTAAACTCCGTAATTAATAAGAAGTTTACATAATCGTTTTAATTTTAATTTATATAAGATTATAAGTATTATTTAAATATAAAAAATCTTATTAAAAAAAAATTAAAAAGTCTTAATAATCCGGGGTAAAAATCTTTTATAGTAATTAATCATAATATTATTATTTTTTTTATAATAAATATATAAATAAGTTCGTATTTTTTAAATAATTAATAATATTTATAATTTATAAAGAAAGAATTAAAAATAAATAAACGCTAATATTTTATATTAATATTAAAAATAATAAATTTCTATAACTATTAATAAAACTAAAAGATTAGTTATTATAAAATAATTAATATTTATAGAAAAACAAATTATATTTTATAAAAAGAATTTATATTTATTTATTAAAATATTATATTTTTATAAAAATAAATTATATTTATTTATTAATAAATTATATTTTTGTAAAATCAAATTTTATTTATTAATTAATAAATTATATTTTTATAAAATATAATTATATTTATTAATTAATAAATTATAATCTAAATTGAAAAATTATATTTTTCATTAATGATTTACATTTATTAATTAATAAATTATAATCTTAATTAAAAAATTATATTTTTTCATTAATAATTTATATTTTTAATCAATAAACTATATTTATTTTTGAATAAACTATATTTTTTTTGAATAAATTAAAATTATTTATTAATAAATGTAATTTTTTTAATAATAAATTATAATAAATAATAAATAAATTATGATAAGTTTTTATTAAATTATAATAAAAATATAATAAAAGTTTTTCGATTATTTTTATAATATATATATTTAATAATAGATAAGTAAAAGCCTTTATTTAAATTGAAATATTATAAATATACATATTTATAAACAACTTACTAAAAAAGCTAAATAAAAGGCTAAATAAATAATATTATAATAGAATAAATATTATATATAAAGCGGCTTATTAGTTATATAAAATAAGATAATTATTAACGTTTTAATATATATAATTTTGAATATAGCTTATATATTATTATTTATATTTACGCCTTAAACTTATGCTTTTAATTAATTATACTTTTATTAATTTACTTTTAAATATAATAATGATATTAAAAAATGTTTTAGTTATATTTCTTTATACTTTTTTTAATAATAATATAAATTATAATTATTACGGAATAAATACCGGGAGCTTTAACACTTATACAATCGACCTTAATAATACATATTAAAAATCGATTAAAATTAAAATATTAAATCAATAAATAATTTAATTATTAATAAAATAAAAAAAAATTATATGAGGAAAAACAAAAATAAATTATTAATTAAAAAATAATAAGAATTATTATTGATTTAAGGATTAAAATTTAAAAATTAAGAATTTTACATTTTTTTTAATTAAATTTTAATAATTAATATTTAAATTTTCGACTTTTTAATTTTTAAATTTTAAAGTTTTTTTAATTATGTTGTTTCAGTTTTAATTGAAAATTATTTTATAAGCTTTTTATTTTATTATTTCTTATATTATTTATAATATTAAAAAAATATTTTTATTATAATTAATAAATTTATAAAAACATTTTATTTTAAAAAAATTCTTACCCGGTTAATAATAATTTTATTGAAAAATTAACGTAAAACGGAAAATATAAAAATCATATAAAAAATTTCGAATAAATATTATTTATATTATTAAATAAAAAACCTTTTAAATAAAATATTATAAATATTTAATATTTTATAAATAAATATAATATTAAAGTAAAATTAATTAAAAACCGGTTTAGAATAGGTTTTTAAACTTTATCCTTATAAAAGAAGTATATTAATTTCCCGTTAAAAATTTTTTTTTTTTAAAACTTTAAATATTAATATTATTAGTTAATTAAGGAATACGGAAATCGCTTTTAAAAACGATTTATTAAATTAATTTATTTTTGTAAATAAATTAGATTAAAATTGGTTTTAAATAAAATTTATATAAAATTAATTTTTAAAATAAAAAAACTAAAATTATTTAAAAAAAAAGAAAAATTAATTATAAAAATTTTAAATTAAAAATAAACTTAAAATAATATAAATTCTTTTTACCGTTAATTAAAAAAACTTTTATCCGAATAATAAATTATAAATATTTAATAAAATTCGATATTATCATAATATTTAATTTATTATATACAAATCCCGAAAATAAAGAATTTCTTATTTTTATTATAAATATAAATATATATAAATAGAAAATAAAATTGTTTAAATTGTTGAATGAATTAATAATTTAATAATATTATATTAATATTTTCTTTTAAATATTTTAACGAATTTACATAAACGTATATCAATAACAATTTTATTTATAATAAATTATTTAAAAAAGATTAATAATAGGTTCATAAATATTTATAAAATTACGTAAAGCCGGCTTATACGTAAATATTAATAAATATAAATATTATATTTAAAAAACCACTTTTTTAGGATTATTAATTTTATTAAAAATGATTAAATAAATTTAAGAAAAATTTAATTAATACTTAAATAAACCCGGCTTTTAACTTTAAAGTAAATTTAAATTTTTTTTTTAATTTTTATAATTTTTATAAATAATTTATATAAGTTTTTTTTTAAAATAATAAAATTTTTATATAAATTAATTTAAAAAGAATTTAAATTTAAATAAAATAAAATTTATAAAATAATTTTTAATAAAATAAGAAAAATATTATTTCCGCTCTTATATTTTAATATTTAATTAAATTATTAAAAACAATATTAAAAACGGACTTTTCTGATTATATTAATATTAATATTCTATTATAATATAATAACAATAAAGTTTTTTATTTAATTATTTTTTATAATAAAATTTTAATTTTTAAAGAATATAATTACGAAATTTATAATGAAAAACTTTTAATTATTCTTAATAATTTTAAAATATAAAAAATTAATTTTAAATATATGAATATTTTTACTAAAGTATTTATTAATTATAAAAATTTTAAATATTTTATAAAAAAAAAAAAGCTTATTAAAAAATAAATATAATAAATAAATATTTTTATCAATTATAATTTTCAATTTATTTATATTTTAATAAAAAAAAATAAAAAACTAATATTTTCATAAAAATAACGGTTTTTATTCTTATTTTTTTTAATAATAATGGGGAAAAAATATATATATTAAAGAATTTTACCTTCTAATTTTATTTAATTAAAGCCGACTAAATAAAAAACGGAAAAAAAAAATTTAAAAACCAAAAATTATTAAGAATTTCACTATAAAAATAAAGCGGCTTAATTTAAAAAATAAAAAATATAATCAATTTTGGTTTAAGATTATTAACGATAAATATAATAATTATATTAATAAATCTGGTATTTTGTATTATAAAAATTATTTTTATATACCGGATTTATTAATAATTAAAGTTTTAAAAAACGTATATAATTAATTTTTATTTATTTATTTAAATATTTTAAATATTTTAGATTTTATTAAATATAATTTTTATATCCCCGGTATTAAGTCCATAATCGAAAAATATTTTTATAATTATTAAATTTATAAAAGAATTAAAGTTTTTAAAAATAAAAAAAATAAACTATTATATTTATTATTTATATCGGATTAATAATAATAAGGTTTCTCAATAAATCTAAGTATTATATTATTTAAATTAAAGAAATATAACCTAATATTTGTTATTTATTATAAATTATTAAAAAAACAATTTTACGTCTTAATTATTAATAAAAATAAAAAAACTTTAATTAAAAAATTCGTTAATATTATTCTTTAAGAAATTAATTGATATTATAATTTTTTTTAATTATTTATATCGGATTATAAGTTTTAATATATATTTATTATATAAAAAAATTTATATTAAAGGCTTATCATTAAAGTAATTTATTTATTATTTTATTACTTTAAATTAAATAAATAAATAAGGGGGGCGAGCGCGGCGAAATGGCATTTTTGCGTACAGAAGATAAACTATAGAATAATTAAATATTTTAAGGGTAAGGGACGATTTCATTAAGAGCCCTTAAACCTTATCCGGTAAGTTACGTAATTAATATGAATAAAATAATAATAAATATTTAATGATTTACGGGCACCCATAATTAATCTTAAATAAGCCTAGTTATTACGTAAAGCCAATAAAAAAGGGTTATAAAAATTTAACGTTAAAAAATCAAAGTTAAGATTAAATAAAGTTAATCCGAAAAACTATATAATAAAATACTTAAGGTAAAGTCCCGTTATTAAGAGAAGTAAAATTATATAATTAAGGCTATTTCCTTCCGATTAAGTTTAATATTATTATTAAAGTTTTACCGCGGATTATAACGTTAAAAAGTAAAGGATTTTTAATAAAAATAATAAATTAAAGATTTACAGTAATTATTAATTTTAATTAAATTAATATAAAAACTTAATCGTAATATTAAGTTAAATAGTTATAAGGGAGAGGTTTTTATCTAAATCGGGTTAATATTTAGGGTAAGCTAAGGTTAAGTGTTGCGGATCCTAAGGTCACTTAGTTGTAATTAGTCTTAAAGGGGTAGGTTGGTTTTTATAGACGAGAAGTATAGAGGCACAGCGTTAAATAAATATAATTTTAATTTACTTTCTCTGAATTTAATACTTTTAATTTAAAAGTATTATTAAATATAAGGAGATCTAAACTTTAAAATAAAGGAAAGGTTCTATATAATCCTCCTTTTATACCGTACTCGTTAATTCGTTTTATTCGTCTTATAAATTTATAAGTTTTTAAGTTATTTTTACTCGTATACTCGTTTTACTCGTATTTTAATTTTACGAGCTTCCGAGTCGCTTTTACTCGTATATTCGTTACCGTCTTATTCCGATTTAATAAGCCATTAATAGCTTCGCTCGCTTTTCGTCTTAACGCTTACGTTATCTTTTTTAATAATAACCCGGTTTTATATATATATAGTTTAATTTTAATATTAATCGTAATATTATTCCTTTTTTATATTGGAATATTATCGATAATATTCTATTCTTCGTTTTTTATTATATCCTCCTTATTATATTAAATCGTTAATAAATAAACCGTCTCCGTTTAACTTAACGTATTAATAACTTTAATATTATAATATATCCGTATTCTTAATATCTTTAGTTTAATAAAGAGTATTATATTCTTCTTAATTCTTAATTTTATAATTCTTATATTTATAAAAACTTTTATTAATATAACGTAAAAAGCGTTATTAATAATAATTTTAATTATTTAAATAAAAAGCATAAAAAAATAAATTCTAAAATTCTTTTTATTAAGAAAAATAAAAAAATAACTTATATAATTTTATTTTGTTAATTCGTTTTAATATTAAGCGTTTAAAGTAGTAAAAAGCTTTTTTACGTAATTGTAAAGAAAATATAATCCGTTATAATCTTTTTAATCTTAAGGAATTAAAAGTAATTAAAACTTAATAATAACCGGATATTTCCGACGCTTTTAATTCTTCTATTAATAATAAAACCTTTATTAATAATATTTCTTTTAACTTTTTTAAATTATAATTCCTTAATTTGTTCTTAATTGATATTACTAATAGAACTTTCTTAATATTTTATAGAGTTTAATATAAAATAATATTCTAGTTCTTAAGTATTCTTTAAGTCCGGATATGCTTTTTATTTAATTAAATACTAATCTCCCTTTTAATTTAGAATTTTATTAACTTTAAATAAAGTATTTTCTTTATATTTATACTATAAAGTAATTATTATTGATATTTTTTAGGTGTTTTCTTTAATAATAATACGTAAAATATTAAGTATATTTCCACGTTTCTTAATAATTTTAATTTATAATTAATTAGTTTTCTGATTATTTAAATTATAAATAAGCCGACTTTTATATAATTAAGCTTTTTACTTAATTTCTTAATTTATCAGGTTTTATATATATAATTATACTTTATTCCTTTCTTTTAATTAAGGTCCTTTTATACGTTTCTTATTTTAATAATTTATTATTTTTATTTATGCTTTCTTTAATTAATTTTAAATATTTCGGTATAAAACCTTTAAGTCTTATACGTATTTAATTACCTTATTTACTATAGAATTTAAATATAATTTTTTTATTATCCTTAAGTATTATTTATAATTTATAAAAAATAAATTCCTATAGCTATTAATATAAAATTATTTATTATAAGCTCCGTTATAGGTAATAATATTACTTAATTACTTTACTAGTTATTAATATAATATTATAAGTATATTTTTAATATCCGATTTATTTATTTTATTTAATTTAATTATTTATCTATAAGTAATAAGTTATTAATAACTTTATTTTAATACTTAATTCTTCCGTTATTATGTTTTAATACGTTAATATAAATAACTTATCTTTATTTAAGATAATTTTTTCCGGAAATCCTTTAATCTTAACGACTTTATTAAAGAATAAATATATTAACTTTATCGTATCGTATTCTTTTCTAAATAGGATAAAAAAAATATATTTTATATATTTATTAACTATTATTAGGATAGTATTATAGATTTCTTTTATTATAAGTTCTTATAATCTTAATAGTTTTATAATAAAATTTATTATTAACGATCTTTACGGAAACTTAAGTAATTTTATCCTTTATAAATATTTATATTTTTAATAATTCTTTACTTTATTTCTTTAATATAATAAACGCTCTTTAACGTAATTCCTAATAATTAATCTTAATTTTAATAACGCTTAATATCTTATTATAACTTTTTATATTCTTATAACTTTAAGATATCTATATTATAAGTTATTATAATATACTTTTATTAATTTATTTAACTTATTATTTAATATATATTATTTTTCGTTATATTTCAATAATATTTTTCTTTTATCTTTAATTTATTATTTAACTTTTATATCGTTTTAATAGTTTCTTTAAATATCTTTTAATAAATCGCGTTTTGTATATATTCTTATTATATTTATATTACTTAATTTAAGTATTTTATCGTTATTAATTTTTAGTATTATTATATTATTATTATTCTTCTATTTATATAGATTTAATTTCCTATTTAATCCGTTTATTATTTAATTATTTTTATTTAACGAATAAGTTATCTTAAACTTATATTATCCTAATAACTTTAATTATTATATTTATCTTCTATTTAATTACTTTATTATTATAAAGTATATTAAATTCTTATAATTTATTAATACTTTAATATCGTTAACTTTTTTAATATATACCCTTTATTATTAAAAAACTAATATAACTATTAATAGTTCCTTATTATAAATATTATAGTTCTACTTTATATCCGTTTTTTTCTTTAAGTAATATATTACGGATTTTTAGACTTTATCGTACTTTTATAATAAGTAAATTCTTATTACTTTATTTAATATATCCGTTTCTATTTTAATAACTTTCTTAAATTAAAACGTTTATAATATAAATATTTATATATAAGTTTCCTTTAATTATTAAAACGCCTTTTATTATTTTTCCTTTTATTTATATAAGGTATCTTTCCTTATAAGTTTTATTAAAAGTAAAACTATTTTTGAGAATCCTTTAATAAATCGTTAATTAAAGTTAATCGTATTTAAGAATAATTATAATTTTTTTATAATTTTTAATTTTAATTACTTTAATAAGCTTTAAACTTTTATTAAATCGGGTTTTATTCCCGTAATTATTACGATATATCCTAGGAATTTTATATTTATTTAATAAAATTTATATTTTTCCGATTTTAACTTTAATCCTACCTTTAAAAGGCATTATAGTATAGTTATAATATCTCTTTTATAATCTTCCAGAGTTTTCGAATAAATTAATATATTATTTAATTATACGATTATATATTTTCTGAATAAGTTCCTTAATATATTATTTATTAATACTTAATATATAATAAATATGTTAATAAGTCCAAATAACATAATTAAATATTTAAATAGTCCTCCTTTCATTTTAAAGGTTATTTTTTATTCTTTTCCCTTCTTTGTTTATATTAAGTTATATACTCTACGTTGATTTAATAATATAAAGAATTTTTTTTTTTTTTATAATTTAATCTTTTATTTTATTTACGTTTAATAATAACTATCGATTTTTAATAGTAATTACGTTTAACTTTTTATAGTCTATATATATCCTTAGTTTTCCATTTTTCTTTAAAATAAATAATATAGGGTATCCTGCCGAAAATAATAACGGCCTTATAAATCCCTTTATAAGGTTTTTCCTTAAGTACTTATTTAAAGCCTTAAATTCTTTTTCTGAAAGGTAATAAATAGGTTTAAATATTAAGTTTATCCTTTTAATTAATAGTATTTCGTAATCTTACGGCTAATATTTTAATAAGGTTTCTTCCGGTAAACCTTCTTTAAAAAGGTACGACTATTCCTAATACTCTTCTAGAATTAAGGGTTTATTAATTCCTTTTTTACTTTTAACCTCGGAATTAAGTAACCCTATTTTTAATCCTATTAAAGTAAATAATATATTTATTTACTCCGTATTTAAATCCTTTATTATATATAATTCTATATTATTCTTATTTATAGACTTTTCGTAAGTTTCCTTAAGTATTTAAGCGTTAATAATTACGTTAATCTTAAACCGTAATTAATTAATTTTTTAATCGATAATTAAATTATATTTTTTTAATTAAGATATTCTTAATATAAGGTTATAAGTAATTAATTTAAGTACGTTTAATAAAAGTGTTTCACGGTACTATTAAATCGTATTTATTATTTATATAAATACGGTTATTCTTATAATATAAGTTATTCCCGGTATTCTTTTTCTGGTAATTTTTATTAACGGATATAATTCTTTCTTTATTTACGTCATTATTCCTATTTTCCGTATCACGTTAGCCGATATATAATTTCTTAATACTTTAATATCGATTAAAATAACGATTAATATTTTATTAATATTTAACCGTATTATTAAATAACGTTTATAATTCCGGTTCTTATACGTATTATATATTACGTTAATTTAGAATAATATAGTAATTTAATAACCGAAATCTTTCTTCTTTTATCGGTAATTTTTGTAGTAATTTACTTAATACTTTTATTATATACTAAATCCAGTTACTTCTTTTAATCCTTCCGTATAATAGCTTTAACAATATTAATTCACGTTTAATAAGTTAATTTTCTTTATTTACTTTTATTAACTTATTCCGTATTTAAAGAAATAATAATTTTCTTTTTAATCTTATAAATAACTTAAGTACTTATTATCTTTATATTTATTTTATTAAGGTAATAAGTATTATAATTACTTTAATTTTTAAGCTTTTACCCGTTTAATCGGACGCTTTTATATTAATTATAATATTCTTTATAGTATTTAATTTAATATAATAAATTATAAACTTAATTTTTTAAATTTACTTTATATTATCTTTATATATCCGACGGTTTTCTTTATAACTTAAGGTCGTAATATTATCTTCTTATAAGATTTTCTCTTAGTTTTTCCGTTATATTATAATCTTTAAGTAAATTATGATCCACTTCTTTTAATATTATTTTTAATTTTTTACCCTTTAATATAACTTTTTTCTCTTATTCGGATTCTATTTTATTTTAAGATAAAATTTTTTTTTATTGTTTTTTTTTAATTAAACGGTATTTTCTAAAAATATATTTATTATATTTAACTATAATTGTTATATTTCACCCTTTAATTAATAGTTCCGTATTAAATATCCTTCTTTCTTATAAGAATAATACTTTTTATTATTAAGCTTACGTTTTCGATTTTTATTCTATAATATTAATATATCCAGCTTTATAAGGTTATTTTATAATTTCCCTCCCTATAAATTACGGCGTCCGGGGTTTCTTTTAAATTAACTTCCTTACGTAATTTATCCCGTAAATTTATTTCAGTTTTTTTACTTCTTAATATTACGTTGATAAAGCTTATTATTTAACTTAATAAATACCTTTATAAGAGTTTTAATATCGTTAATAACTCCCATATACCGTATTAATTTATCTTAAATATTATCCTTTAAACCTTTTTTAAATATAAATATTTATACCTTATCGTTTTACTTTATTTACGTAACGTAATATTAAAATACTATTATATAATCTATTATTAACTTAATTTATTTTATTTATTATATAACTCCTTTAATTATAAATTCTTTATTAATTAATCCGAATACGTACCTTATATATTATTTAAATACTATATAATTCTTAATTTACGCTATAATTCCGCTATCCGTAATTCCTTTTAAATATTCTTAAAGGTCCGCGTTAATTTATATTAATACTTTATTTTATATATATATTATTATTATCGGTATTTTATCTTTTTTATCGATAGTCTTATTATTTAAACGAAAGTATAAATCGCATTATAGTAGTTGGTTATTAAGTTTATTCCGTTTTTTATAATAAAGATCCGGCTTAAAAAACTTATTTCTATTTTTTTCCGTATTAATAGAGCGACGTATTTTATTTAATCGGTTAATGTTTAATTAATTTATTCTTAATATATTACGGATTTTAAAATTATTTAATTATAATTAATCTTAAAAAGGTAAATTAATTTTTATAAAAGAGGAATATATAAATATAGCGTTAAATAAGTATAATTTTAATTTTTTTTTTAAATTTAATGTTTTTAATTTAAAGGTATTATTAAATATAAAGCGATTTAAACTTTAAAGTAAAAATAAGGTTTTATATAGTCCTTTTTCTATACCGTACTTATTAACTCGTTCTACTTATTTTATAAGTCTATAAGCCTTTAAGTTATTCCTACTTATATACTTATCCTATTTATATTCCGATCCTACGAACTTTTAAGTCGCTTTTACTTATATACTCGTTGCCGTCTTGTTCCGATCTAACGAGTTATTAATAGCCTTACTCGCTTCTCGTTTTAACGCTTATATTATCTCCTCTGGTAATAACCCGGTTTCATGCATATACAGTTTGGTCCTAGCACCAATCGTAACATTAAGTTAGCCGATTATAGTTTTTTCTTCTCTTTTAAATTAAAGCGATAAGTTCAAAATAAGTATAAATATTCAAATAACTATAACTTTGTTACCAGCATTATAAAACGCCGAAATTAACTCAAAAGTAGTTAGACTCGTGTATAAACAAATAAATCAATCAATCAAATAAATGAGTAAATTAAGATATTAAAATAAAGCTTTATATTTATCATAATAAATAATAAAATAATTAAATAAATTATTTAAATATAATAAAATTTATAAATAATAATTAAGAATCCGTATCGATTAATATAATACCTTTTTTTTTAATAAAGGATTTTACTTTTATATGAATTTTATTTCTGATAATATTATTTATATAATAATAAAAAAACGGCTTATAAATTATATAATTAATATTATTATAGATTATATATAAAAAGTATTAAGATATAAAAAAAGATTTTTTATTATAATTTAAACAAATATCTTTATTTAAATTAATAAATACCGTAAAAAAGTAAATTATAAAATTAATAATAAAATAAATTTTTTTATTAAAAATGTTAAATTAATACGTTTATATAAAAAGTTGAATAATAAAAAAATCAGCTTATATAAATTTATTAATTAAATAAATTATTTATATAAGTTTGAATTACCGGAAACTTCTTATATTAATAACGTTTTTTATATGGCTTTTTTAAAAATAATTATAAAAAACTTTTTATTTAATTAAAAGTTAATTAACGTTAACTTTATTATTATTAATAATTAAAAAGAATAAATAATTAAAAATATTTTTAATTTTTAATTTTTATAAAATTAATTTTATTATGAAATAAATTAAATTAAATACAATTTTAGTCTTAAATAATATAATATTAATTATATTAAATTTAAATATATAATAAACGTAATAATTAAATATTGTTATTAATATTTTAATAAGCCCAATGTTTATAATTAACTTTGATTAAAAAAATATGACCTTAAATTTAAATAAACAATTTAATAATAATATAAACGAGGTTTGATTTAATAAGTTAATGAAATTTTATTTAATTCATAAAGAAAAACGTTATTACGTAACGAACTTTTCTTTTTGGATCTTATATAGGGTATAGTTTATCTATATTTATATTTATAATATAATTATAGTATTTACGTTATTTTTAATACATTTACTTAAAAGTTTAAGAATATTATTATTATTATTCATAACTTTAATTTTAACTTAAATTAAATAATTATTAATAATATAATAATCGATTTATATTTAAGTTTTTATAATGTATTATTTTAATAAAGTATTAATACGTTCTTTATTTTTATTTTAAATCCGTTTTTATTTATTTTTTATTATTTACTATTTATATTATAGATATTACTTAATCTTATATAAATTATAATTAATATAAGCTTCAATATCTTTTTTAAACCGGGTTTATTATACGTAAATACTTTAGAATTTAGAATTTATATTATTAAAGAGACACTTTTCTAGGTAAAGCTTATAAAGCCCGTAGAACTTATAAACTGAAAACTTCTTTAATAAAGTTAAATTTAAACGTTTAACGATAATAATTTTTATTACTAATAACTTTACCTTTAAATATAAGGATTACCTTTATTATAATAACTTTACGATAAAAAAATAAAATTATTTTTATATACGTTATTAACTTAATTAATAACCTTAATAATAAGAATAAAAGCTATAATAATTTTAAAAAAATAAAATTAAAAGATTTAATAATAATGAAAACTTTAATAATAATAACTTTAAAATTAAAAAAAAGAAAATTATTAAAATAAGGAAAACCGTTAAAATGTTAAAAAAAAGTAAAAAGACGGACCTTTATTACGATAATAACGTTATATGATTACCGGTTAAAATATAATATAAAAATAATAATATTAAGGAGGATTATATTAATATTTTTAATTTTTTTTATTACTTTTCTCCGTATCTACCTTTTTAACTTATAAATTATTATCAAATATTTTACCGGGTTTATAAGTTATACTTATTAATATTACGAAGCTCTTTTTTGAAAAGATAAAAAGTTTAATAAATAAATTATAAAAAAGAGTAATTATTAATTTTAAATTATTACAATAAAAATAACGTAATTCTTAATTAACTTAATAAATTGTTTATATTATTATAATATTTATTTAAAAGTAATACCCCGGAGAATAAATACTTTAAGATTAATATCCTTTATTATAATATCATTTTTACTTTTATTTTATACCGGTATAATATACAAAAAAGGTAAATAAACCCCTAAGTAAAATTAAGTTACTTTTTATTTATAACGAGCTTTATTACTTAATAAGCTTTTTAATACTTTTCTTTTAATAAGTTTTTTTATTCATTTAAACGTACTTTTATAATTTTAAGTTTTTTATTAATATTTTATTTAATAATCTTAAAAGAAATAAAATAATTTATTATATTTTATTTTTTAAATTATAATAAATACTTAATAATTACCGTAACTTTTTTTATAAACGTTTATAAAATAATAAAAAGTATATGAATAACGTATTAAATAATACTTGAAATATTATCTTAAATCCTTAATTAAAGCTTTTTTTAAGACGGCTTTAATAAACGTTATATAAATATCCTTATTAAAAATAAAGTTATTATAATTATCCTTAATAAAACTAATCGTTTTTATTATTATAATATCGTTTTTATAAAAAGGAATTTAAACTATAATAATAATCCCTTTTTTTATATTAATAAAATTTATTTAACTTATATATTATTATATTACGTTTTTTTTTCTTATTAATAAATTAAAGTAAATTTATTCTTTAAAACGTATTAATATAAAGAAAAAACGTAATAAAAAGGGTTTTTAACGGATTTATATATAATATTAATTATATAAACGGGAAAGAGTTTTTAACCTTATCCTTATAAAAATATATTTAAAATAATAATACGTCGTAAATAATTAAGTTATTATTAATTAAACGTGAATAAATTATTTACAATAGAATTAAAAACGTTTCTGTAATAATCTTTATTAAGGTATTATTAATACTTTAATTAATAATATTAACTTCAGTAATATTAACGTAAGAATTATATTTCTTTTTTTTTATATTAATAATCCTTACTTTATATAAAAAAAAAAATATTAAAATTCTATCATTATTATACGTTATTTTAATAAGTTTAATCTTTTTATTATACTTATAATTAATTTAAATTAATTAAAGCTTTAAAACTAATTAAAAAGTTAATCTATATAAAATTATTCTAAAATTATTATTTATATATTTAAATTAAAAAGAGATTATTTTATAAAGTTATATAAAAATTACTTTAAAATAAAATTTACATATTAAAATTTTAAATAGGTAATTTACCTTATATTTATATTTTTTTTTTCCTAATTACAATATCGATTTTAAAAAAGTTAAGATTATTAATTAATATATACGGGTTAAACTATTAATTAAAAAAGAAAACCCGGATAATACCGTTAATGATATCGTTAAAAATAATATAATATATAATTTTTACGGATATATAAATTTTTTAATTCCTTATATAATAATAAATAAGAAAACCGGGTAATAAACCTGTTTAAAGGGTTCCTTAAAGCCCTTTTACGATTTTATTATTATTAATAAAAATAACTTGATATAATACCGTTATCGTAATAATATTAAGTTTATTAAAAGGGTAAACGGTTAAGAGGTAAAGTTAAATAATAGTTAAATTGTATTATATAGTTTTTTCTTTTTAAAAAGATTTAACGTTTATATTAATATTAAAATTTATATATTTATTTATTTTATTAAGTATATTTATAAATATATTTATAGTAATCAAAACCGTATTATAATTAATTTATATTATAAAAACGATAAGCTTTATAAATATTTTATTTTAAAGTTTATCGGTTTATAATAAATAACTTAGAAAATCATAGAATTTCTTATTTATAAAAAGATCCCGTTTATTTACTTTTTAATTATATTTTTATTAAGAAGTAATTTATTATTTTTAATAATAGTAATAATTTAATAATTATTTAAAAGAAACTTAAGAATTTTAAATTAAACTTTATAACTTTCCTTAAATATAATAAAAACAATATCAATAACTATAGATTTCTTTATGTTAAATTCTTTAAGTATCATATTTCTATTTTAATTATTTTAATTATATTTATTTATTAGAAACCGCGATTTAAAGACTTTTTATTAATTAAATTACTTTTTTTAATTTTATAATTAATAAAAAATATAATTTACGGCTTTTATTAATGTTCATATTAAAATTTACCGGCTTTAATAATTTACGGATTATCAATAACTATATATACTTTATTTTAAATAAATTTATATTAAACGTAATTTACTTAAAAATAACAATAAATAAATAACTATTTTCAAGACGTAAAGTTATATAATTTAAGTAAGTAATTACGTAATTTCTTTATATATATATTTAAGTTTAAGTACTTCGTAATTCCTATAATAATATAAAATAAGTTCTCAATAAACTTTTATAATAATCTTAAATATTATAATAATATTAACCGTAACGTTAAAGAATTAAATAAAAACAAATAAAGTTTATAAAATTATATTTTAATTATACCTTTTATTTTATAAAATTACACTTAAAAGACTTTAAAGAAATATTATAATAAATAAACTTAATAAATTATATTTTTTTATAAGATTAAATAAAAAATAATCGCATAATCCGTATTAAATTAAAGTATAATTATAATGAAGAATAAATAATTATTATTATTAATATTATTATTTTAAATTGAAGGTAAAAAACGGCCTTTAATATAATTATTATAAAAATTAATATAAATTTAAATAAAGCTTATTTTTTCTTAAATAATTTAAAAGGGATAAAGAAATAATATTTATATAAGACTTTTTATAATTATTACCGTAATTAAAGTAAAATTTTTTTATATATAACTTTATCCGGGATTATATTTTTAATATTATTAAGTAAGATAATAACTTATTTAAGATTTAAAATATTAATTAAAATTTATAAAAATAACGTATATTTAACTTTAAAATAACGTTTTTTCCGTAAACTTATCTAATATATAAAGTTTATTATTTAAAATAAATATTTATACAATATAAATATAATATCGAAGTTATTTATTATGTATTTTACAATTATATAAATAATAAAAATTAATTATTTAATAAAATATCCTTTATTTTTAATAATAATTTACGTAAACTATCCTTATTATTATAAAGGGGAGTAAAAGTTAGTAATATAATATAAACTTCCGGTATTTTTTTTTATAATTATTATTAATTATCTTATATTTAATATAAAATATACGGATTAAAAAAAGTATTAATAATTAAATTTTGATTAATTAAATAAAAAAAAAAATATCTTATAATTTAAATTTTAAAGGAAAAATTAAATTATTTAAAAACATTAATAATAAGTTGTATAATTATAATATTAATAGTAAAATAAACAACATAAATAAACTATATAAATTATATAAACTTATTTACTTAATAAATTAATTTATATAAGCTTATAAGTATTTTAAGTTTTTTATAATTAAGTTGTTTTTATTTTCTGTAATAATATAATTAAAAAGATTAATATTTATATTAAAAGAAATATCCTTAAAAAAATTAAGTTTTTTATTTAATAAATTGAATAAAAATATTATAAAGAATTATTGTGTAAATATAAATTATTTTTAAACCTTAACATTTTTAAATTATAAGCTTTAACTTAAAATAAAATTATTAATTATATTAATAAGAAATCTTTATATACGGGAGGGTTTTTAGAATAAAACGTAATTAATAATTATTTTAATAAGTTATAATATAATTAAAACTTAAATTGTAAATAATATAATACATAAATAAAAATAGTTTATTTTAAGGATTAGAATTATTATAAATATTAATTTATTTTAAATTTTTCAGGTACTGGAAGTACTGAGGTAAAACGTGGGTGTAATATGTATGATGAGTGAGTATCTAGCTATGAAGGTGCGCAATATGAGTATATGCGCCAAGTATCGGGCGTCCGCTATACCCCTTTGGGCCTTAAGGTCCGTAAAGGTCTTGGCATGCGTACAGTGCACATAACAAAATTACTTATATTTAATTCTTTATCGGTTTATATTATACGATTATAATTAATAAATTATAAAATTAAACGTTAAATATAATTAATTTAAATTTACGGAGTAATTATTTTATTTATAAATAACTATATATAGCTTTTTTATAATTTATTAATATTAATAAACTTTTAATTTTACTTAAAAGTAAAAAAAATTATTTTATTAATAATATTATATAATTTAAAGTTTTATTAAAAACTTTCCGGAAAATAAAATAAGAATAAAAATAAAATATTAAAAATAAGAGCCGGATTATTTTTAAAAAAATTAAAATTAAAATTTGAATATAGCCCGGAGATTACGGTAAATAAGAAATCTTATTAAAACTTATACTTTTCTTACCGGGAATTATTATTAAATTTAAGTAATAAGTTTATAATATAATAAGAATTTAAGTAATAAATACTTTAATGTTTTATTATACCTTTATATTTTAAAGTCTATTAACCCTTAAAATAACTTATATTTTATATTAAATATAATATTAAACTTTTAGAATATATTATTAATATTATTATAATTCTTAGTTTTTTAAGTATTTTATTAAGTTAATATTCTATATATATAATTGTTATCCGGCCCGATTTCTTAACGGTAAATAAAATAAATTTTAATTAAATATAATGATATTATTACGGTAATATAAGTTTTAACGGTAAATAAAATAAACTTAAATTAAATATAACGTAATTATTATAATAATATTAAAGCCGGAAACTATATAAAATACCGGAAAACTAGATATATATTTATTAAAAAAATCCGTATTAAGTATAATATCGTTAATATAATAAAGCCGGTAAAATAATTACCGATATATATATTATTAAAATATTATATATTTAATAACTTAATAATTAATAAAACTTTAGGATATATTTAATAGTTATTAAACCCTAAGTTATATTTAATAGTTATTAAACCCTAAGTTTAAACGAATATAATAAATTTAAATCTAAAAGTAATTATTTTTTACCTTTTTTTTTAATTATATTACTTAATTACGTTACTTTACGGTTTTTTAAGTTAATTACGTTATAATAAGTACTTTAAAAATTATTACTTTAACTTACACTTGAAATAATCGTACTTTAATAATATATAATTATAGTTATATTTTAAAGAATATAATAATCGACTTAATTCAATTTTTCATTAATCCGGTTTTTAATTATTTTTTTATAATTTTTTAAAATTACTTAACGGTTATTAATTTATTATTATAAGTTTTAAAATCTTTATTGTTATTTTTAAAATTTATAATATCGTAATCAATATTCTAAAAAAAAAAGGGGGTAATATTATAAATATATATATTTATAAATAACTTCATAAAAAGAATTAAAAAAAAAAGTTAAATAAAAAGTACTATAGTAAAGTAAATATTATACTTCAAGCGGCTTATTAACCGTAAAGAACAAAATAATTATTAATGTTTTAATATTTACGGTTTTTAAATATGATTTATATATTATTATTTATATTTACTTTTTAAACTTATTTTCTTAATTCATTATATTTATATTTAATTTACTTTCAAATATAATGATAATAGAAAAATCGTTTTTATTAAAAATGAAATTACGTATAAAAACATTCAATATATTATTAAATTTAAGGCTTAACGTTTTTATTTAAATTATAATATTTTTAATTTAAAAAAATAAAAGTATTCAAAATTTAAATATTATTTTATATAATAAAAACTTATTTAACTTTTGAGGTTTTTATTATAAATACGGTATTTTCAATTTAATGTAATCAAAATATATAAACTTTAAATATAATATTAAATAAATAGAATTTTTATTCGCCAATATTTTGAACTTATTTAAATAAAAATATATAAAATTTAAAGATTATTTTAAATTAATAAAAAACTTATTTAAATCTTAAAATCTTTATTAGAAATATAGTATTTTTAGCTTAAAAAAATTATATAAAAATGAAATATAATTTTATATAAATAAAAAATTTATCTAAAATTTAAAAATTTTTTTAAAATAGAGTATTTTTAATTTAATATAATAAAAATATATAAAATTTAAGTATAATTTTAAAATAATAAGAAGTTTATTTAAAACTTGAAGTCTTTATTATAAATATAAAACTTTTAACTTATTTAAATAAAACTATATAAAAATTAAATATAATTTTATATAAATAGAAAGCTTATTTAGAATTTAAATTTTTTATTATAAATATGATTTTTTTAATTTATTACGGTAAAAACTTCTAGAAATTAAGTTTAAATTTAAATAAATATATTTATTATATAGCTTTTAAATTCTTTATTTAAATTATAAAATTTATAAATTTATTACGATATAATTTATATTTATAAAAAATCTTTTTATTTATAAAATAAATAATAAAATAAATAATAAAATAAATAATAAAATAAATAATAAAATAAATAATAAAATAAATAATAAAATAAATAATAAAATAAATAATAAAATAAATAATAAAATAAATAATAAAATAAATAATAAAATAAATAATAAAATAAATAATAAAATAAATAATAAAATAAATAATAAAATAAATAATAAAATAAATAATAAAATAAATAATAAAATAAATAATAAAATAAATAATAAAATAAATAATAAAATAAATAATAAAATAAATAATAAAATAAATAATAAAATAAATAATAAAATAAATAATAAAATAAATAAGAAAATAAATAAGAAAATAAATAAGAAAATAAATAAGAAAATAAATAAGAAAATAAATAAGAAAATAAATAAGAAAATAAATAAGAAAATAAATAAGAAAATAAATAAGAAAATAAATAAGAAAATAAATAAGAAAATAAATAAGAAAATAAATAAGAAAATAAATAAGAAAATAAATAAGAAAATAAATAAGAAAATAAATAAGAAAATAAATAAGAAAATAAATAAGAAAATAAATAAGAAAATAAATAATAAAATAAATAATAAAATAAATAATAAAAATTAACGGGGGGACGGCATAAAGGATGCCACTTTCGGCTGGGGCGGGCGCCGCTTTTACCAGCCTTTTGGTCGGGTCGTTCCTCGCTCGTTCCTCGCTAGTCCTTCCTTCCACCCCAGTTCTCAGCAACAACCCTACTAGCTGATCTCCACTATGTATAGCCCGACATACAGCTCCCGTCCTTTTTATTCTAGCATTAAGATGGCCATCGAAAACTATATTATTACGGTTAGCGTTATACCTCGGTTATAATACTCCCTTTCTCTATACAAGCTTACTCTATTTATACCATAAACCACCTCTTTTCCTTCGATTAATTAAGCATAAATCTAGGCTCTTTACGGCTTTTTTAGAACCGGCTCCCCCCCTTTTCTTCCTCCTCCCTTATTTTATAGCCCAGTATTACCCTCCCCGTAGGTTTTATCGCTATTTTACCTCCTCTTTTTTCTATTATTTATTACTATTAACCTCGCTTTCTTATCCTCCTTTTTATTATTTATTATTTACGTTACTTAACGTTATAACCGCCGAACAATATATAAAGTATACAATAAGATAGTTAATAAAATATTATAAATAAATAAAGGTTAAACTGGATATCTTAACCCTTACTTAACGTATTTATAAAGCGAATAGCGAGGATTTATAAAGTTAAAATAAAAATTTATAATATAAATAAGGAGGTTTCTTTTACTTTTTTAAGTAAATTAAATAAATTTAATTAACGTCCTTAAATACTATAAATTCATAAAGAAAAATCTTTTTATTATTATTAAAGGTATTTTAATTAACGTTTTTTATATTTTTTTTAATTAATTTCTTTCCGTTTAAAAAAATATATTAAGTATAATTAATACCTTATAAATATATTAAAACGTTTTTTATTTAATACGGAAGAAAAAAATAGGTTATTAAATAATTAATCCGTTTATAAAGAATTAAATATATAGAATATAATAAAATTATAATATTAAATTCTTTATTAATTAATTATAAATATAATAATAACTCGCTATTAAATATAATTTATTTATAAAGAAAAAGAAAAAGTTAATTATATATATAGAAAATAAGTTTAAACTCCTTAAGACCTTATTCTTTTCCTTAAAGGTAATATTTAATTATAAGCGGTATTATATATAATTAACCTTAATTATATAATTAATTAAAATTACGGCAAACCAGCTTATTGCTTTCTTTATAATCTATTATAAATATATTAAAATTATTTTATTTACGGATTTTAACGGAGGAGGACGGCCGTAAATAATATTAAATATTATATATTAATATATTAAGGGTTATTTCGGTAATAAAAACGTGTTAATAATCCTTATTACGCTTAATATCCCGTTCCGTTATAATTTTAAATAACGGTTTATAACCGTAATAAGAAAAATTTAATATTCTTAATATATTAAATAAGCCGTATTTACTGTTTTACTTTTATATTATAGTTTTAACTTTAATCTTTATTAATTAAGTTTTTATTATTTTTAAATTAATATCAATAAATTAATTATTCCCTTTTTATATTCCTTTAAGATAGAAATAATTAAAGCTTCCGTTTAAGGAAGAAATATAAAAGCTATTTATATTTTACCAATATAAAAATACAATATATAAAATATAAATATTGGAAATAAAAGCTTTAACCAATATTATTTTCCGTTTATAAATAATTAATTTAAGTAATATTATTAATATAGAATTACCGACCGGCCTATATACCTTTAAATATAATAACGAAAAATCTAAATAATAATAATAAGTAATATATAGATCTTTTACTTAAGAAGTTTATTAATTAACGTATAAACTTTATTATTAAATCATAATAAAATTTAATCTTATAATATTATAACTTTACCGTTTTTTAAAAAAAAACTATATTTTAAGATATATATTTAATATTTAAGTTACTTACAATAACTTAAAGCCTTAAACCGCGTTAATATAAGCCGTTAATAAGATAAGTCGGACGATTAATTTTTAACGCTTTAAATAACTTATAACCGCTTAAGCTTTAACAATACCCGGAAGTAAAATCATTATATTAAAGATTATAATTATTATAGAAAATCTTCCGAAACCAAAAAAGACTTTTTATTAATATAAAAGGAACGTCTTTTTATTATAAGTATTAAAACGCTTACCGGACTTATCGTAAAGTTTAACGGCAATAAAAAAGGGTATTCTTAAAAAAATTTTAAATAAAATATAAAAGAAAAAAATTAATAATCGATATTTTATAATAATTAAAAGGACTATTTATAATAAAAAAGGAAATAAGGAAAATAAAAAACTATATCTTTATTAAACGGGTCCGTACGATTAATACTTTTTTATTTTTATTATTAATTCTCCCGAAAAGAAGTATTTACGATAAATAATAATTATTAATATGTTAACCGCCTTATATCGGTTATAAAAAAGTTTAAGGCTTCTGCCGCCGGAGGTTTAATTAAAGAAGGGCCTCGTTAACTATCCTTTAATTCTTAACTTTTTCCGACTCCTTTCCGATTAAATATAAGTTAACGTAATATATCTTCTATTTAAATAATAAAAAGTTACCGTTAATAAAGTACTTATAATTTTTTTTAAATTATAACGATTTAAAACGGTATTTTTACCAAAAATACCTCCGTTATTATCAGGATAAATAATTAATCGCTTATCCTTATTTAAGATATAACGTCGATTTAAATAATAAAGTTTAATTATAAAACTATATAGAAATAACGTATAAAACCGTTACTTAACCTTTTTAAAAATAATTTTTACGTAATTACCTTAACTTTTACTTTATATAAAGCCTCTTTTAACGGGTTTACTTTTAAGTTTATAATTTTATTTCAATTTATAAATAATTTTATCCTAGTCTTAAAAGATTATAATAATATTAAAGAATTATTATTAACTTTTATAATTATTATAATATATACGTTCAGAAACGGTCGTTATCCCCAGTCGGTACCCTTAATTTAAATATTCGACTTCTTTAATTAATAAATAAAAACCTTATACGTATTTTACGATTAACATAATATAGTTTAAAGTTATATAACGATAAGGTTTATAGTTAATACGGTCCAACTTTTTATAAATAGCCTTATAAAATTAACTATAATAAGTATAGCGATTTAAGTACTTTATATTGCTTATTTTACGTAGCTTAAATATATTTCCTTTTATTAATTTTTAATTTATGATAAATATATTTTCTTTATATTTATTAAGAATTAATATTTTATTTAATTTAAAAAGCTTTTCAAGTTTAACTATAATTATTTAACGTTAATAAATATAAATAAGAATTTTACTTTATTTAAAAAGATTAATTGCTTTTAACGAGTTCTTATATAATTAAGTTATAAAAACCGTACTTTATTATTATTATTATCTTTATCGTTTCGATTGAATTAGACTATTACGTCGTTAATAATATAAATTATAAATTCACCGTTTACCCAAGGTATATCCTTTAATATAGTATTATCCGGGTTAATCCCTTATAATTTATTAACCGTTAAAGTTACTTTTTTATTATTATTATAGGCAATTTTAAATTTAAATTTTTTTATAAAGTACTTAAATAACTTTTAAAAGATAATTAAGTAACCCTTTAAGATTTTATATTTAATAACGTTAATAATATTAACTTAACGTTTAAATAAACCTTAACCGCGGTAAAAAGAAATAATAATACTATGTTAAAAAGAGGTAAATATTTAAATTTCCGGGGTAAATTATCGATATAAAAGAAGAAATTAATAAGATAATTAATTAATTAAACCGATTTACGGCCGTTAAAAATATAATAATTAATATCGACCCTATATATATGGATTTATTATAGGCTAATATTTACCTTTTATTTAAAATAAAAGCCCGCGTTTTTAAATAAATTATATAAAGATTTTACGCTTTAATTAATAAGTTATTATATTTAAAGTAAATTAAATAACGTCGTTATTTATTAAATATAAAATTAGTTTATATATAATGAATCGATTTAAAACGTATATTAAGTTTTTTTATTATTTATTAATAACGTTAACCTAAATTAACTTTATAACGGCCGTAATAGAACTATATACTTATATCCTTAAATTCTTAATTCGCGTTATTCGGATCTATTAAACTTTAATACCTTATTATACGTTTTATACCTTTAAGATAGATAGCGATATTATAGATTTTAAAAAATTTATAATAAAAATAAGTTAAAGTCAAAATCAAAATGAATAATTATAATTATATTATTACTTAAAACTGAAAGCGGATTAAAAAGTTAAAATAAAATTTATAAATAATACTTAAGAAGCTTTAATAATCTTATTAACTTTAAGAATCGTTAAATTTTGGAAATTAAGATTAACTTAAATAAATTACTATATATAAAAAGAGTATTATATAACTCTTACGGATATAATTATATTACTTATTATCTTAATACCCGGGTTAATTTACTTTATAAAATTTACGATTAAACTTAATATCCTATTAATAAAAGCATCTTTTAATTAAGCGGTTAAGCAGGAATCGGTAAATCGATAATTTCCTAAACCATAGCTAAGTAGGTCGCCGGTAAAGGTGGCCTTGGTGGTCTCGATCTTAATACTAGCTTCTTTTTTAAACGTAATAAAGGTAATCGAGGTTTAGTATTATGATTCTTTCTTATTATTATATATAAGCTTATATTGAAGATACCAAAGCTTAATACTTTAACTATAGAAATAATATTAAGGATCTATTTATCTATAAGAAAACGTTAAGTAAATAATTTAATAAGTTAATTTATTAACCATTACGTTAAGTAAAGTTTACTATAAATAATCCCTTTACCTTTATCGTAATCGTTAATACCTTAAATAAGTATAAAAAAGAACGGGATATAAAAGCGATTATCGATTTATAATCTCGATTAGCCTCTTTTATTACTATCCGTCTTAAACTATTCCTTATAAACCGGTCCCAATTACCTATTCAATTAAGATTTAAGGATAAAGATTTAAGCATATATTTATAGCAGTCTATCAGGATATGGTTCTCCAGGATATAGTTCCTTATACAATGATATAGCATAATATCCTTATTTATCTAAAGTATATATTCGGGGAGATTCGTAGTTCCTATAACTTTGATTAAAACTGGCCCGGTAACGGCAGACTTTAAGCTCTAATTAATATAACTATCCCCCTATTTATCGTTGCCGCTATTATATATCGTTTTATCGGCGATTTTAAGTAAGACCCTCGAGAAAGACTGGAGAAGATTTTACAATTTCTAAGCTTTAAGAAGTCAGAATAAATAGCATAGATATATTTGCCGGTTCTAACTTAATTATCGGTATAATTGAACGATCCAAATAACAAAGATAAGTTATATTAAGAGTTCCGTATAATCATTAGATTTCTTATTTTACTCGCTGAATTACTTTTTAAATAATCTTTAACGGACCTTTTAAATATCTTTTTAAATACGACTAAGTTCCGTATCCGATCATTATATTCTGTGCTACATATTCTTACTAATTTAAATACATTAATTTACACCCTTTATTTATTATTTAATAAATTTTTATTAAGTAATTAGCTTTAATAAGAACCGTTTAAAATTAACGGTTAAGCTATATATTATATAACTTAAAGTTGATATTTAAATTTAAAGGTTTATAGGAGAATTTAATATAAATTTAAGTATTTTAATAAGTTACAAAGAAAAATCAATTAAATTATAATTAATTATTGCTTTTCCTTTATATTTTAATATATATATTGATATTAAATTTAACATATTTAATATAGTAAAAACGAAATTCGTAATTGAAATAAAGTATATATATGCTTATAAAAGTATTTCCTTTATTAACTTAAAGCTATAAGTTTAATAAATAAACTTATTAAAGTTAATGAATAATTATATATATTATAATCATTTATATTAATAAGTAAGTATTCAATAATGACCTTTAAAGTAAAAATTAACTTTTAATATATCTTAAGGTAATTAGAGAATTAATTTTATTTATTAAACTTTATTTAGGACGCGTAATAAGTTATTTTAATTAATTAATATATTGTCAATTTTATACCGCTTTAGATTTATTCGTTAACGATAATTTTCATATTATAAATTAACGTAATAAAAAATATCTATAATTGAATTCTATTATAGATATGGATATACCCGATTACTCTATTAATATAAAGTTTAGAGCTATAGAAGCTCGAAAGATATATTAAAGAGGTCCGTATAATAATATTCTCGTAGGACGGTTTATTATTCGCTTTAATATTAAATAATCGGATTATCCGATTATAGAACTTAATAATAAATTAAAAAATATAAAAACTTAAGGGATATATTAAAAAGGTTTATATAATAATATTCTTATCGGACGGTTTATTATTTACTTTAATATTATATAATCGGACTATCCGACTATAGAACTTAATAATAAGTAAAAAAGTATAAAAGCTTAAGGGATATATTAATTAAATTATTATAATAATGTTCTTATAAAATAACTTATTACTTATTTTAATATTATCTAATTAAATTATTTAATTATGGAATCCGATAATAAGTTAAAAAATATAGAAACTTAAAGGATATATTAAAAAGGTCCGTATAATAATATTCTTGCCGGATAATTTATTATTTACTTTGATATTATATAATCGGATTATCCGACTATAGAACTTAACAATAAATTAAGAAATACAGAAACTCGAAAGATATATTAATTAAGTTATTATAATAATATTCTCGTAAAACGGTTTATTATTTACTTTAATATTATATAATTAAACTATCCAATTATAGAACCCAATAATAGGTTAAGAAGTATAAGAGCTTAAGGGATATATTAATTGGGTTATTATTGATTGATTGATTGATTTATACTACGGATCTAGTTAAGCTAATTCCGGCGTTCCTTAATACTCGGCCATTTGGCCTTATTAATAACCGTAAAAAAACCCGATATTTATAACGTTAAAAATAAAAACCGGTATTTACCCAGCCTTTATTTACATTTTAAGGATTAAGAGTATTTACGGCCGTTTAAAGAATAAGAATTTATTTATATGTTTTTTCTAAGAAAACCCATAATATTACGATTAAATCTATTTAAGGGTTACTTTTAAATTTATTATTCTTCCGTTATTTTACGGGTTTATTTAATATTAAAATTTTAAAATTTTAATTATATTATTAAATATCTTTATTAATACGTATATTATTATTATTTTATTTATATGATTTTATTAACCAATATAGTATCGTTTTTTATACCGCTCCGGTATTTATAGCCCCCTTAACCCCTTATTAAGTACAGTTTTTTCGTTACTGTTTTTTACTTTTAAGTCAGCGGCGAAATTTCTTAGTTAAGTCCTTAACCACTTTATTTATTTCCTTAATTAAATTAAATTATAATAATAAGCCCGTAATTATTATAAATTTAATGGCTATTTTAATACCCTTTTTATTAATAAGTATTTAATAATAATTATTAATCCCTACTTTTTAATTAATCCCGGTTTAAGCTCCTTAAATAATAAATAAGAAATTAATATATATATAATATTCTACTTTTATTATCTATATTTATAATTAACGTTTATTTAATTATTAACGTATATAATAAAAAGGAAGTAAATTAAGCTATTTTTATTTATTTAAAGTTAAATTATTAATACGTTATTATTTTTCTTTATAATCTTATAACGTTAAAGATATTTATTAATAATTTTATTATTATTTAATACCGGGTACTATCGCCCTTAAGGGATTAATTCTTTATATTTACGTTAACGTTTTATTTACCTTTTTATAATCTATAAAATAATTATTATTAACTTTATTTTTATAACCTTTTTTTCCTCCGCCGCTTTTACTTTAAATAAAAGTTTATATACTTTTACGTTAACCTTTTAAACGTAAATTAGGTTAACCTCTTTTTTAATTTACTTTAATTTAACTTCTGTAAAAGGGGTAAATACTATTTTTTTATGCTTTTTTATTTAAGGTTTTTTATAGTTTTAATAAATACGTTTATTTCCTATTAACGTAATTAAGTTTATACCTTTTTTAAGTTTTATTTAGATAACTATTTAATTTAAAATTAACTTTATTAATAATATAAAGATTTCGGATTTTAATATTAAGACGGAAATTCCTTTATATATTTTATTTATTATTTTTAAGTATCGGTTTTAAACCTTTTATAATTACCGGACGGGTTCTTTTTTATATTTAAGTATACTTTTAAGTATATATTAAATAGCTATTACGTATATTATCGTAAACTTTATAATTGCTTAATAAACGGTTTTAACCTTTTATAAGGTAGCTTTTTACGTTAACGCCGTAAGGTAAATAAAACCCTTTTTTTATAAAACTATTTTCTTTTAAACCTTTTTTATATAGTTTTTTTAATCTAGTTTCTTATTAATTTATAAGTTAAATATTTTAATATTAATTTCCGGTTTTATTACTATATTACTTAAGTCTATTATAATTATTATATCGTATAATTTCAGGCTCTTTATTATATAGATAAACTTATATTTATATAAGGCGAATTAAGCCTTATATATCTTTATTTATTATAAATAGACTTTATAAACTTATTTTAACTTTAAATAGTTTATATAAATAAATATATTATAAATTAAGAAATAAATTTTATTAATAAAGTTTTTTACTTAAATTTTTTATTTTAACTTTATTAAGTTTTCGATAAACGGGTTGTTAAAGAATAAGAATAAAATTAAGGAAATAAATAACCTTTAAGGAATCCTTATTATTATAAGTTATATTATATTTATTTTCTATCCTAAATTAATTAATATTACTTAATTATTTAAGAAACTTTTTATTTAATTTATAAAGAAAAATAAAACCCTTTTTTTCCGTAAATTATATAGTAACCTTTAATAATTTATTTTATTAAACGCCTTTATAATATTTAAGGAAAAAAACTTATAATATACTTTTTCCTATAGTTTTATATTATATATATATTATTAATTAAGCCTTTAAAAACCGTTTCCGTTAATTATCCTCTTTTTACCCTTATTTATTAATTAAAAATAGCCTATATTCTTTTATATAATTACTTAAGATCTTCGTAATTATTATCTTTAAAGCCTTCTTTAACATATAAAGGAATATTATAAATTTATATAACTTTACCTTTAAGTAATTTAATTTAATTAACTTTTTAAGGATAATCGTTTTAACCTCCTTAAATTTACGGAGGTAATATTCTATATCGAAATAAGCTTAAAATAAGTAAAAAAAGACCTCTTTAAATAACGACGTTATTATGGATAAAAACCTATTTAATATACCGTTAAGTCCGGGGGTTTTATCTTTCTTCAGTTTATTAATTGTTTTAATTATTATTTCCTAGGTTATTATTTTATTTATTATTATTAATTCAGGATATATTATACCGTTAATATCTATTAAGTTAACTTCCAATAACGGAAGAAAAAACGTTCCTTTAAGAGCCTTAATTTTACCGTTAAAGGTATTTATTACCGTATTATTTAATCTTTTTAAAAATAAAAACTTAAAAATAAATTTAAGTTTTTTACTTTATTCCTTATTATATTTTATTAACTTTTAAATATTATAAAAAGAAACCGTTAAATTATATGTTATAACCCGGAAGTATATTTATTTAACCTTCCTAATAATTCTTTTCTTTTTTTTTAAGCTTTTTTTAACCGTTAAAGCATCTTCCGGTTTTTATATTTAATAGTTTACTTTATAAGCGCTTTTACCGTTATAATTACCTTTATATACTTTTTATTTTAATAAGTTTTAACTCTTTAAGACGGCTTTATTATTAAGATTATAACGTTAATTATTTTATTTAAAGCCTTTATAATCCGCTTTATAAAACGGTTAATTTATTCCTTATTATTAAGCCGGGGGAGCTTTATTAATTAAGATATTATTTTTATTATTTTTATAAATACCTTAATTTCCTTAACCGTCTTTTACGTTCGTTTAAATGGTAAAAATAAAGTTATATTAACGGATTAATTTAAGGTTATTTATATTAGGACGTAATTTAAATTATATTTTAAGTCCTTTCGGGGTCCGTATATTATAATTAAGTTAATAATATTTTTTAAGTTAAATATTAAGTTAATCGTAATTTTAAATTTACGGCTTTCTTATATAATAGCCTTTTTTAACGTTAATAATATAAAATTAAACCGTATAATAATTATAAATAGCTTCTTAAATTTAATATAATTAATTTTATAAAAGTTTTTATTCTATTAAATATAATAAAAATTAAAGTCTTTTATTAAAAAATACTTATTAAATACGGCTATAATATCCTTAAATAATAAGATTATAAAAAGTCCCTTTTTATTAACCGGTAACGGATTATACGTATTATAAATATTTAAATTACCCTTAATATCCTTTTCTCGTATAATCCGGATTATATATAGGTTCTTTCCGTAATAAATAACGTTTTAATTATCTATATTTAACCTTTTATTAATAAAAAAGTATATTTATATTATCTTATTACCCTTAAAGGTTAAATAAAAACTATCTCCCGGGTTAATTGAAAAGTAAATATATAAATTATATAATAACTTTTATATCGCTATAATATCGATATTTTTTACCTCCTTAAATATAAATATTAATATTACGGCTTTAATTACTTCTTTATATACGTTATATTATATTACTTTTAAAAGCGTAAATATATTAAATATTGACGTCCGTCGGGCTTTTTTTATTAACTTTTATTTATATAAATAATTTCTCCTTAAAATTAAACGTTATTTATTTTTATTTTTTCATTATAATAATAATCCCGGTTAAGCGGCCGGCTTTAAAAGTTAATATTACTATAAGCTTTTTCTTTTTTACGTTATCGGTTATTACGTTTTATTTTTCCTTATTTAATAGGCTCCGTTTACGTTTTAAGACCGTTTTTAATTATTTTATTGGTTTAAATTTATATAAATTATAACGTTAAATTTTAATTGCTATTTTAATCTTTTTATATTAGGTTTCTTTCGTTCTTACTATATATTATAAGTTTTACGTTAAATAGTTATTATTACCGTATATTATATATTTTAACGCGTTTTTCGTTAAACTCTTTATTATTAAGTTAATATATTTATACGTATTATATCTTTCGGTATATATTATATATTTTATACTATTAAAGTACCTTATAATAATATACCCGTACCCTTAATATTTAAAGTATTAATAAATATCCGCTATTTAATCTTAAGGTCTTATTAATTTAAGGGATTTACCCTTTATTACCCTTTTATTGAAAATATCGTTATATATCCTTATTAACGTTATACTTAAGATAACCGTAAAATATTTTTTTATAGAATTAAAGGTATTTAACCTTTTTATTATAAAAAAGAGATTATAATTAACGATCTTTAATTTAAAATAAAGGACCGTATTCTCCTTTTTTATCCATTTTAAAATAACTTCCCCTTCCTCCTTTATAAACTTTATTAAATATATTCCGTTTACCACAATAATAAAAGATTATTTTAATATTTCTACCGTTTTATACTTTTTTTTATTAATTTATTCTTTCGACTTTTTTAACTTCTCCCTCGTTTTTAATAAGGTTATATTAAGGAAAATATTATTATTTTATAACTTATATATTATAATAATATATTTTATTAATAGTTTTTCTGTTATTTTAAACGCTTTTATTAATTATAATAGGTTTATCTTTACCGTTATATTTTTCTTTTTTTCGCCCGATAATTATATAGTTATTATTTTTACTTTCCTTAATATTATTGTTTTCTCCCCCGCTTTTACTTTTTTTACTATTAACGTTAACGTTACCTTTATAACTTTCATTATTTAGCTTATTCCTACTCCCTTCTTTAAAGTTTCTTTTATTACTCTTTTATTTTATATATATTTTTTTTATCTTTTTTCGCCTCCGTCTGCCGGCGTTTTTATTATTATTTTTTAAGCTCTGCGTAATCTCTTTAACTTCCTTAAATTTTTTTCCGTATTTACGTAAAAATCTCTTATTTTCCGTAGTTTAATTTATAATATTAATTAAGTCTTTAATATAATATTTTTCTATATAGTTATAAAGAGGCCTTTTAGCGCCTTTATTGTTTTTTCCTTTTTTATTTTTTCCTTACGTATTTAATAGTTATTTCTTTTTATAATTTATTTTTATTTATTTGGTATTTCCTTATTTTTATTTAATTCTCTTTTAATTTATATATACTTAATAAGGTTTTTTACGCCTCCGTTTACCCTTTATTTATCCCCGCGTATTATTTTTATCCCCTTTGTTTTTATTTCTTATTTTTTATAATAATACCTTTACGCGTTATATATATCTTTTTATATATATCTTATTAATTATAAGCTTTTATTTAATTTAAAGCTTTTTTATTTTATATTTATCGCGTCGTTTATACGGCTTATTATTATTCCTATTAACTTAAACCGCTTACTTTTCCTTTCTTTTTACTTTTATTATTATTCCGCTTCCGTTTATCGTATTTAAAGTATTATCCTTATTATTACTTAAGCTATATACGCGTATATCGTTTCTGACCTCTGGGGTCCCGTTGTTCGTCGCCATCATTGGGTTATTATAATAATATTCTTATAGGATAGCTTATTATTTAGGTTAATATTATATAATTAAACTATCCGACTTTAAAATCCGATAATAAATTAAGAAGTATAAAAGTTTAAGGGATATATTAAAAAGCTCCGTATAATAGTATTCTCATAAAACGGCTTATTATTTATTTTAATATTATATAATCGGATTATCCGATTATAAAATTTAATAATAGATTAAGAAATATAAAAGCTTAAGGGATATACTTATTAAGTTATTATAATAATATTCTGAAATCCGAGAATGGCGACGAACAAAGGGACCCCAGAGGTCCAAAACGATACATATATGTATAGCTCTAATAATAGTAAGGGAGTACATTAAGTACGATAAGTGGAAGTAACGTAATAATTAAGAATAAGGTAATAAACGGGTAAATAACTTACGTTAATAAAAACGGTAATAACGCGTATAAGCAATATAATAATAATAAGCCGGATAATACTTAAAATAAATAAGGGAATTAAGGTTAATAAAATACGCATATTAAAATACGTAAAACGTATAATAATAATACGGAGGTAATAGGTAAATAAGGGGGTAAGAAGGCCGGTATGGTATTAATAGCGAAAAGTATAAGCGGGGGAAAAAACGGGAAAATAGTAGTAAAAATACTATTAAGGATATATAAAAGGGAAATAAAGTTAATAAGGAAAACGGAACCTTAAAGGACTAAAAATAAAAAGCGGAAATAATACGTTGTCCGGTAAAGGAGGGCGAGAAGGTAATAAGGGAGGCAGTAAAAACCCTAAAAGGACTTTTTACGGTAAAGTAAAAGGATATTACGTTAGAAACTTAATTAATATTATAGATTAAATTAAAAAATATAAGGGACTTTTATATAAAAATAAGGGTAAAATTAAGGGAGGCGGAGCGCTTACGGGGCTCTTAAAAGGCGGGAGTAAAAACGTTAATAAAGGGTAAAAACGGCGGCTTAAAATTAAAGATATAAAGTGAAAATATGAAGGTAATAACCCCTTAAGTAAAAGAAAGCTGGGCGATAAAAATAATAAAAAAGGTATTTACGGTAAAAAATAAAAAAATAACGGAAAAGAAGGTAACCGTATTAAAAAAAACGAGGATAATAACGGTCTATTTATTTAATAATAAAGAAAAAAACGTAATTACGGAAGTAAACTTACTATAATTAATAAAGGCTTTTAAGGTAACAACGGAACTATTAATAGAATAGATTATCGCGGTATATAAACTATAAAATAAAAATATCCTTTTTAATATAATATTATTAAAAATAAAAAAAAGCTTAAAGAGGTTTGAGGCTTAAATTAATAAAGGAGAATATAAATTAATTAAGGTTTTAAAATAATCATTTACCGTTATAGTAAATAAAATATACTTATTACGTTTTATAAAAACCGAAAAAGAGGTTATATTAAAAAATATAAAAAAAGAGAATAAGGTTTTTTATTTAAAGCTTAAAATCGTTAATTATAAGCTTTTTCCGGTAATAAAAAACTTAACTTTTTAAAATATATAAAAAGGTATTTTATTATTATATTAAGCGTAACGTTAATAAAAATATATAATAATATTTTAAATAAAAAGATTATTAAAAAAAGTTTACTTAAAATAACCCAGTTATAAAATAAAATAACGGATATTTATTAATATTTTAAATATTAAAGTTATAAATATATTATTATAAAATGTTTTTATATTATAAAATATATAATTTATATTAAAAACTATAAGATTTATAAGTATATAAAGTTAATAAGTAAAAAGCTTATAAAAAACGTATTTAAATATATTACGTATAATAAAAAGGGATACCCAGTATAGGATTCTAAATATATAATAAAAGCCAGGGAAACTAAACGTAAAAAGACTTAAATAACCGTAAAAATCCAACGATATAATACGTACGGAACTGGTTTAACGGGTTAATTAAAGGTAACCTTAAAATATAAGTTTAATTAATTAAATAATAAAGGGTAAATAATAATAACGGATAAAAAAAAAAAGGAAGCTCCTTATAATCTTAATTTTAAGGGTTAACCGTCCTATATCTTTAATAATAGCCGGGAAGGTACCTGGTTAGAAAACGTTTAACTTTAATAAGAAGTCCATAACTTAAACGGGTATAAATAAAAGTTTTTATAAAGGTTAATATATAATATATTAACGCTTTTAAAAGTAATATAATATAACGTCCGTAATAAAAAAATTAAAGTAATAATATTAATATTTAAGTTTAAAGAAATTAAGGACGTTAATATTATAATAATATAGGAATTACCGTATAGCCTATATATATATTTATTTATTAACTTAAGGGAAAGGTTTTATTTAACCTTTAAAGGGGATAAAATAACCAGAATATACTTTTTTATAAATAAATAATTCAACGTAAATAACTAAGATATTATTTATTATAATAGAAACCTTTATATATTCCGTATTATAAAAGAAAAGTACTTAAAGGGCGACCTTAATATTTATAATACGTATAACCCGCCGCCGGTTAATAAGGAAAAACCGTTTATAATATTATTACTTAAAAAGGTCTTAATTATTTTAAATAAATATATAATACTTAAAGACTTTAACCTATATTATTATATATAAAACGAAGAAGAGCATATAATAAATTACGTTAAATCGGATGACTTATTAATAGTTATTATTTAAATTAACCTTTTATTATTAATATTATAAAAGATTATTACGTAAAAAAATCGTAAATTTAAAATAACGATTAATTTAATTTTTAATATAGAAGAGGTTGCCGGCGCGGTTATAATATATAAACTATAAAAAGACTTAAAATATAACTCAGATTATATACCGATATAAATAACCTTAAATTAAACCGTTAATATAACTTTATTATTACCGGTAAGGAAAACGTAGAAAACGGTTAAAATAATAAAGGTTTATATAAAAACAGAAGAAATAATAATATAATTCACGGACCTCCCTTAATTAAATAATAAAGACCGGATCGATTTTTTTTATAAAATAAATAATAAAAATATTAAATAAAATAATTAATAAAATAATCTTAATAATAAAACCCTTTTAAAAAGCTAAAATTTCTTAAAATAAAAAATATATAACCGTAATTATAAAGGTAAAAAGGTTAATAAAGTAAGCTTTTAAATATAAGAATTAAAAGATATTTAATAAATTAAAAGCTATTTAAAAAGAAAAAGAGAAAATTATTAAGAAAATTAAGTAAATATATTTTCGGTTTATAATATATAATTTAACGGTTTTACTTTATAATATTTAAAAGTTAATAAAGTATAATAAAGAATAAAGTGGGAAATTAAAGCTTATCCTTAAATTCTTACCCTTTAAAAGACCCGATAATATATTAATTAATACCTTTAACGGTAAAATCGAAGCCTTTTAAAAGCATTTTTCCCCCTTTATTAAAAGTTAACTTAAACGATATCAATAACGTTATATATCCCGATCCCGTATTAATAAATAAGGTAATAATATAAAATATAATAATTAAGGTAATTAATAAATTAAAAAAAAATAAAGCTTTAAAATTAAATAAAATCCTTAATAGATTTTTATTAATAATAATATTACCGTTTAAAAAGGTTTTTACCTACCTCTTTTAAGTATATTTTAACGTTAACTATTATTTACGTAAGTTTAAGGAAATAAAAACGATTATCCTTAAAAAGTTTATTAAACTAAATTACTTTAAAGTAAAATCTTATAAACTTATTATATTCTTTTATACGTTAAAAAAGGCTTTAAAAACGGTAATAATGAAAATCCTTAATAATTATATAAAGAATTACAGACTTTTCTTTAATTAATAAATAAAAATAAAAAGAAATCAATTAATAAAAATAGCCCTTAAAGGATTAATCGACGGCGTATATACGGTATAAGGTTACGGGAAAAAGTATATTATAAGTCTTCTTTCTTTTAATATTATAAATACCTTTAATAAAGTAAATTATTAAATATTATTATATAACTTAAGGAAGAAAAAAATATTATTTTTCTTAATTAAATAAATAAAAAGTTTCTTAAGTAATTAAGTTATATTAATTAATTTAAGATAAAAAATAAACCCAATAAAGCCTATTATAATAAGGATTCTTTAAGGATTGTTTATTTCCTTTATATTATTTTTATTTTTTAACGGTTTATTAATTAAAAAGCTTATTAAGTTAAAATAAAAGGTTTAAATTAAAAACTTTATTAATAACGTTTACCTTTTAACCTATAATATATTTATATATATAAATTATCTGGAATTAAAGTAAACTTATAAAGTTTATCTTTAATAAGCGAGAACCTATAAAACTTAATTTATATTATATAAATATAAGTTTATTTATATAATTAAAAGCCCGAAACTATATAATATAATAATTATAATAAACTTAAGTAAAATTACGGTAAAACCGGATATTAATATTAAAGTTTTTAACCTTTAAATAAATAAGAAATTTAATTAAAAGGATTATATAAAAAAGGTTTAAAAAAAATAACTTTATAAGAAAAAAGCTTTACTTATCTCGTTATATTAATATAAAAAGTTATATTATAAAAGACCCGGATTATTTATTAAACCGTAATAAAGTTAATTATAATATATATTATAATTATTTAATATATATTTAAAAGTATTTTAAGATATAAAAAGAGTTTATTTAAATATTATAAAAAGTTTAAAACTGGTATTTAAAAGTAATTAACAATACTTATAAAATAACCTTTATCCCGGTATTAAAGTTTAAGGTTTTTATATTATTAATTAAAATTTCACTAAATTAAATAATTATTTAAGTAAAATTAAAGAGATATATATATATTTAATTATAATAATAGGAAACGGGCGGATCCGTTAGAATCTTAATAAGTTTTAAGTTAAAAAGAGTAAATTAAAAACATTAATCCCTTTTCTTATTAAAATAAAGTAAAAATAAATTAAGAAGAAAGTTAATTTTACCAATATTCCGGAGGTTAATTTAAACGTATATAAATTCCCGTTAAATATAAAAAGGCTGAAATTAAAGGGATTTAAAAAGCGAAAATTATAATAATTATTTTATAAGTTATAATAAAGTAAATTAAGCGTTAACGGAAATATAAAGATTTTATATTTTAAAGTTATTATTATTTAACTTTTAATAATAAAAAGATTATTAATAAGTATTTTTATTATTATAATATTATAAAGAAAAATAATAACGTATTAATAATTTAACTCCGGACGGATAAAAACGGTTTAATTTACTTCCTATTTATTATATATACCGGAAATCGGATAAACGCCGGATATAAATATAAATAAAGAAAGTAAAATACTATATATATTTTTATTTCTTATTTTTTATTTATAAAGATTAAGTTAAAACTTATTATAAAAGTTAATATTTATAATTACCGTTAAATATTATTTATAAAATAAAATATCCGGGTAATTATTAAATTTATAATATTTACCGGATTATTATTATAGTTTAATTTTATTATAAAGATAAATAAAATTATTAAAAATTTTATAAAGAAAATTTATTATTAATAAAAAAAAAAAAAAAAAAAGAGAAACGGAAACCGATTACGTTAATTATATAAACCAGAAAGCATCTTTTATAGCCGTAAAAATATAATAATAAACGTTTATTAAAAGTCTTTAAAAGAATTAATAGTAATAATAATATAAGAAAAATATATATTAAGTATATAAATATTAATAAAAATATTTAAAGGCATTATATAAAGTTAAAATAATATAAATATATAAAGAAATAAAAAAGTAATAAGTTTAAGGGTAATTTTTATAAGGATATAATTATAATATTATAAATTTTCTTAAGAAAATTAAAATATAAAAAGTATATAAATAAATTATTATTTTCTAGACGATTATTAATATCCTTTACTTTAAAAAATAAAGGGTAAAAATTTAATAAATACCGGTTTTTACTTTAACGTTATAAATATCAGGTTTTTACGGTTATTAATAAGGCTGAAAAACCGCGTATTAAGGAACGCCGGAATTAACTTAATTAAATCCGTAATATAAATTTATTAATTAATTAATCAATAATAATATTCTTATAAAACGGGTTATTATTCGCTTTAATATTAATTAATTAATTGATTTATACTACGGATCTAATTAAGTTAATTCCGGCGTTCTTTAATATACGGTTTTTTAACCTTATTAATAACCGTAAAAACCTAATACTTATAATATTAAAATAAAAACCGACGTTTATTAAGTTTTTACCCTTTATCTTTTAAGGTAAAAAATATTAATAACCGTTTAGAAAATAATAATTTATTTATATACTTCTTATATTTTAATTTTTCTATAAAAATTAATAATATTATAATTTTATTTTTATAAAGGTTATTTTTAAGTTTATTATTTTTCCGTTCCTTTATATATTTATATTACCTTAACCTTATATAACGTTTTTAAATATTTTTATTAATATTTATACGTTTAATATATATTCTTTTTATATTATTATTATTATTAATTCCTTTAAAGACTTTTAATAAATATTTAATATTATATTTTTATAATTATAAAAAATACTTTTTAATTTATATAATTAACGTAACCGGTTTCCGCTTTTCTTTTTTTCTTTAATTAATAACGGGACTTCTTTATAAAGTCTTTAATAACTTTATTTATCTTTATAATAAAACTAAATTATAATAGTAATCCGGTAGATATTATAAACTTAATAATTACCCGGATATTTTATTTTATAAATAATATTTAACGGTAATTATAAGTATTAACTTTTATAATAAGTTTTAATTTAATTTTTATAAATAAGGAATAAAAAATAAAAATATATATAATATTTTACTTTCTTTATTTATATTTATATCCGGTATTTATTTAATTTCCGGTATATATAATAAATAGGAAATAAGTTAAACCGTTTTTACTTATTTAAAGTTAAATTATTAATACGTTATTATCCTTTTTTATAATATTATAACGGCAGAAATACTTATTAATAATCTTTTTATCGTTAAGAATTAAATAATAACGATTTTAAAGTATAAAATCGTTATATTTCCGTTAACGTTTAATTTATTTTATTATAACTTATAAAATAATTATTATAATTTTCGCTTTTTAAATCCTTTTAATTTTAATCTTTTTTACGCTTAATAAGAATTTATACGCGTTTAAATTAACCTTTAAAATATTAATAAAATTAACTTTTTCTTAACTTATTTTTATTTTATTTTAATAAGAAAAGGGATAAGTATCTTTAATTTACTCTTTTTAATTTAAGGTTTATTAAGATTTTAACGGATCCGCCTGTTTCCTATTATTATAATTAAATATATATATCTTTTTAACCTTATTTAAGCAATTATTTAATTTAATAAGATTTTAATTAATAATATAAAGATCTTAAACTTTAATATCGGAATAAAAATTACTTTATAAGTATTATTAATTATTTTTAAATACCGGTTCTGGATTTTCTATAATATCTTAATAAGCTCCTTTTTATATCTTAGAGTACCTTTAAGTATATATTAAATAATTATAACGTATATTATAACTGGCTTTATTATAGCCTAATAAATAATCCGGGCCTTTTATAATATAACTTTTTATATTAATATAATAAAATAAATAAGGCTTTTTTTCCTATAAAGTTATTTTTTTTAAATTTTTCTTATATAATTTTTTTAATTAAACTTTTTATTTACTTAAAGGTTAAAGACTTTAATATTAATATTTAACTTTATTATAATTTTACTTAAGTTTATTATAATTATTATATTGTATAGCTTTAAACTTTTAATTATATAAATAAGCTTATATTTATATAATATAAATTAAACCTTATAAATTCTCGTTTATTAAAGATAAACTTTATAAGTTTATTTTAATTCCAGATAGTTTATATATATAAAAATATTATAGGTTAAAAGGTAAACGTCGTTAATAAAGTTTTTAACTTAAACCTTTTATTTTAACTTAATAAGCTTTTTAATTAATAAATTATTAAAAAATAAAAATAATATAAAAGAAATAAGCGATTTTTAAGGAATCCTTATTATAACGGGCTTTATTAAGCTTATTTTTTATTTTAAGTTAATTAACGTAACTTAATTATTTAAGAAATTCTTTATTTACTTAATTAAGAAAAATAATATCCCTTTTTTTTTAACTTATATAATAATTTTTAATAATTTATTTTATTAAAGGTACTTATAATATTAAAAGAAAGAAAACTTATAATATACCTTTTCCCGTAATTTTATACCGTATATACGTTATCGATTAATTTTTTAAAAATTATTTTTATTAATTAACTTCTCCTTATTCTTATTTATTAATCGGGAAAAAGTCCGTAATTCTTTATATAATTATTAAGGATCTTTATTATTATTATTTTTAAAGCTTTCTTTAGTGTATAAAGGAATATAATAAGTTTATAAGACTTTACCTTAAAGTAATCCGGCTTAATAAGCTTTTTAAGGATAATTATCTTTAATTCCTTAAATTTATATAAGTAATAACCGACGTTAAAATATACTTAAAAAAAGTAAATAAAAACCCTTTTAAATAGTAATATTATTATTAATAAGAATTTATGAAGGATTTTATTTGGTCTTAAGGCTTTATCCTTCTTTAATTTATTAATCGCCTTAATTATTATATCTTATATTATTACCTTATTTATTAATACGGGATTAAAGTATATAACGTTATTAATATCGTTTAAATTAATTTTTAATAAAAAGGGGAAAAATACTCCTTTAAGGGCCTTAATTTTACCGTTAAAGGTATTAATTAATATATTATTAAATTTCTTAAGGAATAGGAATTTAAAAATAAACTTTAATTTCCTATTCTGTTTTTTATTATATTTTATTAATTTTTAAATATTATAAAATAAGATTATTAAATTATATATCGTAAATTAAAAGTATATTTACTTAACCTTTTTAACAATCTTTTTTTTCCTTTTAAATAACCTTTAATTAATTAAGTATCTTTTAATTCTTATATTTAAAAGTTTATTTTATTAATTTTTTCATCTTTATAATTACGGTTATATACCCTTTATTTTAATAAATTTTAGCTCTTTAAGAGGGTTTTATTATTAAGATTATTTTATTGATTATTTTATTTAATACTTTTATTATATATTTTATAAAAAGGTTAATCCGGTCTTTATTATTTAATTAAAGGAGGTCCGTAAATTATATTACCGTTTCTTCCGTTTTTATATAAACCTCTGTTATTTTAACCGTTTTTTATACCTTCCTTACCGGTAATAATAAGGTTATATTAACGGTTTAATTTAAGGTTATTTATATTGGTATATAATTTAAGCTATATTTTAAGTTTTTTTACGGCTTATACGTTATAATTATACCGGTAACCCCTTTCTGTATTAAAGGTTAAATTAATCGTTATTTTAAACTTATAATTCTTTTACGTAATAGTTCCTTATAATATTAATAATAAAAGGTTAACTTAAGCGGTAACTATTAATAGGTTATCCGATTTAACGTAATTTATTATACGTTCTTCCTTATTTTATATATAATAATATAAATTAAAATCTTTAAGTAATATATACTTATTTAAAGTAATTAAGATTTTTTTAAATAATAATATTGTAAATAATCCCTTTTTATTAATTAACGGTAAATTATATATATTATAAATATTAAGGTCGCCCTTTAAGTCCTTTTCTTTTATAATATGGAGTATATAAAGGTTTTTACCGTAATAAATAATATCTTAAATATTTACGTTAAGCCACTTATTTATAAAGAAATATATTTTGATTATCTTATTTTCCTTAAAGGTTAAGTAAAATTTTTTTCTTTAAGTTAATAAACGAGTATATATATAGGTTATACGGTAATTCCTATATTGCTATAATATTAATATTTTTAACTTTTTTAAACTTAAATATCAATATTATTATTTTAATTCCTTTATTATGGACGTTATATTATATTATTTTTAAAAGTATTAATATATTATATATTAACCTTTATAAAAACTCTTTTATTTATATCCGTTTAAGTTACGGACTTCTTATTAAAGTTAAATATCTTTTAATTTAATACTTTCCTGGTTATTATTAAAAATATAAAACGGCCGGCTTTTAAGGTTAAGATTATAAAAAACTTCCTTTTTTTTTTACTTTATTTATTACCGTTATTTACCTTTTATTATTTAATTAATTAAGTTTACGTTTTAAGGCTTTTTTAATTAATCCGTTAAACCAGTTCCGTACGTATTATACCGTTGGATTTTTATGGTTATCCGGGTTTCTTTACGTTTAATTTCTTTAATTCTTATTATATATTTAGAATCTTATGTTAAATATCCTTCTTTATTATATATAACGTATTTAAACGCGTTTTTTATAAGTTTTTTAATTATTAACTTTATATACTTATAGGTATTATAATTTTTAACGTAAACTATATATTTTATAATATTAAAATACCTTATAATAATATATTTATAACTTTAATATTTAAAATATTAATAAATATCCGCCGTTTTATTTTATAATTAAATTATTTTAAGTAATTCCCCTTTAATAATCTTTTTATTTAAAACGTTATTATATATTTTTATTAACGTTATACTTAATATAACGGTAGAATACCTTTTTATACGTTTTAAGGAATTAAGTTTTTTTATTATTGGAGGAAGCCTATAATTAATAATTTTAAACTTTAAATAAAAAACTATATTTTCTTTTTTTATATTTTTTAATGTAATTTCTTTTTCGGTTTTTATAAAATATAATAAGTATATCCTATTTATTTTAATAGTAAATAATTACCTTAAAACCTTAACCGATTTAAACTTTCCTTTATTAATTTAAACCTTAAATTTCTTTAAGCTTTTTTTTTATTTTTAATAATATTATATTAAAGAAAATATCCTTATTTTATAGCTTATATACCGTAATAATTTATTCTATTAATAATTCCGTTATTACTTTAAAAGCCTTTATTAATTATAATAAATTTACTTCCGTAATTATATTTTTTTCTTTATCGTTAAATAGACAGACCGTTATTATCCTTATTTTCTTTAATATAATTATTCTTTCCTCCGTTATCCTTTTATTCTTTATTATAGGTACCTTTTTTATTACTTTTATCGTTTAACTTTTTTTCATTTAAAAGGTTATTGCCTTTATATCCTCATTTTATACCCTTAACCTTAAGCTGCCGTTTTTATCCTTTATTAACGTTTTTACTTCCGCCTTTTAAAAGCTTTATAAATACTCCGTTTCCTTTAACTTTATTTTTATTTTTATATAAAAGTTTTTTACGTTTTTTAATTTAATTTATAATATTAATTAGGTTTTTAACGTAATATCTTTCCATTTTACCGTAAAGAGTCTTTTTAAAGCCTTTATTATTTCCTTTACTGCCTTTTTGCCCTCTTTTATCGGGCGACGTATTATTTCCGTTTTTTATTTTTAATCCCTTAAAATCCCGTCTTTTTTATTAGCTTTATTTCCTTTTTATATATCCTTAATAATATTTTTATTATAATTTTCCTGCTTTTTCCCCCCGTTTATACCCTTTATTATTAATATTATACCGGCCTTCTTACCCCTTTATTTACCTATTACCTTTATACTATTATTACGTATTTTACGTGCTTTAATACGTATATTTTATTGACCTTAATTCCCTTATTTATTTTAAGCGTTATCCGGTTTATTATTATTATATTACCCGTATACCTCGTTATTATTTTTATTAATATAGGTTATTTACCCGTTTACCATTTTGTTCTTAACCATTATGCCACTTTTATTTATCGCACTTAATATACTCCCCTTACTATTACTAGAGCTATATATATACGTATCGTTTTGGACCTCTGGGGTCCCTTTGTTCGTCGCCATTTTCATCCTCGCTTTAATATTATATAATTAAATTATCCAATTATAGAACCTGATAGTAAGTTAAGAAATATAAAAGCTTAAAAGATATATTAATTAAGTTATTATAATAATATTCTTATAAAACGCTTTATTACTCGCTTTAATATTATATAATCGGATTATCCGACTATAGAACCTAATAATAAATTAAGAAGTATAAAAGTTTAAAGATTTAAAATATATTAAAATGCTTAATTTTATGAACGATAATAAGATTCTATATATTAATATTAAAATTATAAATATTAAAAAAATCTTATTTTTATTTTAATAATTAAATTTTCTTTAAATTAAATATTAATTATAAAAGATAATTAAATTTAATAAAATAAATATAATTTTCTTTAACTTCTATAAGAGTATCGGAGCAGTTTTTTAACTTTTTATAATAATACTTTTATAATTAATTTATATTTAAGTTAAATTAATATCTTAAAAATTATATATTTTTAAGATAATTTTATCTTATAATCGGACCGTCTTATTAATTAATATAAAAATAAGAAGTTAATTATTAAAAGAAAAAACTATTATATTAACCCTTACTTATATCAACCTTAAGCGTTTATAATAATAACTTTAAGTTTTTTACTTTATTGGTAATCTATATATTTAATTTATTATTTCCTTTTAAAATAATTATAAAATTAAGGTTTATTATAGAATAAATATTAATATTAAGTAATAAGTTTATAAAGGTATTTTATTAATAATTTATCGGTTATATAATATAACTTATTATATATTATAAATTAAAATATATAGCTTTAAATTTCTATTAAGCTTATAAAGCGATTTAATTAATATTTAACTTATAGTTTATGTATTTATTAAATTACTTATTATTATTAAAGTCTATAATATCATTATTATTAACTTTATCGGAAACGCTTCCGATTAAATATAAAGTTACGTAATATATCTTTTACCTCCGGAACGTAAATTTATTAATCCGTAATCGCTTAAAAACTTTTATGGTTCACAGTAACCTTAAAAATACTTTTATCGTAAGTATCTCTGTTATTATTTAGAAAATTAATTTATCGTATACCTCCATTTCCGGTACGACGTTATACTAACTGGCAAAATGCATCTACAGAATATACGGCGTAGGTACATAAATCCTTTACCTGACGGTGGTCAGGCCCCGGCCAACAGATTTGCGTAGCTCACATTTAGGCTCTCGTAAATACAATAAACATGATCGTAAATCTACTCCGGGAAGCGGGTCGGGATATATCCTATGGGATAAGGACGTAATAAGGACGGGATAGGGATAGGACGGGATAAAGTGAATAGAATCCCATCCCGTATTAATACGGGATGGGACGGGATGGGATCGGGATATGCCAAGATCCCGGTGGCGGATAAGATAAGGGAAAACCTGGTTAAAACAGTGAATTTAGGGGTAAATTATCACAAAGATTATCCCAAATATTTTTTGGTGGTTTATCGATAACCGGAAAAACGATTACCCGGTTATCGATAAACTATTAAAAAAATATTTATATTAATCTTTATAATAATCTACCCCTTACGGAAGTCCACACTAAAAGTCCTGGAGTACGTTAAAATCTCGGTCCGGAAAAACCATTATACCGAACTTTTTTTTTGTTTTTTATTTTTTTTTTTTATAATCCGACCACTATACACGTTTTGATCGCATTGTATGTACGTTTTGATCACCATCAGTAAGGGAAAAGGGGTATGAAGTGGCCCTTAAGAGCAGGGTAAAGGCCTTATTAAAGGGTGAGTTAACTATAGTCCAAGATGCCGAACGCTTAGAGTATTAATTATAATTTAAGCCTTAAGCTTTAAGTACTTATATTTATTAAGTATTTCCTTTTAAAAGGTCGACTTAAAGCTATAACAATAATAGAGTAAATTACCGGACTTTTAAATTAATCGATATATCGTTATAAAACCTAAACTTCTACTTAAGGCTTTAATTTAACGGCTTTATTTTATCTTTTCTTTTTATATATTAAAGATACGGACCGGCCGGAGAAACCTATAAAAATTATATTTAAGGTTTAAAAGAAAGTATTAATTAATATATAAATAAATCAAAATATATAAAAGATAATAACAATTAAGTATAAGCTTAAAGTAAACTTATTTAAAATAACGACTTTAAGGGTCTTTACGATAAATAAACTTTAATTTTATAAAACGATAAAAAAAACCGAGTTTTATATTTATAATAATATAAAAATAGCTTATATAAACCCTTAAATTTAAGGATTAAATATTAAAGGATTAAAAGAATATTATTTAAAATAATAAGATAAGTATAATATTAAACGTATAACGGGGTAAAGTACGGGTTTAACGTATACCATATAAAATAAGTAAAGGGGAAATAATTATAAGACTTTAATTAATTACGGTATCTTAGGTCTTTATAAAGTCCGTTATTTAACGATAATAAATAAAGAACTTAGAATTTATATTCTGGGGTTATTATAGTTATAATTATAAACGGCTTTATTATATTTAAGAATCTAAAACGGCCGTAAAGAAGAAAGAATATATTTATAATTTAAATATTCTTAACGTACGGCTTAAGCCTAAGAAACGGGTTAAGTAAGAACTTAATACTACGATGTAACGAATAGGCTTACGTAATAAAGGTGGCCCAAAACCTTAATAAAGATTTACGGCTGATACGGGCAAGGTAAAGGCCTATCCCCCCCCCCCTTGGCCTTTTATTACTAAGCTAATACCATAAAGGTGATACGCGGGGGTAAAGGTGGAATTAACTGGTATCGTTACCAGAAAAAGATCCTAAAGCTTAAACTTATCCCTTTTACTTTGGAGTATAAAAAGACTCGGTTAAATACCGTAATATAAGAAGATAAGGTACTTATATATACGTTAAAATATTAAGCCCCTTTTTTTAAGCTATTTAACGTGGTCCGTTTACCGTAAGCGGGTAACTTACCTGATTATAACGAGATTATGTTTTATTAATTATAAATAAAACGATAAACGACTCGGTTTGGACCTTTTTGTACTTAAGCTTAAGTAAAAATAACATAACTTAAATATTAAAATAAGGAACTTATATAAGACCGTACTTAAAAGTGGATTAAATGAATACCTTATTATATCCAAGAAATTATTACCTTAAAAAATGGTAATAAGTACTATAAAGGCCGAGTAGGTAATATAATTCGGCCTTATAATTCCAAGTCATAACGGCTAAATTATGCCAGGCATAAGAAGACTTTAAGGGTTTAGTTACGTAAACGGATAAGCATAAGGTAATTGTTAGGTCCTAAATAAGCTTAAAAGGCCTTATAATCAACGTTTTGAGTATAAAAAAGGGTGATATTTAAGTATATATAGTGGAAGAATTCAAAAAAAAAAAAAAAAAAATTTGCCAAGACACCGGAAGAACCCTTAACCGAGATTTTAGCGTACTCCAGGACTTTTAGTGTGGACTTCCGTAATTCACCCTCACCTGCACTTTTACCTGCACCTTTATTGATTCACTTTTACCCCGCGTCTTAACGGGATCTTGGCATATCCCGATCCCATCCCGCCGGGATAGGGATGGGATGGGATGGGATTCAGCCTTATCCCGTCCCACGCGGGATAAGATAAGTGAATCGAAAAACCGTCCCATCCCGTCCCGCTTCCCGCAGTACGTGAATCTTATTATTATACTTATCTTTTTCTCGTACGCTTAATATGAACCTTAGGTCTTATAAGCCCTAAGCCCTTTAATTCCCTAGGGTTAATAATAATTAAACAATAATAGCCCTCCTTACTACCTATTAACGTACCCGCTTTATTACGTTATCCGTTACTTTTATAATTAGATCGGAAAACTTTATACTAAGAAATATTAAATTAATAAATCGGCTTTATACTTTCTATAGAAAATAGGAAAAATATAATTAAAATTGTCTTTTTATTACGATAAAAAATATATTTAATATTAAATAATTATGTTTAAAATTTAATAATTATTATTTTTAAATATTAATTTACTATTAATAATAATTTATATACGTTATATTAACTAATTTATTAAGCTATATTACTTTAAGGAAGCCTTAACTTTAAGGGAAATTTGGAAAAATCGTAATAACTAATAAAGCTTTCTTCCCTTAAGGTTATTAATAAGATTAAAGAGACTTTAAGTTTAATGTCTAAATACACATTATGGTGGTAATTTATAAGCTATACCATAGTATTAGACTTAGCTTTATCCCATTTATTACTTAAGGACTTAAAGAAAGGAAGGAAATTGCCCTTTTTATATACCGGGTTTAATATTAAAGGTGCCGATCTTTTCTATAAAGGGATTAAATTATATTTAGTATTTCCGTTGAAAAACGTTTATAAACCGTAATTCTTACGGGATAAAAGTCGGCTTAAGACGATAAACTTAAGATACTATAAATCTTAATAAACTTAATATCTTTAAACGATAAGCTTAGGACATTCAATGTCCTCGAACGATAAGCTTAAGATAGAAGTTCGGTAAATACTTGGAGGGTTTAAACACTTAAGGGGTTTAAACTCTAGGAGGGTTCAAACAATGGGACGGTCATCTTTCTTAACTCGTCGGGTCTAGTCATATCTCTAGATAACCCTTTTGCGCTAACGCGATGGTAACCTATAAGGCATCTTTGACATTAAGGCCAGGTATACCGGAACATATAATATACCAGTAAGTAAATCAGTATATACGTAGAGTGTTTTATTGGACTATTTAATCCGGAGGCCTAACCATTATATATTAATCGAATTATTTTAAAGCTTAATCGCTTTATACCTTAAATATACCAGGGACTTTTCGGACTATAAGGTCATTTTTTACCCTAGGGTATTAATGGACCGTACGCTTTATATAAACCCTAAGGTTTATTTTAACCCTGGGGTCTTATAACCCTTAAGGTCTTTAATTCCCTGGGGTTATGGATAATAAGGTAAAAACGTCTTAGATTAATAACTTAATATACGGAACCTTGAAACGCAAGGATATAAATCATGTTATATAGGTTATAATAGAGTTAACCTATAACGATTTAAGTTTGGTATTAAATATTATTACCGATATTAATTTAAATAGTCTTATTAAGTTAATGGTGAATATCCCGTGTTTATAAGGGTTATATTATGGTTATTTAATCGAAGGAAATATATATTCTCTTTAACCCTATATTTTCTATACGATAGGAGTTCCTAAACCCCGATTTAGAACGTAAGTTTCCTTTATATAAAAAGTCTTTATAAGTAATACTTTTTAATATATAAGACCTATATATATTTCCAATGTTTACGATAATAAACAATTTATACCAATACGGAGTAATAAAGGTAATAGGATACCTACGTTAAAACGCTGAATTACTTTAGTCTATAGCTTCCTATTATACTTCCACTTTTATACCTTTTAAATAGTAAGTTTCACCGCTTATTAATATATTTACTTTATTGCATTATTAGTCCCTATAATCGGCTCGGATGATATCGCGATAAGAGACATTAAATTAACGAATCGGCTCTGAAATATTCGTAGGAAACAGGAAGAATATAATTAAAAATATGCTTTATTATAATAGAAAAACAATCCAACAATAGGTAGTCGTGTTCAGAGCTATTTTTAGATAATGGCCCACTGTTGATAACTGATATATACGTCATATTAGCTAATTTTCTTAAACAGTATTAGCCCGAGGGCAGCCTTAAAACGGTCGCAATGGCTGGTAGAGCTTTCTTCCCTCAGGGTTGTTAATGGGTCTGAGAGACTCGAAATTCAAGACGATAAGCTTAAGACCTTTAATCTCCTGGGACGATAAGCTCAAGACAGAAATTTCGATAAATGTTTCTTGACCCGTTTGGACCGAGTTAAAACGCTTATTTTTGCGATTATCTAGGGAGGGTTTAAACGCCGGGAGTGGTTAAATATTAGGAGGATTTAGATACTTAAGGGGTTTAAATACTTGGGGAGTTCAAATAATTAAAGGATTTAGATACTTAAAGGGGTTTAAACTCCGGGAGGGTTTAAACACTAAAAGGGTTTAGACGCTGGGTATTCTTACCCTTAATACGGATGAAAATAGAGGCATCCAATTCTGATACCCTCCAATTCTGGCATGCCCTCCAATTCTGGCATCTTTATTACCTTATCGGGTTTTGCCTGGCTTTACTATATATAGACTCGGAGGCTATACTTCAATATTATATGTCTTTAGATAATTATCTGTAAACATTATTCCGCAGAATAAATACCTTAAAACTCAAATTGTCTATAAACTTATAACGTTTTCTGACGAATGTCTCTAGCTTTATAGTGTCTTTTAATATTGGTCTTAAATCCTTTTTACGTTATAAGATCTCCTTTCGTATTCCTGCGCTTATAGTTGCGGTATATATTACGGGCGGGGTTCACGTTTACTTATTACGATATATATTTAAATTAGTCTATACCACCGCTGGTGGCTTGGACCATTTTTTAGTATACAACGTGGTGTATATTTACTAATTATATATACCTCTTATGGTTCGCTTTGCTAGACCTCTTAGCATCCAATTCTGGCTCCCTGGGCTCCAGTTTTTGCCTCCCTACTTCTTGGCCCCCCTTGGGATAGTTCTTAATCTACCGGAAATTGACTTTAATCCTCCCCTTTCCGTCTTTATTTCGAGTCTTTATTTACTCGCCCATCTAATTCCTCGCAATTCTCTTTTTCGCTCGCTTCCCTTATTTTTTAGAAACCGGACTTTATCTATATTATATAATACCGCTGCCATTTTCTCCTTTAATCGTTATTTTAAAAATATTCTTAAGAGCCTTTTTACTTATATATTTTCCTTTAAAACTTTATTTTCTTATTACGTATAACGATAAGATAATTAATCGATACCGTAAATTAATAAGCTACCGCTAATGATTATAAAAAGATCGATTAAAACCGGTAATTAAGTTTATAGATATTAATATAAGTATTTCTAATAAATAATTAATATTTAAAAATAACTATTATTCCGTATTTTCTAACTTTAAAAATACTTATATGCTATTAAAAAAGGTTTCTATTATAATGGGAAAATTTATTCTTATTATGTTGAAATTTCCTTTAAGTTATAAGGAAGTTTTTTACTTAATTATTTAATCTACGGCTTAAAGACGTATGAACGCGGACAGCAGCTCTTAATATTAAATGCTGTTAATAACCTCGGCTTCCTTTACTTATCTTTACCTGCGACATAAAGATATAATATTATAGGAAGCTTCGAGTAATCTCTAACGAGCTTTAATACTTATTACCTGAAAGTTATAACTTATAACTAAGGCGAGATTTCTATACGTAAAATCCTTAACTTTTAATAAAAGAGTAACCTTTATTTTAAGGGTTATATATAAACCTAAGAACTCTATTGATAGTTATTGTCAGGACCGTTTATAAGCCGGACCTATAATCAACACTTTTTTCCTTCCTCCATATTTTTTATACGACTTAACTTTTCTGCTTGTCTTCTGAAGATCTCAATCTGAGATAATATTAACGGAGACATCCTAAGGTTTAAAAATACTTGCTTTATGCCTTCGCTATACTGGTTAAGCTACCCCTTTAAGGCTTAATCTCCTTAAAGCTATGGTTATTTAAGCTAGGCTCTTTTAACGTAGGATCTTTAAATCTACGGTATTTAAAAGATAGCCTCCTAAGAGCTCGGTCGTTTTAATAATAATACGCTTTTTAAGTAAGCCATTATTTATTATAAATCGTAATTCTTATAAAAGTTCTTTAAGAAAATAGTTGAATTGCTGGAAGTGGAACATTAGCCATTAGAGCGAAAAGCTTATTGCGTTCATTATATGGTAGAACTGATTAATGCTAAAACTTGAGATCTGGATCGAATAAAACGGGGGAACGGGAATAATAACCTGGGGATCAGAATTACGGCAGATAAAGGGTATTCAGAAAAGGAGCTTGGAGGGCACCGGGAATAAACCGTAGCAATTAAGTTAAAAGGAGTTAAAATTAAAGCGTATATAAAAGAGGAGCAGGAGGCTATAATATCCACTGAAAGTCTCGCTTTTTCAAACATCTCACACTCGATCTTCAATATATATAATGTCTTATCTCTAAAACAACACTATGCCGTACACAGCAAAAGTAAAGATTCATTAAATCCTGTGATAAAAGTAAGCTTCTATTATAGAAGAGAAGATATTTTTAGGTCCGAGCGAGGAAGGTCATCCGACAGAACCTTCCAGAATATCGGAGTCCTAGCTTTCCCAACTAGGGCGGGCCATAGGGACATTAGGGCCAATGCAGAATTTAGATTTTAAAAAATCAGAAATCCCAAAAATAAAATAAATACCCTATTCATATATATCTTATTACACTTCTTATATTATATATTTCTCTAATTTATATACTTCATCACCTTCATCACCCTTATTACCCTTACCCTCGCCACCCTCACCACCCTCACCACCCTCACCACCCTCACCACCCTCACCACCCTCACCACCCTCACTACCCTCACCCTCACCCTCACCACCCTCACTTTCACCCTCACCCTCACCCTCAATTGCACCTTCACCCTCACCCTCAATTGCACCTTCACCCCCCTCACCCTCACCACCCTTACCACCCCCCTCACCCTCACCACCTTCACTTTCACCCTCACCCTCATCACCCTCATCACCCTCATCACCCTCATCACCCTCATCACCCTCATCACCCTCATCACCCTCATCACCCTCATCACCCTCATCACCCTCATCACCCTCATCACCCTCATCACCCTCATCACCCTCTCATCACCCTCATCACCCTCATCACCCTCATCACCCTCATCACCCTCATCACCTTCATCACCCTCATCACCCTCATCACCCTTATCACCCTTACATAACCTGACTTTACTATTACCTTTAAAGGCCTTAATATTAAGGTACAGGTTATAAGTATGATTAATAGTGCAGGTGAAGGTAAGGGTGGTGAGGGTGAGGGTGATGAGGGTAATCAGGGTAATGAGGGTGGTAAGGGGGTGAGGGTGGTGAGGGTGGTGAGGGTGAAGGTGCAATTGAGGGTGAGGGTGAGGGTGAGGGTGAGGGTGATAGGGGTGATGAGGGTGGTGTTGGAGTGCTGATGACTCCTCATGGTGTTGTCCAGTGCATATACGTGTTGACTTAGAAGTGTTGTGTATATTAAAGCACTTGGCCGTATATCTCAGAACGGCCGGGATCCTTTGGAGATAGATTTACTCTTCCTATATATACTTAAATAACTGAATTAATGAATACGTTATATACCCATTATATTAGGTTATAAGCCCGGTATAATTATAACTATATATTAAGATTCATTTAAACAATTAATTTATTTTATTAAATTAAAATATAAATTACTTATTATATTATATTAACTATAGCGGTAATAATACTTAAAGATAAATTCTATAATACCGCCGATTATAGGAAATAAACAGAGAAAACTCAATAAGATATTAATTAATTATGTTAAAATAGCGAAGTTAAAGGGATTATTAAATTATACGTTATAATGTATAGACGCTTAATCGGCCCTTATTATAGCAAATATATAAAAGGTCATTAAAGAAAATATCCTTTAAAATATCGACTTTATTACTTTATTAATAAAATTAAAAATTAAAATAATTAAGGTTTTACCAATCTTAAAAGAATAGAAAAAAGCTTATAATTAAATATAGGCTATCCTTAATATAATTATTAATAATATAATCTATTATTAAATTAAGGGGATCTTAAATCCTTACTTAATTTAAAAAAAACTTAAGTAGCTTTATATTATTAAGGATATAATAACTAGAAATTAAACGCTTTAATAATTATTATATTTAGACTTATCTAAGTATATAAGTTTATAGGAATATTCTTAAGAATTTAAACGGCTTTAAAATAAGCTTTTTAACCTTAAGGCCGATATATTAAACTAATAATATATTATATTCTTCCGGATAAAATTAAAAGAGAAATATAACGTATATGTATTCTTACTAGAATAAGTTATAAAAAGCAAAGGTATTAAGATAAATATTAACTAATTTATTATTATTCTTACTAAATATAATTGCCGACGATTTAATACGGATAAAATTATAAAGGTAATATAGGCCCGAGTTAATAATTACAGTAAATATGAAAAACCCAAGAATAATAAGTTAAAAAAGAAGGATAAATATATATACTATAAAGGGGCGTATAAGGTCGATAAATACTAATATAAATATCCCGATTAATATTTAAATAATTAAAAACCAAAAGATAAAAAGCTTGACGTTAAGAAAAGAATAAAAAGGCTAAATCGGATAAAGAAAAGACTATAATTATAAGGGCCTTTATTATTAAAGTTAATACTCTTATTTAAATTAATAAAATAATATTAATAATAAAGTATAGCTTATTATTACCTTAATAAAAATAAGCTTACTTTATTTTTAATATAACGGTTAATATTTATTATACGTAAGATCGTATTTTCTTTATAGATTATCGATAAGTTAATAATATAAATATTAACTTTTAAATAAAAATATCTTTAATAATAAGGATATAAAAATAATAAGGATTAAAACGATTATTTTATAGTCGGTCCTTAACGGTAAAGTAAAGCCAATTAAGCTAACGGATATATAATATATATTTAAGATAAATAATACCCTTATTTTCTTTAAAGCTCTTAATAAAAAGGATTATAATATAATTATAGGATAAAGACGGTAACGAATCTTTAACTCGGATGATTATAACGTTTTTACTGGATTAATTTTTAACCGAAGTTTAATGGTAGAACTTTAATCTATAGTAATCGGTAAAATATTAATAACTTACTCCTTAAGGTCGGTATCGTAAAATTAGTTATATAAACGTCTCGCTTATTACGGGATAAACACTATTAAATAAGCCGTAAAGATTATTATTAATATTAATATAAAGAAAGCGGATTTATTTTAATTATAAAAATTTAAATACAATCTTTATAAATTGTATATTATAAATATATAAACGAGAACTTTATTATATTCCTATTACCGTAAGGAGCGAATTAAGCGTTTACTTAAAAAGGCTTATTAATATTATAATATCGCCGGTAATAATAATATTATATATATTATCGGTAGTTACCGTTACTATATAACCTTAACCGATAATACTATAGATATAATATTTATTTATATAATTAAGGGCCGTAATAAGTTACTAAAAGTATTAAAGGAGTACTTTATTAAAATAAAGGCTTAAAAATATATTTTAATTTGTATCCACAGTAATAATAAGATTATTATAAGTAAAGAGTACGTTATATTATATAAAGATTTTAGACTATAATATAAGATAATAACTTTATATAATCTGTATTAAAACGGTATCGTTAAACGTAACTTCCGGACTTACTTTAATAAAGTAAAATCGATTCTTTATATAATTAATATGCCTTAGAACTTTTAAAATAAAGCTTTTAATTACTTAATTTATATAAAAAACCAACTATTTATAAAAGTTTTTAAAGGCGTAATATTACTTAAAGCTTAAATAATAAATAAACTTAATATTACTTACCTACGTTTATTCGGATATCTTATATACTATTATAAAGAATTAAAAGTAAAAAAACTTAAATATAAAAGCGAGAAATATCGATTTATAGGTTATAAAGCTTTAAATTAATACCGATTTTAAAGTTTTAAGTTAAAGAAAATTATTATCTCAGTTTACGTTCGTTTTAATAAGTAAATAATTATAGTTAATAATAAAAAGAAATATAATAATACCGACTAAATATTTATTAACGTTATTATTAATAATAACGATAATAACGTTATTAACGCGGACGATAAGAAGGGTAATAATTTAAATTCAGATTTTCCAAGGGAGGCTTAATTAAATACCTTAAATTTATTAAATTTTTTAAATTCCTTAAATCCTATATACTCTTTAAATACTAAAAATCCATTACCTTAATATGAATCCGACAATGATAAAACCGAATTTTATTCTGTATACGGGGGTAAGAACTAGGGTAACGACGTTACCGGCTTAAGTAAGGATAATAAAAATAAGTTTTAAGGGCGTTAATTAAAGGGAGGAATACGTAAGGACTATAAAGCCCTTTTAGGAATAAGGATTAAAGATAAAAAGGTGGCTTTTATATATTTAGAAACCTATACCTTTGTTTATAGAGCTTAAAGTTTTATTTTAGTTAAAATATTAACTTTACTTAACGTCTATAATACCTTAAAAAGCCCGGACCGTAAAAAGTAATTTAAGGCCTTTAAAACCGAGCTTAATTATATAAATATATAAAAGGTTTAAGAACTTTTACCGATTTTATTAAACGTAAAGCCTATATTAGGAGAATAAGTATTATTATATAAATACAGACCTATAAAGAAGATTCTTCTATATAAAGCCCGTTAAATAATAAAAGGATTTTATTAATAGTAAGGTAAAGACTATTTATTAATGTTCTTAGCCGTAATAAAGTTTATAAGCTAATATTTATTACTTATAATTATAGCCTAAAATAATCTTAAAGCTAAAGTAATCGATATTATATTAGTTTTTTTTAAGGTTATTCTTAAAAACCGGATTTAAGTAAAATAACTATACGGTTTTATAAAGATTATCCCGAATAATAAGTAATTAATATATTATCCTTAAAAGGCATTATATAGTTTTAAATAAACTTTACTTAAATAATACTTTATATTATAAAAAATACTTAAATCTTTAAGATTTAACTATATAATTAAAAATTACTTTATATTTTACCACTTTAAAAAAAAAATATTACTTTTACTATTTATATAAACGATATATTTATCGTTATTAAAGATAAGTAAATTATTTAATGACTTAAAAACGTTCTTAAAGAGTATTTCCGTCTAAAAAAGTTAAAGGATATTATATATTATTTAAACATAAATATTATACGTAACCGATTTAATCGTTCTATTTATTTTATTCAATCGATTTATATTAAGTAATTATTGGAATAAATAAATATAAAATTCTATCTCGATAAAGGATTATATATACCGATGATAAAGGGTATAATCTTAAAGCGAATATTTAAAGAATATAAAATAATAAAAGTAAAGTAAAAACTATATATATCGTTTATAAGTACTTTATAATAGATAACTTAATTAATACGATTTAGTGTTTTTTTCTTTATTAATAAGCTAAGAAGCTTTACCGTAAATTTAATAATTATTTATATTAAGTTATATCTTTTAATATTAAAATAAATTTATTTTAATTTATTCTCATCAATCAAATACTATAGTTATCTTATTAACTAACTTTAAATATAATATAATTTATAAAACTGTATAAAAACTTTTTCCCTTAATTTATTTCTTTATAAAATAAATTACTTTAATAATAATGTTTACCTTATTATTTTATAAATTAATAATTAAGTAACTATACGGATTATTAATAAGCTATCTGATTATAATTATATTAAATATATCCGGAACTACTATTATATAGTTTATAAAATAATAATTAAGATGAAGGAGCTTATTCTTAAGTAAATTCTATTTAAAGAATAAATAACGGATATACTTATTAAGTTATTTAAATAAATAGAATTTATCTTTACATGTAAGTTATTAAGCTTATACGTTATATCAAAGGATAAATAATAATGGATAAGGTAAATTATTAATATTATTGTTATTATTATTAAAGGGAGTATTAAAGTATTAATAACTCCTTATATAATTGTCCAGTATATATACATATTAACTCAGCAGTGTTATGTATATTAAAGTACTTAACTGTATATCTTAAAACGGCCGGGATCCTTTGGAGATAGATTTGCTCTTCCTACACACACCTAGATAACTGAATCAATGAATACGTTGGATACCCATTACATCAGGTGGTGAGGGTGCAGGTAAGGGTAAGGATGTAATTGAGGGTAAGGGTGATAGGATTGAAGGTAATAAGGGTGGTGAAGTATATAAATTAGAGAAATATATAATATAAAAAGTGTAATAAAATATATATAAATAGGGTATTTACTTCATTTTTGGGATTTCTGATTTTCTAAATTCTAAATTCTATATTGGCCCTAATGTCCCTATGGCCCGCCCTACCAACCCTCCCTCCAATGTGGCTAATCTATTCGATGGACTGTTCATATCTGATGTTTACTTATGTCGCTTAACCACCCGCGCGCCTTGAATACTTACCTGTTTTGACCATTTAAAACCTTTAACCGCTCAGCATATATAATTATTTAAAGGTTTTAAACATTAACGCTAAACGTCTACTTATTCTGCGTATTCACTTAGAATATATGTCCGTCACCTTTATTTACTACTTATCTCCCGTGTTCGCTCCTTATACCTGACTATCCCACTAGAGTGTTCGATCACGGGGCTTAATTACCCCAACCCTTTAACCACTGATAAGCAATTGCCACTCTTCCACCGAATTGATCGCAAGATATAACTGCTTATCGTTCACGCTTGATTATCCCAATGGTTAAAATGCTATACTTAAGAAACCTCGGCATATAGGAGCAATATTAAGAGCGTAATAATAAGATATAAGCTCCTCCTAGTCCTTCAGCTTTAACGCTAACTTTCTTGATTATGGAAGATACTTTAAGATTAAGCTAACGTAAGATTATTAAGAGAGCTTAATAAGGGATTGACCTCAGTAAAGCATTAAAAAATGTTGTCGATAAGTCGCTGAGATTGGTAAACCTCATATAATCGGTGGACGTCGGACTGGATATCCTTCGAATAAAAATGTTCAATCTCCCCTGGATACTATTATAGGTCGGGAGATTTCCAGCCAGGCAATTAATACTTGCCAGCGAACATAGCCGCATATCCATAACGATAACCTGGTTCTTCCTATTGCGGCGCTTATAAGCAATATAATCGCCACCGGAAAATCCCAATATTTCCCAAAATAAGCCCCCGCAGTAGTGATTGCTTTGCGGACTTCGCCGTAACTTGCAGTAGGAGTATCTTGTAAAGCTTCGAACGGCTCGCGAAGGCAGATAACCCGTCTGCTCTTATCTCCCAACTCGGGTTTAATCTCAAATAAGCCGGCATCTATTAACCTCTGCATATTTGTTACGACGCATCTGCCTCTGACATCCGTGTTTCCTTGCGTCAGGTAATCTGCAAAGTAGTATCCCTTTTCACTCTTACGTAGCCGAAAGAAAGTCTGGAGAATATCCCGTTAATAAGGGTCCGTATACAAAGTAGAGAACTCTAAAATCTCTATCTTTAATAAATAAACCTCTTGGAAAACTACGTATATCGAGTATAAGGAAAGATCTATAAAAATTCCGGCTTATTACGATCGGTATAATACTTATATAGATTATATTATAAGCTAAAAAGCAAGTAGCCGGTTTAGCTCATTAAATTATATTCCGGCTTACGAGAACGTTATTACCTCAAATACTTATTTAAACGCCTTACTGCCTCCGAAGGCTATAGCCTTAATATGCCCTGCTTTTCTCCTTAATTACAGCTTTAAACTGGCGCAATAATATAGAAACCCGTCGTTTTAACTATAGTATTCGGACCGTAAATATGGAAGAGATAACTTGGTATATTATTCCGTTCAAATAATAGTATTTTATATAATTAAAATAAGTTCAGTTAGAATAGAAATAACGCTTTAATTATAAATATATTTTCATTAAAATTTATAGCTATATTAAGGAAAATTAAGATAAACTTTAACGTTACGTAAAGATTTTAATAACTTAATGTTTATTAATAATTTATTAGTTATTTTAAAAGTTAATATAAAATTATTTTATTTTTTTATTTTTAACCTTTTTAGCCTTTTCTTTATTAACTTTAATTCTATTAATGTTCAATAATTTTATTCAATAGCTTATTAATAAGATATAGATTCTATTAAGGTTTAAGCTTTAAGTTTTTTTTTTTTTTAAGATAATTAATTTTTTATAAAATAAGTATAATATTATTATAAAGTATCCTTTAAGTTCCGTTCTTTATTATATATAAAATTATTTTAAAAAATAAAATAGAATAATAAGTTAAGCTTTCTTTTATTTAATAATATTATTAATAGTTCTAATTACAATCTATAAAAAATAATATTAAAACTTCTATTTACTTTAATAAGTTATTAAGTTATTAATATTTTTTAAACTCGTTTAAAGCGGCCGTTATAATTATAAGTATTATTATACGTTATTATACTTTATTGTTAAAAAAGCCCTTAATATTAATGTTTAAAACGTAATCTTTAACCTTATTATTATAGTCTCCCGTATAACATTTTTTAATAAGCCTTCCTGCTTCCTTTAACAATACCTTAATTATAATATTATTTTTATCTTTTAAAGTAATAAATAAACTTAAAGAATTATTAAATTAACAATATTTTATAAAATAAAAAGATATACGTTCCGTAATATTAACGGTTTCTTTAAAAAATACTTTAAGGGACAGTATTAAAGCCGGAAAATTAAAGCGATTTATAATTTAATAAAAAAGTAATATAAATATAAAAGGTAAATTAACTTTGATGATTTATTAAATAAAAATATTATATAAGAATAATTATCTTATTTTTAAGATAAATATTTTTTAAATTTAAACTGTATTTTATATATAACTCAGAGTATTAATAACTTAATTAATAATAAAACGTAACGTTAATTGGATTTATTTATAAAGAAACAAAATATTAAAGTAAATAAAAAATATAATTAAAAAAAAATATATATTATTAAAGAACTTAAACGTTTAAAGTAAACTTTAAAGAAGATTTTATTATAATTAACTAAATATATATATAATGTTTTTACCGTTTAACTTACCTGCTGCTTTATTTCCGGTTTCTTTTTATATAATATTATTATAAAGTTATAAGTTTTTAATCGATTTAACTTTTATAATTTAAAGGAATTTAATATATATAAAGAACTTAAAAAGTTTATTTAAGTTATCGCGGAATATATTATAATAAACGATAAAGAACTAAAATCAAATATATTTACGGAGTTAAATAGAATAAACCGGTTTATTATTATTAATAAGGATATTATAAAAATAGAGAATAGAATATAACTGGATAAAATATTATTTATTAAGTAACGTACGGTTATATATTAAGGTACGACCTACTTCCGCAGTAGCGACCGGGCAAATATTATTAAGTTTTCATGGACATCCGATAAGCGGGCGCCCGAGGTAAAAGACTACTAAAGGGCTGGTGCCGAAAGGGCTGGATGCTGGTGGTTTTAAGAGGTGGTTATAAAGACGAAGTAGGGTATGCTTGGTCGGCGACTATATACTAATGTATAAAGCGCGCAGTACTATGATCTTGGATATGGAGAGTTTACATCGGAAAATAGCCAATATGGTATAAAAGTAGACTTCCGTTAAGTATTTGATTAAGGGCTTAATATAAGTACTTATAATATATATAATGGTTAAACGTAAACCATAGTTAACGATAACATTGATTTATAATAATACTTTTTTAAGATTAATCCCAAGTTTCTTACGATTTTAAACTTCTCTTTATTCCTTCTTATCACTATAAAGTCTCGATAACTACATCGCCGGGCCGGTATAGACCCCTTAATTATCGCCTTCGCTATATAAATGGGAGTTAGTTACCTATCCATTTATTAATAGATCGTCGTAATAAGTATCCTTAATCCTCCGCTGGGTATTATTTCCGGATATTTCTCCGTTAATAGCAAAGCGAGAGGTGCTTTGAGTGGACGAGTTGGAAGGGTTGTGGCTTTAATATATCACGAGTATCAGTAATTAGATTTCGAAGTCAACGGCTTTATCGAGGTTTTACAGTTGAGGTATCGATGGAGATATACCTTAATTAGGAAGGCTATAACTGCGACCAAAAGCATCAAACCGCCGGTAATTTGTTCGTTTTGCCTTTATCCGCCAAAGTAACTCCGCTCTCTTTTAAAGGCTTCGTAATAAGCCGTAGCCGTGTGACTTTTGTCCGGGAAGGGCTACGCTCTATCCTGCACCGAATGAAGACCACAGCACTGGTGGCGATCCTGGATCCTACGGATTACGTCCGCGTTCTTGTTGGAGAATAGCCAACTCCATCGGCGTTCCAGATGGCAGCTCAGGTCGTTCGGCGGAGTCATATAGGTAAGAGCGAGAGTAGCGATAACGGTCTCGTAGATGAGGAGCAGCATGATTAGTGATATAGCTGACCAAAAGAAGCTAATCTTGGCGTCTTCAAGGCCTCCATAGGAGCGACGAGGAAGGGATCGAGCACCTTGGATGGTGACACCCGTGAATATGGGAAGTAAGATGGTTGCCGTGGCTGTGACGGTGGAGATGGGCAAAGCCAAGGATCGGACCCTATACAAGGAAATGCTGCGATATTGTAAGCTCGACACGACCACCAGGCGACGGATTTAGGACGGACCTTGCAGGAATAACGAGGCCCATCAAGACCTACATGCACTGTCTTAGTCCGTTGTCTGGGTATTTAGGGAAAATGACCTTTACCAGCGGTAGAATGAGCGAGACCACCTGACTTGATAGATGCATCTTGCTCTGATGGGCTCAGCTGTCGTCGTAGTATGGACGTGCCGTAGAGTGAGTCGTACGCGATGATGCTGATGGTTTGCAGGGTCGCAAGGATGACTCACCGCTTAGAACGGTGGAGCTTGGGGCTAGGCAGGATGCATTGGGGGCTCTAGTTATTACGCTCCCCTCACCATTTAACAGACAACATATCCATTCTGCTACGATGCCAGACGCGTTCGGCCTTCATTCAGAATTGTATGAGATTGATCAGACGGTTTACACTTAGTTCAGTCGCAACGAAAGCCTCCAATACAATCCCTAAGCATGTCCCTTTTCTGAAGAGAAGCCTCGTTTCAAGGTCCTTTCACTCCTCTCCGGTCGATCACAGTAACTGCGACTTCGGCAGCCCTTACGCCTGCTCTGAGTATATGCAAGCCTACAGGAGGCCGATATTTAAAATCTGCAGAGTCCATCCGACCGTGCATCAGACTTATGGAGATTCTCACGATCGGAAAGGCATACGGTCTTACAGCTTTACTTCATTTTGTGAGCAGTGCTGGCAGGACTATAAAAGGGTGGAGAGAAAAAAAGAAAAGAAGAAGGAGCAGATCCTGGCCTCGTACAAGGCGAGAGTGGCTAGCATGTTGGACAATATACAGCAAATTCGCTTGAAGGAACAAGCCCCTATCGTTTGTGCCGTTGACGAGTTTATGAGTGAAGTCAAACCTGTGCACAATTACACCCCATCACACCGGATAACAGGAAGTTCCAGCGCTAAATTATCGATAATTTATCTAAAGAGCTTCAGATTGTAAAGATACGGAACAAGTATATATATAATAAGTAACGAGTCGATGCTATGGATTTCAGACTGTGGTTCTTCGGGCCATATTATGAAATGTGAAATTGCTGTGCGTAAGTATCAAATATTTCGCGGACAGGAGATGTGGATTAAGCACTGTCTACATTTACGACATTTTTATCAAATTTTGACTTCGTAATCGTTATAGATGTCTACCTAGCATTGGGAATACCCTAAGACCCAAGAAATTTTTGAGATAAATATGCCCCGGTATCCTGAAGGCCCAGAACCAGGTAAGAAGACATAAACGCTCTCATTCTGTAAGAGATCCCCGTTAAGTTGATCTACTGTGTACTCGCCTTTGTCAGGGGGAATTTGAGTTTCCTTCAATTGTGCATAGTTGATTCGAATAAAGGACTTCGGCCCATTAGCGGATCCAACTCAATATATAGAGCGTTGTCGCGCATTTAAGCATTTTGAGTATATCCCTTCGAGTATCGGAGAAAAAATCGTACGGGAACTTTTTTCTGCAAAGACGGTAGCAAATATTTTTTAGGGAGCGCTATTTCCACTCGTTTATTTATTATGAAGTACGGTGGTCTCGAGGTACCTCCTGCGATGGTCTCCTCTATAACATCCCGGCTGTCCTTAAAGTAGCTTGGATGGGCTGTGAGTAGACCGGATCCCGCTTGCTTAGAAGTCCAGGCGAATAACGATTCATCGTCCGAGATTTTCGTGATCTCGGTCTGGAGCCGATAGAATGCCATTTCAGCGCCTTCACCATATAATAGTGCCATATTGACATTAAACAGCCTTAATAAACAATAAGTTAAGTCTTCCTTCTCACTTATTTTTCAATAAGATACTTAGCTTATCCGCGTAGCAATGCTGGCCCGGTGTGACCTCCCCATGTGTGGAGGAGCTTGCCATTGTTCGCCAATCTTTATCACCTTGGTAACTTCCTTGTAAACATGCTCTAGGGAACTGATGTTATTCCAACGACGATTATCCTTAAGATGGCCAACCTGTCGCAAAACGATCGTAACATTATCGCAGAGCATCCTTTGGTTAAATATCTGGATTATCCACAAGATTTATTCCGGAAAGTAAAGTAAAATCATAAACTTAATTCCTTTTCATACGGTGGTTATATTGATGGTCTCGATTTAAGTCTTTAAAAGGCAGTATTATAATTTTTCTTTATTTTATTAAGTTATGAAATTGCTTTTAACCTTCGCTTAAAGATTGGAAGTAGCAATATAGCTATTAAAATTATTCGGACTCGTTTTAATTATGAATTCTACCGGGCGCTATCGCGGCTTATCGTTAAATAAGCTGCCGATATCGATATTTAGAATACCGTATTCGACCTTACTATTACAGTCTCTTGGATAACCCTTTTTATTAGCGTTCCTATTTCCTTTAATAGCACTTTAATTCCAATTTATCATCCTTATTTCAGGGCAGCGAATAGACTTGGAAGATCATTAAGTCTTTTAACGGGTTCTTTTAAAAATACTTCAAGGGAAGGCGTTGGAGCCGGAAAGTAAAACGATTTATAATATAATAAAAAAATAATATAAAGGTTAACAATAAACCGATTTTCTTAATCCGTTAAATAAGGATTTTATATAAAATTAATTATTTTATTTTTAAAATAATTTTTTTTTAAACTTATATAATATCCTATATACAGAAAAGAATATTAATAACTTTATTAATGGTAAAATATAGCGCCAGTTAAATCTATTTATATAGAGACGAGGCATTAAAGTAAGCGGAAAGCATAATTGGAAGGATATACGTATCATTGGAGAACTTAAACGGTCGAAGTGGACCCTGCTGCAACTGGCCAGGTACATGCGCGATGCCGTCACCGCTCAGCCCACCCGCCGCTTCACCAGGAAACTCATTTGCAACGGGGATCCTCCATAGTATATTGAATCACCAGAATATGACCTCCTCTCTGAAGGGAAAGCGTTTTTTGACCAAGTACTGAGCCGCCCTCGAAAGACTTTTCCTGAAAAGAGTCTGCACACTCTTACATCAATAGAATCGATACCACGGTCGCCACCTGTAATGTGACTACCATGAGCTAGCCATTTCACTTGAATCCAGCAATCATCCTGCGTTATAGACGCGTTAGAGGCGAGCCTGGTCGAACGTGTTAGATCCCAGTCCCACGAAGCATATAGAGTGATAGCATCTGTCCTCACAATTAAGCTATCGTACTGACGTGTCAGCTTATGATACAATGTGTCACCCCGAGATAAAAGCACTATAGCCGGGCCTGATTAACTCACACTTCTTCCCCATCTTGCAAGAATTTAATTGGTATCTGGCTTAACTCTGGACCTAGGGACCTCCCCATCCTCAACATCTCTTTCCTCGAAGGCGATTGCAGTTGAGAAGCTACCATCAGCTAAGCCCGTAGGTGGAGACTCCTCGAGCTCTCCCACTGCTTCGATTGTACCATCATCTGATGCCTCTCCAATACTTTGCGGTGTTTCCAACACTGGGAGTGTAGAGTTTGATGACCACGGCTCGCGCACATGAACAACGCTCTCATTATGGTGGTGAAAAGAAAGTCGTCCAATATTTATTGCTTGTAAGATTTTTCCTTCTATCGTGCAATTGAATCGTTCAACCGTAGATTGGATACGCTGGCTGGACAGAGATTGATGCGTTTACCATTCGGGCAAGATCCACCTGTCGTAGAACCGACCATGCGTCCGTGGCACCCGAAATTTGCAGGGTGATTTGACAAATAAATCGCATAAATAGCAGGCATTTTTGCTTGAGCAGAGAAACCGTGGAGAAGGGATATCAGCGTTGTGCTCGTAGAAGAACAGCAGCTGCATTTCGGCATAAATCTTCCACAGGGTAAAAAAATTCGATATACGGGCATGGTATTTCGTCCGTGCTAGGGAAAGCGACCTCGAATTGTAGCGATCTGCTTATCGTTGGTTAGGCGGACCATTGATCCGTTCCAGGGTCCCATCAAAATCGAGCAGCCCTTTCGTAATAAAGCGGACGTCCAAAATAGGCTCTTTTAAAACCGTTACCTTAACGCGTCTAAAGATTATATAGTGCGAGCTTCGCGCTGTATCGGTAAGATTATACGCGACACAGTAATAACGCCCAAGCTTACTAATCGCTTAAGGCAGGAATATTTTAAGATTTGGATCGATTATTGAAGAGCTCTAAAGGGCTACCCGGAGGCTTTCGACGTCAAATCGTAAGCTTGGGTAAGAATATTAACAAGCCTTTCCTGGGAGATATTTGGATTACCGAGGTCATAAGTAATTTCAAACTTGTTAAAGGCGTCATTAAGCTGTCTTATCTAGGACCGCACTTTGGTAATACTAGCCTTTACGGTTTTACTGCTTGCTTTAACGGAAAGGTCATTAACGGTTCTGCTTAACAGGGTCGGAAGACAGCAGGTTTCCCTACTATCTTTCGCGTTACCGTAGTATAGTAAGATCGTAATCGGGAAAGAATTCAAATTTCATTTAGTATAACAATTTATATGAAAAGCTTACGCCTGATAACAATCCGTAAATTAACTACGTTCCATATAAGTAAAAGCTTACATTTCGTAGGATTTACTCCTACTCCGTATTACTACCTTCTCAAGTATCTTTACAACGTTATCTAATGCTTCCTTTATACTCGAAAAGATTACCTATATTGGAAGTTAAACGAATCGTAATTCCTTTCCTGTCTATATCTTCTTTAATGGATACTGCCGTAACCCGATATATATCGTCCGTTAAAGCAGAAATAAATATAAAACTATTAATAAGCTACCGTTCTTACTCAAAAGTAAGCTTTTAAGATTCATTATCTTTAAAGCCTAATATATTATCTTTCGGTTGCTTAAGAACCTCGTTAAGAGTTTAGGGTAATATAATATTTTCGATTAAACGCTACCGAATTATACGAGAGGGGGACGAGCTTAATATGGCTAAGAAAATGTCGTATTATTAAGTCTCTATTATATATAAGGTTAGGTTAAAGTTAGTATTGGCTTTATATACGTATAGGCTCATATATATTTCAGTACTTAATCACCTGCCTTAGCTAATTGGGATCCATTTTAATAATGACCCCTTACTCTATGGTTTAGACTTATACAATTCTGGGAAGATTTCATAATAGTCCTTCCCTTTATTATTAAAAGCTATTGGTACGACTTTTAGGCTCGGTATAAGGAGTGGAAGGGGAGCGGATACTATAATGGGTGAAAATAGGCTCTTAAGTGTCGCTTTTGCTTACGATATCAGATCCTTTCTTACTTAATAAATGTTTAACGACTTCACGTATATTATTGCTTACCTCAGTATTCATACATACTTAAATAATATGCTTAGTTTTGCTCAGTTAAGAAGGATGGATCGAGCTTACAGGTGATTACCGTCCGGCCTTTTCTTCCTTTAATCTCGTAGATTGCTTATGCTCGTTAACCTCTCCGGGTGCTCCTTGCCTAGTACTCTTTCGCTTAACGCCAACGCTTATTAATATATGCGCTCGGCCTCTTCGTAGTTGCCTTACCTAAGACCCTGATTAAACTCAATAAATTCTTGGATAATAAAAGTTCTGGATAATAATAGACAGAGAAGGCAGGAATAACACGACGACTAGCCTTCTAAATATTTGGCTTATTGCCTTAGGGAAACAAGCGATTCTTATGAAGCTGATTAACCCCGTTATTGTTAGAGCCTAACGTACGTTAAAAATAAATCATTAATACCTATTGCAATTAACATCCTAGTTAACAATGAATAGTAACGAAAGCTTAAGCCCTAACCCAAACACCAAAAAGATCAGTCTATCTATATTGCAGGGGCGTCTTTACCAGAGTAAATGTTCTTATTCGGAAGATAAAAAGCGTCCGGAAACTATTAAAGAAGAATAAGTATTCGTTTAATATTCTTACCAGTATAATCTTGGAATAATTTATAACGTCGTAGAAGAGCTTCTTAACGCGGGCATTTTCAAATTAATATAAATAGCCTAGGCGTAATTCCTTAAGCTATTTTAATCCTCCGATAATACTTAATAAAAAAGTGAATCTCCCGATTTTAAAGTTACTTAATTTAAGGTTAAGGCTATAGATATAAGGATATCCTCAGGAGAAAAGAATACTAAAATAGTGGACGTTTTATATCTGAAGTATTTACCATATGGTAAAAACGAGCTAATGGTTATTTTAAGCTGAACCTAAAGCTTTAATAGGTTCCCATATAACGAATTCGCCTCTTATAACGCCTATTATATTGAGCCTTCATCCTTTTTACTTGCTATATAAGACATAATATCGTCTTCTCACGATGATTTCAATTTATACTCGAAAGAGTATTATTTCAACTTTAAGCGTTTATAACTGCCAGAAGTCCTTAAGGCGAGGTTATATGAATAAAGGTTATTAGATAAGCTTGAAAATAACTTAATTAACCGCATATTCAGCGAGGGTTATTATAATCGATCACGCCTTAAATTAAGACTGGATAAGTTTTTAATAATAGGCTAAAAATACATCGATTTAGACAGCCATCATCCAGGTAAACTCAACTATATAAAGAGGAAGGATGCTACTTTAAAACTAAAAGATTTCGATGGAATATTAAGTTCAATAGCGCGTACGGCTATTGCCGGATATGATACTCTATAATTAACTATTCGTTAATAGTACCCGGCGAGCCATCTTATTATAAGCCGGAACGGGGTCTTAATTTTATACCGGATGCTGGGTATTTAGGAATATATAACGTACCAATAAGTAAATCAGTATATATATAGTTACCGGATTACGTAAATGCGATAAATAATTATTAAATAGCAAAGTAAAGTTAATAATTTATATAGAAATCGTATATAAAAAACCAGAGGTGGTACGCGGAAAAAATGGATTTAATATACTTAAGAAGTTTATAAATGCTTATTAAAAAAAAAAGTACTTTTCCCGAGCTTTTATTAATTATTACCATATAAATTTATTGAAGCATTACGCAATATTTACTACTATATATATTACTTAATTATCATATTAATAAATAGATTTCTGGTATTAATAAGTTAAAGGTTACTTATTAATAGTTTTCTAAGTAAGTATAATTATAATTTTCCGTAAGATTAACTTTTTTATTAAGCATAATGCTTATTTCTTACTTCGTAATTATTAGAAGTTAACCGCTTTTATTAAAAGAGCATATATTTATTAAATTATAATTTATAAATAAAAAAAATATTAAATTAACTCCGTTAACGGTACGTTAACGGGACTAGTAAAGGTAGGTATAGAAGACGTAACGTTACGGTCTGGATACTTAAGTATTATTTTAATAAGTAAATTAACAATAAAATTAATTCTTAAGGAATTCAGAAAGAATTAAAGTATAACCTTTACTTAAGGTAAAAATAATAACTACCCCGCTTTACGCCAGTTAAGTTATGGCTTATAAATAACGTATATTAAAGCCGTTATTAAAGCCTTTTATTAAGGTTTAATAACTTACTATAACGTAGTAATATAACGTATTACTATAACGCCGGCGTAAAGATAGCGTTAAGTATTAATAATTATCTCCCCCTTTATATGTTAATCTTTAGGGTATAAAGAGATATATTTAAGAAGTTAACGTAAAGCCGGCTAAATATAAGGCTTATTAAAAATTTGTTATTAAAGTTAATAAGAAAAGGGTAAAGGGAAAAGAATCCTTAGGTATATAAATAAATATAATAATATTTATTTAATAATAATATAATAAAGGCACCTTACGTTAATAAATAATTAATATAATTTATAGAGCTTATTAAAAACCCCTTTATAAAACCTAGTAAAAAAGGTAAATATAAAAAAGTCTTTACGGTATTAATTAATAATTACTTAAGGCTTTATTATTAATTTATTACGCTATAATAAAGGTAAACGTTATTATAAAAACGGCGTACGATTGTAATAAGGCTTTTATTCTATTTTAAACTTTTTCTTTTTTTTCCTTAATAGTCTTAATCACTTTTATAAATATAATATATTAATCTATATAAGTATTTATAAGTTAATACGTATATAACTATATACACTTACTATCCATATTATTATTATAATAAGTAATATTAATATTATATAAACGTTTTATTTATATTAATAGTCCGTTTATTTTTATTTATTAATAAAATATATAAGTTTACCTTAGTCTTTAAGTAATATAACGTATATACGATAATACTTCGTTAACGTAAATATAAATATAATATTAATAATATACATAGTAGCGTTTTACTTAATTTATTTCTTATAAGATAAACTTTTATACCGGCGGGGCTTTTTACTTTACCGTAAGTATTATAATAAACGATACTTTTCCCGTTACCTTCCCGTAAGCATTTTTAACGCCGTCGGACCATTATTACTTTAATTATATATAGTTCTTAGATTAATTATAACCCCGGGTAACTTAATAAATATATAAGTATTAATCGATTAATACGCCGTTTACCAGGGCGTAAGCCCGGTATATACGGAAATATAATAAAATCCTTTAAGATTTTAAAGTTTTCCGGTTAAATATTAACTAAACGTTAATTACCGCCGGTTAAGCGGAGTATATATTCCGTTAAGTTACCTTAGAAATTAAAAAGGAAATAATAATCCTTTAAATTAAGAAAAAGGCGTTTACTATCCGTATTAAAACGGCAGAAAAAAAATTTATTTAATTTAAAAAGAAAATAAATAAATTATAATTTAATAATAAAATAATAGCATTAACGTTTAATAATTAAATCGGCTTAATACGGGGGGTCCGGGCCCTTTATAAGAGTCAACTCCGTTAAAGAGTTACTCCCTATTTCCCAGCCCTATATCCGGGGTAAGGAGATAGGATCCCGAGCTTATAATATCCGGTAACCTAAAAAGTAAAAAAAAAGGAAAAAAACATAAGCTTTAGCCCATTCAAAGAAGAAAAAAAAGGTTATACCTTCCTTAACGGCGCCGTTAAAAAGGTCGGCCTTAACTTTTAAAAGTAATACTTTAGAATTAAGTTAAGGAGTTTCTTTAATAAATAATATCACAGAAAAGCTTTTAATTAAGGCGGAAAGGAAAGTAAATAAAAAAAGGAAAAAAATGATAAAAAAGGTATAACGCCTTTATACTTATTTTTAACCTTATTAACTTATCCATAAAAAAAGAAAGCCCACGTTAATACGGAGTTATAAATTATTTTTTTATTTTTATATATTAATATTATTAAAATTTAACGTTAAGCGTTAAAGTTAATAACGTTAAACGTTAAATGTTTATAATCTATATATTACTAAAAAGTAATAAAGCGGACGATATTATTAAAGTTATTAATATATTAACGTAAACTTAATAAATAAACTTATTAACTTTTTATTACTTTAATAATTTTACTTAATAGCTTTATCTATTTAATATCCTTAACTTAATAGTACGTTAAGCGCTTATAATTTAGCGTTTACGCTTTTTCGCCTTTAATATTATCGCGGCTATTATTAAAGTTACTCTTATTAATTATAATATTATAATAAAGATAATTATTTTTATAACGCCGGTTTATCCGCGTACGTAACACCCGCAATAAATAAAGTTATTAATTAAAGTTTAAACTTTAATAATCTTACGGAAAAATAACGTATAAAAACTAAATAACTATAATATTATTTATATATATAGTTATTAACCATATATATAACCTCCGTTATTACAATATTATAACCTTATTTACGTCTTTTCTTATTCCGTATTATCTCGTTTTATTATTCTTATAGTTCCTAGGAATACTTTAAGTCCGTTTCTGGTATTTATTAATTATATTTAAGGCCTTAATTAACTTATTTGACTTAATATTAAACGCCCTTTTTATTTTTAACCTTATTAATAATTTCTTTAACTATTTATTCCTTTTTATTATTAATTAATTTAAGTATTTATATTATAGCTTCCGCTATTTAATCGTTAATGTAAATATAATAAAACTTTAAAAAAGAAATATAAATAATAAAATAAATTCAATAAGCAATAAAAAGGAATAAGCGATATACTTATATTCCAATTTTATTATTAATTCTAAAGGGTCCCATAATATAAAGTATAAGCTTTTTACTTAATTACTTTAACTTAAGGTTTTTAATATTTAATATTATTAATTATTAATATTATATAATTTTAACTTATATTTTTAATTATACGTCTTTTAAGTTAATTTAATAATACGGCGCTATTAATCCGTTAGTATTAATCGTATTTTATATAATATTTTAACTTTATTTTTTATTATAAATATTTTTTCTTTTATAAGTTTATCTTTAAGTTTAAAATAAATATTTGAATTATAATTATATATCGTTATAAAAAGGTTATAATTTAAAGTTATATTCCGAATTTATATAAGTAAATTCGGTTAAAGGGAATAATGCTGCTTAATTTATTTATTTAAAATTAATAAAGATCCTTAAATATTATTTAAGATTTTAATTTTAACGCTTTATTTAAGTATCCTTTATAGGTAAAAAGCGGTATTTAATTTACGCTTTATCTTTACGTAATAATATACCGATCCTTTTAATTTATTAATAAATAAAGATCCTTAATTAATTATAATTTTAATTAACGTATTATATTATAATATAATTTCTTTAAAGAAGAAATCCGTTAACGTAACGATATTAATTTATTTTATAATAAAGAAGTATTTATATATCTCTATATATTTATTTACAATTATTAAAATTAAGTTATAAATATTACCTTTAACCTTATTTACGGGTAAATTAATAATAAAGTTTATATTAAATTCTTTTTAAAGTACGGCCAATTAAGTGAGTAAAATAAATTTACCGTAAAAGCGGTAATATAATATTTTAATTTATTAATAAGTATTATACGTTTTAATATAATTATTAACTTAGGCTTTTAAACCGTTTTAGTAATATTTACGGGCCAGGAACTTATACGTTTTCCCGGCTTTAAAGTAATCCGTTAATAAGTTATTATAATATTTATTAATTAATTCTTTTTTAACCGCTTTATTATAGGGGACGTATATATAGCCCTTCTAAATAATAAGGTTATTCAGATTAAGTCTTTAAGTATTATTATGATTTTAATAAAGATACGTTAACGTTACGTTATTGTCCTTAATCTTATATATAAATATATCCTTATCCTATAGATCCTGAATAAGTAATTTAATCGGCTTAAATTCCTTATAAGGCTTTTTAAATAATTATTAAATCTCTTTTTATAAAATAATAATTTAAATATTTTTTAAAGTGAATACTAATTAATAATTAATAATTACCGTCCGCCGGCGCTCCGCCGACTTATTAAATTAAAATATAAGCTTATTCTATAAAATAGGTAATAAAACAATATTAAAAAGTAAAATTCCTTTATAGTTTAAACGTTTTAATAGAGGACTAATAAGGTTTATTTTACCTTAATAATAAAATACTTTAAAGTTATAATTAGTAAGTTTTAAGGTTTATTTAACTTTATACGGACTTAACGTTAATTACTTTATAAACCCCCAAAGGGTATTATAATCCGTTTATATTCAAATTATTCTAAAGCTTTTTTTAAGTAATACCGTTATTATTTAAACGTTATAATAATAACGAAAAGCTTTTAATTATACGTCTTATAACTCTATTTAATAAAAGTTATTTTTTTAAATTAATATATAATTAAACGTTAATAACTTTCCTCAAATTATTAAGATAAAATACTTATAATAATAAAATTGGATATATCGGTTTTTACTTATACCCCCCCTTCAAGTTAAAATAGCAGAATAATAACGTGATAAAAAATATTTTACGGAGCCGGCGGAACGCTATATTTATTATATTATTTTACTTTAACGGGTTAGCCTTTTTTCCTTCCTTACTGCCCTTAAGTAAATTAATTAAGGGCTTAATTATCCTTAAATATTTATAAATAAAATAATAATAAAAATTGATAAAGCTTAAAAAAGTTTATTCTTCTTAATAAGTTTTTAAAATAAATTAATCTTTAATTATTTAAATACGCTTTTAATTTATTTAAGTCCTTTTAATAAAAACGATAAACCTTAAGAACTTTATTTAAATAATATTAAAATAATATTTCCTGAAATTAACGTTAAGCTAGAATTAATAAAATTACTTAAAAATTTATTAAATTTAATATTAATAATCCGCCGGCTTTTTATTAAATGTTAAAATATCGTTTAAGTAAACTATATAAGTTATATTAATAAAACTAATAAAAGTATAATTAATATTAACTTAAATAATTATTAAGGCATTAATTAATTTAAACGGTATAATAAAATACTTAAAGTAATTATAACGTATATAAAACGTTATCTTTAATTTATTGCCGGACTTAATCCGTAATTAATAATAAGTATCCTTAAGGTTTAACTTAATAAACCGTTTAAAGTTATTTAACCGGTTAAATATCTGCATAATTAAAGGTAATAAGTATTAATTTTTAATTATAACCGTATTTAATTTATAATAATTAATATAAAAATAAAGGCTATTATCCTTCTTAAATATAAAAAGGATTAAGGCATTTATAAATAACGTTAAGTAACGAATTTAACCTTAAGTTATAATATCTTTAAGATATTACCGGAGTTCCGTTAATTTTACCCGAGATAGATTATATAAGGGATTATATAATAACTTTTTATTATTTAAGTTAATAATATAATCCCCTTATTATAATTTAAATAAGGTATTAATTATATTATAAAAAAAAGGTTTATATATTTATTTAACTTTTTCGGAACGCTTTAATTAATAAAGTTTTTTATAATACTTATACGTATTAAATTACTTTAAAGAATTTATAATATTTTTAAGCGTTCCGTTATTACGCTTACGTAAATAATTATAAAGATTTTATTAATCTCCGTTAAACTTTAATTAAAATTATTAACGTTATTAATCTATAACTTATAAAAATTAATCTTAAAACGCTATTTATCCGTTACCGGATTATTCGTTATTTATAAGGCGTATAAAGTTAATAAATTAAAGATTACGTTTAAACCTTCTTAATTAATAATATAAAAAAGTATTTTATATTATTTCTTTTATCCTTAATTATTAATTAAATAATATTATAATTAATAAATATTATAATAAAAGTTTTACTTATTATTAAGAAAAGCTATTTACGGTAAGACGATAAAAGTTAACTATAAGTTTTATTAAATTATATATACTTATAAAATTAAATTTATTTAAGCTTTAATATTAATTAATATATTTAATAATTAAGGATTATCCCCAAAATTTATTTAGCCCTTAATAATAAAAGTTAAGTATATTTTTAACTCTTTTTTATTAATTCCGATTTTAAGGCGTTATTAAAGCTTTATTAATTTTTAACGTATTATTTCTTTTATAGGATTTTACGTTTATTATTAAATCCTTATTTTATAAGACGGTAAGGTAATTAAATATATAATAACCCTTTCCGTTATATATATAATATTTAACGTTCTTATTTACTTTAAGGGTAACGTTAAAGTTTTTAAATATAATTTTACGCTTTTAATTATAAGAATTAATTTTAATAGGGATACGCGCCGGCTTTAAGTTATTAAAATTAAATTTAAATACCCTATTTTTAAGACATTTACCCTTATTGGTTTTTGAATTATCATTAATAATACGCTATAAATTATTTTTTTATATAATTATTACCGTTATAATATTATTTTAAGTTCTTAATACCTTATAAATTATAAGGATTTTAATTTTAAGCTTTAATAAAAGCTTTATAAAGAATATATAAATATAAAACTTATTTAATAATATTAATAAGTCCTTTTTTATAATTTTTAAAGTATTATAGAATTATATTATTTTTTAATTAAAACGTTATTTAATATCCTTAAACCGTTTATAATAAGAAAGTTAACGGTTTTTTAGATTAATTATTAAGTTTAAAAGCTTATTTTTAAGTTCTTAATAATTTAATCTATTAATTTCTTTATTTAATAAATTAAAAATTTTATAAAAAATAAACCTTAAATAAAAAATTACCTTTTTTCTCTTAATAAGGAAGTACTTAATATAAAGTATAAATTATTTTTTTAAGTTAATAAATTATATTTAATATTTACCCTTAAACTTATTTTAATATAACTTAAATCTTTCAGGACAAAAAAACTTACCCTTATGGGGTAGAATAAAAGCCGCCGATAATACGTTATTAATATAAAGCTTAATAATAAGGTTAACATAAAGGAAAGTCCTAAAACGTAAATCCTTATATTACGCGGTAACGCGGTTAAATATATATTCTTAATAAATATAATTTTTAACCTTAAGTTAATTAACTTTAAATTATAGTTTAAAAGTTAAACTTATTAAGCTATAATACTACGGTAATATTCCGCCGCTTTAATTTACTTAATTATAATAAAAGGTTCTTAATTATAGGATAAATATCGCCTTTTTATTTTAAGGTTTATTAAGTTAATTGAATATTTATTATAACCGTAACGTTAAGCCTTTTCTTTAATAGAGAAGAAGAATTGAAATATTAAATTAATTCTATTAATAATATACCGGCGGGATTAATAAAGGTAAATACAGAAGATATAACGTTACGGTTTGGATACTTAAGTACCACTTTAATAAGTAAATTAATAATAAGATTAATTCTTAAGGAATTTAGAAAGAATTAAGGTATAGTTTTTACTTAAGGCAAAGGTAATAGTTACCCCGCTTTACGTTAATTGAGTTATAGCTTATAAATAACGTATTCCAAGGCCGTTGCCAAGGCCCTTTACCAAGGCTTAACGGCTTACTATAGCGCAGTAATATAGCGCATTACTATAGCGCCGTCGCAAAGATAACGCTAGCTGTTAATAAAAAACGTATATAAAAGTATAAATAATTAGAATTACTTAGGTAATCCTTTTAAGGTCTACGGCCTAAATTTTACCCTATAGCTTTATTAATATTACTCGAATATTAACGACGTTATCCTTTAGTTTTTTAAAGTAAACTTTATTAATAGCTTAAAGAAAAATAGGATATTAAACTATTATAATAAAGATTATCGGCTATATTAAAAGAATAAGGGATAAATCAGAAGAAGTGTTAACGTATTAGTTTTTAAAGCGCCCTTTTACGGACTTTATAGTAAATAAATATAAATAATTATTTTACTTATTAAATCTTTTTTATTAATAAGTTACTCTTTAAAGTTTAAAACTATTAACGATTAATAATATATAGACTTATTAATAAGCCAGTCCGTTATTACGTAAATATTAATCGTAAAGAAACGTAATTAATTCTATTAATATATATAATAAATAGATACTTATTATCTACGTTTATTAAGAAAGGTTATTATAACGGTAATAAGCTTTATTAATAGCTTATAAATAAGCTTCTACCTTGAATATAACGCTTACCTTACTATAAATAGTATTATTTATATAAATAATGTTAATATTTACGTTTCCCCTTAAATTAAAAAGGCTATCGAAATTAAAGGCTATATTATTAAATATTTATTATTATATTCGTTTAATTATAACCCGATTAAGCTTACTTTTAACGTATTAAAAACTTAAATAAAACGTTTTTTTAAGAGCTATAACTATATTAAAAATAAGACTTTAAAGGCTTCCTTAAGTTTATAATAAAAAACAATAAGTATAATTATTTTATTATTTAATATTTCCGTTATAATATAGTAAGCTATTAATTTAAAAGTAATTATAAAACTTTATTATATAAATTATAATAATATAAACACGGGGTATTTAAGGTAAATAAAGAAAGTACGTCGTAATAAATATATACCCTTTACTTTATACTTTATGCTCCTTATTTTATACTCCGTTTATATTCCATATCTTAAAATCCACCTACGGTTTTATCTTAAGCCTTTTTATCCCGTTTACGATACTTTATATTAACCATCCGTATTTATAGCTTATAAACGTTATATTAATACGGTTTAAATTCGGAAATATTGTTATAAAACCGTTTTATTAACCCATCCGATATATTTACTTATAAGTTAAGTTTATAAATATTTAATTAATAATTAAATAAATTTTTAAGCTTATTAAAGCTTTAAAAATATAAATTATATTTTTATTTTATATTTAAATAAGTTTATCGTTTTTCTGGCCTTTACGTACTATTGTTTTTCTCTTATGTAAAGCCTTTTATATAAGTTTTTCTTTTAATTATTTAATTAAAAAGCTAAATTTCTTAAGTTTAACTATAGAAATTTAAATAATATTGTCAGCCTGGGTGCAGGCATGGTGGTGGTATTGCATGGAGTGTCACTGAGCCGTCATGCGACGGTGCCAAGATATTATTATAGCGCGTATAGATATTATTACCTGGCCGTATATCTTATATTACTTAGGTATTTTATGTAGATAACATTATACTTCTTAAATAGATTATATACAATATATATATATATTATTTACTCTTATATGTCCTTATGTTTAATAGTTATAAGTTTAATATTGTATACCATTATAGCCATTTATTTATTAATTAATTTAAAAACGTAATTAATTATCCAGAAAAGCTTAAATTAAGTCCTTAAAATCAATATATTATATATAAATTAAAAATAAAAAAGGAATTAAAGAATATAGTAAGTTTATTATTTATTATTCTTTTATAGCCTTAAGATAAGCTTATATAAAGTTAAGCTTATTACCCTGAAAAATTAAGACTTATAACTTACCGTTATTAAAGGTAAGGTTACTGGGTATTACGTCTAAGAGCTTATTAACTTTACTTTTATAATAAAATTAATAGGCTTAAATAAGTTATTAAAATTAATATAACCCGTCCTTATAGCGGATAAAGCTATTAACTTAAGGGTATTAATAGTTTATAAAAATAATTTACAGGTATAAAAGCCAGAATTATAAAAATAGAAAGAGTAATATACGTTTTTCATTAAAATTAACGACTATATATACTTAATAATTAATAAAACGAACCTCGTTTATTTCAAGGACGTAAATTGTTACCTATAGAACTACCTATATATTCTTAAAATTAAGTTTATACTTTTAGATTCCGTTTACTTTTTAACGGTAAAAAAAGAATACCATAAAATTATAATAAGACCTAATTCTTATTAAAATACTAAATTATAGCTTAATAAGTATACTTAAGTATTTATAAAAGTTAAAAGTAATAATATCTTTAAAGTATTAAATAAGAAACAAACATACCGTAATTTTATTAATATAATTAAGAAATAAGCTTTTATACTAATATAACTTTATAAGTTTGGTATAAATAACTTAACCGATTTCTTAATAGCTTTTATTAATTTCGAGGAATAATTTTGAAATTATATACGGTATAATAATATAAAGAAATCGATTCCGTTTTATTTAACCTTTATTATTAATGAAAATTAAAATAATATTAAGAAAGATAATAAGCTTATATTTAAGGGTAAAAGTATTAAGCCAGGAGAATATTTTTATAATATTAAACATTAATTTAATAAGTACGATTATTTACGTATAAACCGATTTAATCGATTTATTAACTTTAAATTTAATCTTATACTTAAAAGATAAGTAAATAATAAGCTTAAAAATATAAAGATAAAAGAAAGAATTAATTAAGCTCTTAAGAAATCCAGAAACTTTAAATTTAAATAAAATAATTTATCTATATTGGGTCGAAATAATAATAATAACTTTAATATATTTAATATAAAATAAAAATCTTATATATTATAATTATTATAGATTTTAAATTATAACTTAAGCTCTTATATTTATAATGAAATAATAAAAAACCGGTTTATTAAAAAGACAGATAAAAAGAATAATATTATTATCGCTAATAATAGCAATCTTAAAGTTATTATTTATAAAAAAATCGAAATAAATATCGATACCCTTAAAGGTAATAATTTTATTATACTTTATAACGTTACGTATATACCTAACTTTATAATTAACGTTATATCTAATATTATCCTTATAAATAAGGGTATTTACTTTAATATTAAACGTTATTACTTTTATAATAATAAATAAATAAGAATACTGGTTAAAAGGATTAATAAATATTACGTACTTAAAGATAATATTAAATAATTCAATACGACATTTATAACCGGTAAACTTATCGTTAAATTAGTAACTATAAGTTAATAGTATTAACTCCTTATATACGCTATTAACGAAGTAATATAGTACCTTTAGTAAGCAGTTAAGGGGGTAAAGATTATTAATGATATTAAAGCCCTAAATATAAGTAATTATAAGAACTATATTTTATTAAAAGCTTACTGGATTATATCGAGATCCTTATATAAAGTAGAAATATTAATAAAGCTTTTCTTTTAAATCACTTATAACCTTATATAAATAAGTATAATAATAAACCGGGATTAATAAATATTATATATTACTTACTCTAAATACGATTTTTAAATAATATATACTTATAAATATAAGTTTAAAGTAATAAATATTTTACGGAAGGTTATTAAAACGATTAAAATACGATATTACTATAATATAACCTTTATTTAATTAAACGGAGAAAGATCCTTGGGATTTAAATTTAATAATTTTATCGATGAACTTAATATTACCTTTAAGTTATTAATATTATATACCGTTATATAAAACGGTTATTCAGAATAAAAAGGTAATTTACTAACTATAAAAATAAGGATTATAAAGCTATAAATAAAACTTCTTTAATTCTTATAGCCATAAATTATATAAACGGCCGGTTTCCTTATAAATCGGATATTAATAAGAAAGTATTTATAGGCTATATTATTTAAGAAAGCTACCGGTATAAAGCTAAACCTTTAATACCTTAAAAAATACGGCTATAAAGTTTATTTACTTAATAAATTAATCCTTAAGAAAAAGAAATTAACAGTAAGAATATATATTAATTTCCTTATTAATTATGATAATATTAATATCTATAATATATAGATATTTAACTAAAAGAAAATAATTTATATAAGGGACGTTTTCTTTAAAAAGAATAAGTTTTATAAGGCCGATAAGATTAACTTAGCTTAACTTAAAAAAAAATTATTCCTTTATTTAATTAATATCCCAGAAATAAATATATTTTATATTATTATTAAGCTATTATTAAATAGCGAAGAAAAAAAGGAATTCATAAATAATATTACTGGCCCTATATAAAAGGGAAAAGAAAAAGAATAATAAAAGGATTATCCATCCTTACCGACTTTAATATTAATAAACTACGATATAATATTTAAGGATAACGACGGAGGAAATAAAGGAAACGGTGACGGTAACGGTGGCGGTAATAAACTATTAATTTTATTATTAGATTTACTATTAGTTTTATTAGCTTTATTAACTTTAAAGCAGAAAAAGAAAGATAGTAATAAATCTGACTTTAATATAAATAATATTATTAAAGGAAAAAGAATTATAAGAAATATAAAGAAAACGAGTTATATTATAGCCTTTATTTTAACTATAAATAGATTAAAGTTATTATATTATATAGCCTTTATTACGTTTTTATTATCCTATAAGCTATATAAGAAAAATAAAAAGTTATTTCCTTCTTTATTAAAAGTAAATATACTCCACCGTAATACTTTACCTATTAAGTTAAAATACTATTGTTATATACTTAAATATTTATACGTTACGGGTTTTAAGTTAATAATTAAAGTAAAACTTAAAACTCTTAAAGAAAAGGGTATATAGGAAAAAGTCTTATTTAAGTATACGGAAAAAGCGGATAAAATATTAATACTTATTACCTAAGTATTTAAATATAAATTTAACGATAAAGGGTATCTTATTAAGTATAAAGCAAGACTTTATATAAGGGGTAATTTATAAAAAACCGATTAAGATATATTTGCCGTTACCTTAATAATTAGGGTTCTTAGGGTACTTATAATTATAATAACCGTATTTAATTTAAATATAAGATAATAAGACGTTATTAATATATTTATAAATAATAAAATAAACGAATTTATATATATTAAATTATTAAAAGGGTATAGGAATAAAGGCTTACTCCTCCTGCTTTAAGCTCTATATAAGCTTAAATAATTATTAACTTTATAATTTAAAAATCTCTTAAAAACTTTAACGGATTTAAGCCTAAAGTAAATCTTAGAAATTAAATATTTTTTTATTAATAACTATATAATAGTTTTCTTTTTTATAAATAATATCGTTATTATTTACGATCATAAGTATAGTTAAAAAATGGATAACTTTTAAAGTAAATTCTTTAAGGTTTATAAAATAAGAAACCTGGGTAAAATAAAATAATTCTTAGGTATAAGGATAATACAAGATTAATTAAGTCGAGTAATCCGTTTATGCTAAAATAGCTATATCGATAAACTTATAATAAAATTTAATATTATAATAAATCGTATTCCTGGAGTACCTTTACGGAATACCGAATCTTTTATTAAAAATATTGGGTAAGTTTCACCTTAAGAAATTTATATATATTAATAATTTATCGGCTTTATTAACTTCGCAGCCGTTACTATAAAAACGGATATTATATACTTAATATCCAAGTTATTTAAGTTCCTTATAAATCCGTTAAAATAATACTTAAAAGTAATTATAAGGGTATTACAATACCTTATATATATTAAGTATTATACTATTATATATAACGGGAAAATCATTAATCCATATACCGTTTTTATAATATCCTTAAATACGTTATTTACTAATAATCTTAAGATACGATATAGTTTATAAGGTTATATCTTTAAACTCTTTAAAAGCTTAATTAACTAGAAAGCAATAAAGTAAAAAACGGTAATAATAAGCTTTATTAAAGCCGAGTTCCTCGGCCTTACCTTTATAGTAAAAGAGTTAATATAATAGAATCGTTTCTTTAAGTTAATTATATTAAACTTATTTTACTTATTAAAGATTAAGTATAATAATACTTAAATAATCCGTATAGTCCAAGGGATAAACTTTTAGTTTATTATAAAACTCCGTTATATAAATATATATTATTATTAATTACGATAAAAATATTAGAAGAAAATGATTAATATTAAATATATATTTATAGTAAAGATATTAACGGACGGCCTTATAAAAGCCTTACCGTTATAAAAATATAAAGAATTCATAAGAGTTTTGGGTCTTAAAGATAATAAACCCTAAAACCCCGTATTATAATACGACTCGGTAAAACCCCGGAAACGTTATTTTTAAGAGATTTAGCTCTTAAAAAATTATGACTATAAACCGGGTATATAATAATCTTTCCGGGTTCATTTATTTTTACGATTTTATTAATTTTAACTTTTCTCAGCGTATACTTAATAATAATTACTTAAGAAGATTATTTAAGTTAATACTTAAAGCTTAATTAAGTATACATAAAGCTCCGGAGTAACTTAAAATATAAAGGTCTTATTATTATTATTACTTTTAAGGTTACCGATTTTTCTTAACTTTTTAATTTTTTAAACGTTAAATTTAAGCTATATTTTTCATTTATAATAATTACGGTATATTAATAATTAAGAAGTAATTATAATAAGAGTATCCAGGATCTATATTATTATTATAATAATATTACGATCCTAAAAGGGTATATTAGCCTGGGTGTAGATATAGTGGTAATATTACATAGAGTGTCATTAAGCCGTTATGCGACGGTGCCAAGATACTACCATAATACGTATAGATATTATTACCTGGCCGTATATCTTATACCACCCAGGTATTTCATGCAGATAGCACTATGCTTCCTAGATAGATCATATGCAATACACATATATATCATCCACTCTCATGCGTCCTTACGTTTGACAAATATTTATTAAAAACCTATTTAAAGATTAAGAGTAAACGTGTTACGTGGAAGCAGTACAATAGGCATAGCGCACGGGCATAGGGCTATGAATGCTTGGCGCGTATCCATATAAGTAGCAACACCGTTTATAGTTGTAATCCAGGCAGTTACCACTCCACCCTTAATACCTGCACTTCGTCTTTTTCCCTGATAAATGGTAGCAATAGCTGAGTTTCGATTTTACTTATATTATTATATATAAGAGGGACCATGGATATACCCTTACCGATACCGGTAGACTGTAATACGCAGAGCATTTAGCTTAATGAATTACTGATTTCCAGGCACTTTTTAATTAACGGATTATATGCTGTGCGCAACCTGTACCTAAAATAATAAATTAATGGATAATACGCTTTCCTACAGTAACTCCTTACTTTCGAAGACCTATGGATACGGCAGTCAACCACCAACCTAACCTCCGGATATTTAATGCTTATAACGAGCAATAAAAACTTTATATTTAAAGGTCGATAGGGATAAATTAGGTATAACGGGTAGAGAAGAATACTTTAAAACCGATATATCATAAGGTCGGTATAAAGACCTTATTACCATATATTATAAGGTCGGTATAAGGATTTTTTATAATATTTATACGCTTTACAGTCAGCATAAAGACTATATAGGGAGTATATATTACCGTAACGGTAAGAACGAAGTATTACTTAGTTTATAATATATAATAATTACGGCTTCAGCTAGCCAATTAATAAAAGCAAGAGTAAAGGATATAAACAAGGGTAATAAGGACGTATACTTACCCGGTAAAACCACGGAGATCTCGTTTTTAAACGATTCAGCTTAAATCCAATCGCTTAATCCACGATTATTTCCCGGGTTGCAGTTCCGTTCGTTTTTTGTGATTCTCGTTAACAAGCTTACCTTACTTTACTTACCAATAACTATACATTAAAATAATATTATTCATATATTCGGGGCTTACTCTTATTTACCTTTACCTTTACCACCGAGTTAATCAATATCCATGGTATTTTGTGATGGATGGTCCGACGTAAGCGTTGGCTTTTTCTTTTTTGTGGGCACTTGTTACGTGTAAGCAGTACAATAGGCATAGCGTAAGGGCATAGGGCTATAAATGCTTAACGCGCACCCACATAAGTAGCAACACCGTTCATAGTTGCAATCCAGGCAGTTACCACTCCACCCTCAATACCTGCACTTCGTCTTTTTCCCTGATAAAACGGAAACCGTTTAAGTAATAAAATATATAATAAGTGGATTTTAAGGCTAAGGGAACGGCAGTAATACGGGTTCCGAAGGTATTCTAGACTATTATATTAAACGTTAAGTATATTATATACTATTTATATTTTTTTATATCGATTAAACCTTTAAGTAATTATTTAGAATTTTATTTTAATATTCTTCTCACTATAAATAGGCTTATTTACGCTTCTCCTCTTATATAATCCGCTTATTTTTTCGTTATTTATATTTGGCTTTTCGTTATTCTTTAATTAAAAAATACTTTAAAATAATATTAATAAGGCTACGTTGAATAACAAGCTTTATAAAACTATCGGGTAATATAAGGTTATTATTATTATTAATATTATTATTACGGAGATTATTACTTTATATATTAAATATTGTTTAAGTAATAATAAAATATTTACCCCGGAAGTCGTTATTTATAGTAGGAATATAGCAGTTCTTATTATAGTTTTAATAAGTATTATTATAATATTTCTAATGATTATTTAACCTTTCAATAAATTTATTAATAGCTTTATTAAAATCTTAAGTTATAGTTACTTATTCCTTTTACTATATAATCCTTATCTGTCGTCGGGATAAAGTAAACAATAAAGCCTTTAATAATATTAATAAAACGATTATTAAATAAGTAAATTTACTTATTTAAGGAAGGGTATTAATATTAAGATATATTATTAACTTATAATTAAGATTACTTCGCTATAATTAATTTAAGATAAACTTTATATTATTAAAGAATTCTTTATATATAAGTTTTTTTATTATAACTTCTTTATTATTTATTTTAAACTTATAATTTTTAATAATAACGTAAATATTTTAAAACTATAAATTTAAATACTTTATAATTATAATATCGGAAACGGTTTTTTTTAATATATTTAAATTAAAAGACGGCGGTTTATATTACGTTTTATTATTAATTGAATTAATGTCCTTTCTTAATTTTATAAATTATATACTTCCTTTTTTTATTTTTAAGATAATAAATATATAGAAGAAATAATTAGCCTTAATAGTTTATAATTATACCCAATCTTCTTTATTTTCTTATTATATATTATAATTTACTTCTTCGTTTAATTTATTCGGAATAAGTTACTTTAGAAATAAATATTTATTCCGACGTAAAGCTTTATTAATACCGGCCCTTTAATAAGTTAAATCGGGCCCTTAAGTTTTACGGATAAATAAATAATATTAACGATTTAACGGCTATAAGGAACGTTTTATTACTTGAATCCTTTTTTCCCCGGTATTTTGGGCCTTATATCCCGGCTTTTTTAACGATATATTACTATTAAATTACGTTTATATACCGTATAATCCCTAATTTTATCTTTGAAACGGATCCTTTATTAAGGACTTTAAAGACTTTAAAACAGCCATCCCCGGGGGGGTAAAACTTTAAGGCTGCCTTTAAAACTTATACGAGCCCGGCGACAATAAGGTTCCGGGGTAATAAAACCCCTAGAAAACTGGATAAAAAGAGGGGCTAACGGTAAAAACGATGGTAAACGAGAACGTCCGGATTATATTGAACGTCGAGCAGGTATAATATACGTTTTAATCGAAAATATTAAAAATCTTAAAATTTAATAATTTCAGAGCTTTGAAAGGTAATATTAATTCAAAGTAAACGTTACGTAATACTTCAATAAATTTATATAATAATGGTTGATAAAAGCTTAAGAAAGGTACGTTTTTTTTATTAAGCATTTGAAAGCTTCTTAAGTATATTAAATACCAAGGAATTGCAAGCAACTTAAAATTATTAAATCCGGGTTAAGTAAGTCTTGAAAAATATTATAAATGGTTGCTGCTGCCATCTTTTAGCGCACTTATTTCAATCACCTTTCGTCCTCTTTTATCCTATATTTCATCCTTCCGTCTATCTTCGATAATTTTATGGTAACCAATCGATACAGCCCCTTATCAAGTAAAACCAAATACTTGAAAGCTGGGCGTCAACCCTTACTAAGAAAAGACCTCGGCAAGTCATTTATTGATAGGTTCGGTCTGGCACCGGTCTATTTCTGTGATCCCTCCTTAGAGCTTATAATTTGGACTCGTAAACATAATAAACAAGATGGTATAAATAACTATCGCGGCTTACTCTTTTCCCTTTTACCTCGGATTATTCTTATTTACTTCGTATCAGATTAAAACGGGTTACATTTTCTTCGAATAAGCGTGCTTCAAACCGAATAAACATATATATTCATTAACGGGCGCTATGCAATCCTTTATTAAGAAATATTCAGTCCGATTATCGTCGTTATCTTTTTCCCTATAGAGTATCGCGCGAAATATACTTCATATGCTTCTTAAATTCCTATTATCGAGCCCAGCCGTATCTTTTACGGGAAGAGACATGGTTCTTTCCTGTTCCCTAGCCCACCTATAACCCATAATCGTCGAGCGTACGTTAATATATAAGAAGTCTTCCTCAGTTTTAATTGGCTGAACTGCCGGTAAGCGGATTAGATTAACCCCCAATTATATACTAACTACGTCTCAGTTTAGACATTCCCGTACACGTGCTGTCCAGATTTCTTAGCAATATCGCATTGATTTAACAACGCTTTCATTCTAGTAATTATTCAACTATAGAAACACGTTCTATCGCTGTCTGGTATGCAGAGGGACGGAGCAAGAGGTGTTTGACCAAAAACGAGATTATTATCACCCGTATATTGATATTGATCTGGCAGTGCTCGTTCAGGAGACGGAAAGAATAGGCCATAGTTAAAACATCAATATACCTCCGTTATTATCAACTGCTTAATGTGATCGACCTCCTTTGAAAACCTCCTTAACAATGTTTGTCTCACATGTAGTAACCAATGCTAGATAGGTATGGAACAGCCTGAGACGTTGGTACAATTCAGAAGCGCTGATGGATAGGTCAGGCCGTACTGTTAAGCGGTTGAGATTGGCATATGACTGTGGATGCTATTGACTGTCCAGCTCCGGGAATGGTTGTCCTCCCTTCTGATATATGCCCGGAGAGCAGGGTCGTCCACTGGCACCGTCGGTGTGCTTGCTAGCCGAGGTTTTTGTAACTGCACCACGTGGAGGAGACGTGCCGCCAGGTCAACAATAGAGCTCGTCAGCTCGGAAGGAGTCAGGCTGGCAAGCACGATCTCCTGGCAGTCCAAACCAGTCGCGACGATGGCTTGGCCAGAGAGGCCGTTCCGAGTAAGCCTCATCCCGGTGATCTCCAACCGGGCCAAATACTCACTTAGCTCTCCTATCAGGGTACTGGTGCGATCGTCTATGTCGAAGTCTTAACTTTTACTCCCCAGAATGTCCGTCAAGAGCGCGAGGACGGCATCGTATATTGTACAGAATTGATTCGATTCGCCATCGTATCCTAAACGCCGGTCTGACATTTCGAAGGCGTGGGAGACAGGAACTTCTATAAGACGTTTAATCCGCCTACTCTCGGAATTATTTGTTAAGCCCACAGCCGGAGATCGCTGTCGTTTGTATCCTCCTGGATATACCGACCTGGCCTCGAGAGGACATAAAAGGTCCGCTGGTAATTGGACGTTACCACCCAAATGGTCAAGGGCAGTTCCAAAGCTTCTCATTTGTGAGCCGTGACCATCTCCGTTACTTGAGGGGCTTGGGGCTCGGAGATTGCGAGACTCCAGAACTCCAGAAGTTTGGTTGGGGGTACAGCGTCTATTACCATCATGATTTGAACTCTTCTCCTCCGTGTCCCAAAGAGCGCCTAACAGAATAGTGGTAGAGCCATCGTCATCGCTAGTTTCACCCTGAAGAGCCGTCTGCCGTGTTGGTGTAGCACTTCCCGAGTCAACAGAGTGACCGTCGAAAAGCCCCAGATCGCATCCTTTCGTCAAGCAGGCACCTGCAGAGAGCCGCTCTTCGGGTCTCATCCGTAACATTCCAATAGTGAGAAGATCTATCACGGCATCCGAGTCCCAATCGTTGGTATGATCAACAACACGCTGGCACCAAGCGATCCCCCAGTTTTCCAACGTTAATCGCGGATTCTTCTGCTGTCCATGTTTCCGCCTGATTGCTTTAGGAAGCCCATACATATACTGCAATATGATCACTCCTAGTGACCACAGATCCACTAAGGAGGTGTACTTTTTCCCTAAGTAAACCTCAGGCGCGGTGTAAAGTTACGAACAGAAATTCCTCACCCGATGCATGGATAAGTACAGAGACATCCAATTCTGACACCCTCCACCAATTGTGGCATACCCTCCAATTCTTGCACCTTTCTCACCTCGTCGGGTTTTGCCTGGCTTTACTATATATAGACTTATAGGCGATATCTTGGCGCCAGATTGTCTAAGCTCCTGTCCCGTGACAATTGTGGTTTATAGACGTTTTCCAGAGCACCACAGCAGTAAAAACGTAAGCCACTTCGGCCGTCAGTAATTTGCTGGATGGCGTAATACCAATGGCCAGATTTCCGCTTCCGACCTTCATCCCCAGAATTTTTATATCGATCCGCCTTCTTCTCGCCCTTGCTCCTGGCGCTTATTCTTACGCTACCTGTATCTCTCCATCTCTTGCCTGATATAATTCTGTATCAGCCTCTCTTACTCGCGACTTGCGATCGCCTCGTGTTTATAGGGTGTAGTTTAGCTACTAGCTAATTTGCCGGACATACGGAATAGCCACTTGTCGGCTAAGCGGCTCTTTAGGGGCCGTACGGGGGAGCTTAGAGATTTATATGAGCCAGCTTACCTAAATCCTTAAGTTCTTTATTTTAATTTTAAAGATTTATTTGGATAATAGCTTTTATTAAAATTACTTTATATACGTTTTTTCCATTAAAAACTTATTGTTTTTTTATTAACTCCGTAACCAGTAAATTACTTAATATATTTATTATTATACTTACCCGCCTTAACCTTATTATTACCGTTTACTCCACCCGATCGGCCTTATATAATAAAGCCGTCCCGGGGCCCTTATTATTAAAGGGATTAATTAGGGCGTCCTCCGTAATTAAAAAGGTAACGGATTATACTTTATATAATTGAATTAAGAAGCTTATTAATAGTAAATCTACGTCTGGGTTTACGTTATAATCTTATTCTTATTACGTCCGTGTTGTGAGTTTATAACCGTTAATTAAGTTTATTATTTTCAATTTTAATAATAATAATAATACCGATATATAAAAGATTAAGGTTTATTATATATAAAGGCCTTTTATTTAATAACTTAATTAACTTAAGGTTTTACCCTTATGGATTCCGTAAACGGGAGAATAACTATATATACCAGTCGGATATATTTTATATACTTAAATACCTTATTAATAATTTTAACCGTCTTTCCCTTAATATAGATAGCTTTAAGTTAAAATACGGGATATAACGTTAAAGTCAGAGGCTTTATAAGGTTTATACCGTAATAAATACGAGGTATCCTTTAAGGGTATCTCGTTAAATACGTTTCTCTATAAATACCGTAATATTTATATTAAATTTCCTTTAATTAAGATATTCTGATTTACCGCTATATAAAAAGGGGATTTAAATTATTTAATCCTTAAAAAAATCGCAATAGAATATTATTTCTTCGGAGTTAAGCCTTAAGGTAAAAAAAATAGGTTTAAGAAGAAATACCGATTATTATTTATTAATATTAAAATCTATTTTATAATTCTTTATTACTTTAATCCAAAGAAATAACTTAAAATATATAAAACCTTTATAACGTACCGGGCTTATCTTTTTAAGTTATTAATCTTATATACCCTTAACTCCATAATTTGGTGTTATTATATTTTTATTGGCTATATAATAATTTATAGTTAAAATAAACCGGAAAATTAAACGGTTTATAACGTAAATAAGATTTACGGTATTTTAAGACTTTACCTTAATATAATAGCCTCCTTAACTTTATAACCGGCCGTTACGGTAACGTCGGGATATAAAGATAAAAAAAATTAAGCTTATTATAATTAAAATAAAGATAAATATATAATATCTGATTTTAAATATTAACGTAATTATATATATTATAATTATAAGGGTTCTTATAAGGTCCGGGATTATATTTTATAAGGTAATTTAAACGTATTATTATTTAAATAGCCTTATAATAAATAATTAATTAACTCCGTAACCATCCTTTCGTCCTTAATAAGTATTAATAAAGGTTTACCTTATTATATAATAAATATAGGTAATAATTAAATAAATAAAGAAGTTTTACTTAAAGCCGAAAAGTGGGATTTTTGGCTATATTATTATCCGGACCGCAATTACCGCTTTTTAATAAAGCAATTAAGCCGTTTCAGGGTAAAATTAGGTTATTACGGCCTTAATAAGTCCGTAATTTACCTATTTTACCCGTTAACTATAAAGGACCCTACCGTATTAAATAACGATATCCATAAATAATTAATTAAAAATTATCTTATTACCTATATATATATCCTTAATAAACTACATATATATTCCTTATTAACTTTAGCTCTTAAGTATAACGGTGGATAACGCCGTATTTACGACTTCTTATACCCCCGCGGGGAATTTATTAATAACGGAATCGATATTTTTTATAGGGCCCTTAAGTATATATTTATTAATATAGCGATTAACGCGGTAATTATATGGGGCCCGGGCTTTATACTTATTAAAAAAGACTTATTTAATACCTTCTATTATATCCCGATAATTATAAATAATTAATAACTACTTAGGTTTACGTAAAATAATACTTATTATATTAAGTATTTCCTCCCCTTTAAATTAAAAACCGTACCGTTTTTATTTAATTTTATGGTAAAAAACTTATATTGGATATTTATTATTAAGCTTAATTTTAATATTATATTCTATTATTTAAATAACTTCCTTAATATATTCCTGCCGGGGATTAACCTTAAGGTTTTTAATTAAGTTTTTAATTATTTATATAATGAATTTAAATTACTTATAAACCTTAAGAAAGATTTTTTAAGTATTATATTTAACTTCTTAAGTATTAAAATAAATATTATAATAATAAAAATACGCTTACCGTAAAATAAGTTATAATAAATAATTTAAAATATTAAAGACGCCTTTAAGAGTTACTTAATTAAATATATTATATTTAAGTTCTTAATAAATTTATTAAGCTTTATAATTAAAATAATATTATTAAAATAACTTTTCCTTTATAAATTATATAATAAGCTTATAAAGGTTAATCGTTAATAAATTCATATAAATAATAAGATCCGTAAAAATTTTTCTTAATAATAAAAGCTGCTGAATAATTATAACGGCCTATATTTAAAACGGCTTTTAATAACCCGGTTACGGTATTATTTTTATATTAACGTATCGTCTATTTACGATATAAATAGCTATTTACTTAAAGATATTAAGGATATATCTACCCCGGAATTTAACTTTATTTATAAATTATTTCCTCGGTTAAAAAAAGCTTATATAAACGTCCTTAAGATAACGGTTATATTTAAGGCTTTATAATAATAATATATTATATTAATAAAGAACTTAATAATAATTTATTTAAATAATACGGAGGTTGTTTACGGTATTAAGAATTTAACCATATAAAACTAAATTATAAATATTATTCATTAATTAACCCTTATTTTATTCCTGGATAATATTAAATATATTACGGAATAAATCTTTATTAAAAATAATTAAATAATTAATTAAATTTTAAGATTTAAATAAAAGAAAATCACTAATAATTTACCTTAATTTATATATTTACGTATATTACGATTATACCGGATTATAAATATATTAAAAACTGGTAAAACGTAAGTTAAATTAATTTATAAGTAATATAATATTTACGTTTTAACTTTATATTAAGTATAAAATTATTATATAATATAGGGAATAACTTTTATTTTAAGTAATATATTATATACGGGGTTTACCCGGTGATTTTTACTTTATTTTTTATATTTATTAAATAATATATATACCTTATTAATACCAGAAAGCTACTTTATAAAATTATTAAAAGTTACTTTACCGCCGTTAAATTAATATATATTAACTGGGGCGTTAAAAACCTTAAAATTTTCTAATATTTAATACTTTAACGTCTTATGTACAGCGTAAAAAGACTATAAAATAAATATATATAAAGGGAATAACTTCTTATTATTAATAATATCCTTATTAAGCTTATATATAGTTTTAATATTATTATTAAATTCGACTTTATTATACGGGCCGTTTTTTACTTTATTTATACGGGCTTTTTACGGGTAAAAGAATTTATTTATAATAAAGTTAACCTTAAACCGGACTTTAAGAAATACCATATAATCCAATTATATATAAAGTTTAAGGATAATTATATAAAGCTTTATATTTTAATATTAAAAATAAATATTTTCCGGAAAGGAATTATCCTTAAAATTATAATAATTTCCGGTAAAACTTACTTTATATAATCTTTAAAGGATTTATATTTTTAAATAATAACTTTATTATAAGCCCCTTTTTTTTTTTCTTATTTTAAAGTTATTTATACGGGATTTTATTATTAATATATTATATAAACGGCTTATATAATATAATATTTACGGTAATTATTCCGGGTATTTTCTCCGTTAAAATATAATTATAGACGTATAAAAAATTAAATTAAGTATTAAGCTTATTAAAAAACTTAATAAATAAAAATCGGATATATATTAATTTTATATTAACTTAATTAACGATATTATTTTTATAATATTATAATATTATTAATTTACTTAAGGTTAAATAAGCCAACCGATTTTTATTTAAGTTGTTTTTTTAAGATTTATATTATAACTTTAAGGGTTTTTAGCCCTAATTTTACCCCGTAACCGGGCTATAACGGGGGTATTTTAATAATAAGGTACCCTAGGACCTTAACGGTAAAATCTTTATAGCTTAAGTCCTAAAATAAATTAATTAAAATACTATAAATACCAAAAATATTACGTATCCATATATATACGTAATAGGGATTGAATAAATTAAAGGGTATAATTTAACTATTAATTAATTTACCGGATATATAAAATAATTACTTATTAACTAAATAACTCTTTAAGGGTTATACGGGGGAGCTTAAAGATTTATATAAATTAACTTATTTAAATCTTTAAGTTCTTTATTTTATCCTTAAGGATTTATTTAAATAACGGCTTTTATTAAAATTGCTTATTTACCTATTCCTTTTATATATATAACTTTATATAAATAACTTTAAATTCTTAATTTATACGGGGGGGTTTTTAGCCTTAACTTTACCCTATAGCCGGGCCATAACGGGGGGTATTTCGACGGCGAGGTACCCTGGGACCTCGACGGCGAGGTCCCTATAGCTTAGGTCCTGAGACAGGCCAATTAAAACACTATAAATATCAAAAACACCACGTATCCACATATATACGTAGCAGTGATCGAGCAAATTAGCATCCCCCTGCTCCGCTTGCGCTCCGCTTTCCCTCTCCGTATGGTCTCGGATTTGGCTGGCAATATCCCCCGCATTTATAGCAATCTCTCTCGATTCAGGGTTTCGCTGCGGCGGGACAGGTTGATTTAACCCCAGCGGGGGTGACCGTCTTCCATCACATACGAGACGCTGCTGATCGGAGGAGACTCGAGCCGATCCATTTAGCCAGATCGGCGAAGGCACGCAACACTGTCTTGTCTGTTCCCACCGTTGGCCTCGCTAAGACATCCGTTCTGTCTGACTCCGATATACTCCTCCGTAAGGAATTCTTTCAGCCCGTGGCTAAGATCTATTGAAATCGGTGTCAGAGGCGTCCCCCGCTCCGCGGAAGTGGACCTTACCTGCATGGTAGAGGTTTACCGGCCACCACTCCTCCGTGAGGGCCGGGGAATGTTTCACCGCCGCGTCAATCTGAGGGAGGCGTCGCAGTTGGTAACCGGCCGGAAATATGAGCTTCGGATAAACTCGCCGCCGTTCGCGTAGCAGTCCATGAGAAAGGCGACCGATATCTAGTCGACGAGCGACCATGCGGGCAATGGTGGATTTGCCAGTCCCGGCCATCCCGTTCAACCAGAAGATGTATTGGTTGTCCCATCCATCAGCCCACGCCTTAATCTGCTTCAGGATGTCGGTTCGGGTGCCGGGGAAACATGTGGAGTCGGGCTTATCGTCGTAAGCGTTAAACGCGGCTTGAGGAACGGATGGTAGCAGACTCAGTAGGTGCGAAGGGCTATTGGATGGGTTATTTGATAGCTCGCGGCAGTCGTTGGGGAGCGTAGAGGCTGGTATCAGCGTCGATAGATGCTCCTTACCCAGCACGTTTTCCCTTATCGCTAACGCTTATCGGTGTATCCGCTCTGCCTCTCCGTACCTGCCTTGACTGCTTAATATTCCTGCCAGACTGTTCATGCTCCCCAGCGTATTAGGATGCTCCTTACCCAGTACTCTTTCTATCAATATTAACGCTTTTCGGTATATCCGCTCGGCCTCTTTGTACTTGCTTTATTAATTTAAGCTTTATTTAATAAGTGGTTGTCGAGTTATAAGTTATTAGAGAATATAGAATTTTTAATACAATTTCCGTAAATTCTTCCTTAATAAATATGTTTATCTTAATATTATAATTACTCGTAAATAAAGGTGGTTTAATAATTAAATAAGCATTGATTAAAGAAAGTAATTATATTTATAAAGTACTTTAAAATAAATACGTAACTCTTAAAAAGGCGTTTTAAAAGTAAAGGAATTGGAGGACTAAACTTTTTATTATCTATATTTATCGGAGCGAGATACCTTTTTAAGCTTAAAGCTAATAGCTTATATATACGTTAATAATATTACGCCTGGATTTAGCTATAAGCAGTCCTATATTGGCTTTTTTAGCTAATATGGCCTTTTATAAGCCGGTGTTTTACATTATGGTGGCCAGATAAATTTGGCTTATAAAATGGTATATACGAGGTAAGAGGCGGGCTGTGCTATGTTGAATTAGCACCTATCAGATTCTGCCCAATCCCTCACTTGCGCATTTGTAGGGCTTAGACCTGATCTGGGTTGCCTTAGTTGGTTAGACTTTGTGATATAAGTCGTAATGTTATAGAAGCATGGCGACGCCTTTAAGTATACACCTATATTAAGCGTATCGCTCTTAATTTAAGGTCTTATAATATAGTTTCTTGAATTTAATATAAGATAGCGTATAATTTTACTATAAGTCTATACTTTAAGAGTCATCGTTAGAATATCGCTTATATAAACAATTACGACTCGGTATATTAATAAAGAAAAGCTGGATAATCTTTTAAGGGTCCTGTTCCCCGATGGAGGTTATAAGTGTGAATTACGTACCACTTTATTTCCTTCTATAACTTAAATGTATTAACACGGTATATTAGTTTAAAGATAGCATAGCACCAACGGTAACACTCCGGAACATTCCGAGGAAGCTTACTGATGTAATTCCCTCCTTTGTATTGAAATTCAAAACATTAAGATCAGTGTTGACTTCACTTAAGGCTGAAATAGAAAGATATAAGAGTAGACCTTAAGCAATATGCATCATTATTCGGCGATGAGAGAGATTTTAGTGGAGATTCGGTATTTTGTTGAGAAGCTCTAAGAGCGGGCATTTGGCTGGGGAGCGGGGACATTAAGATGTTCAATGGGACCTTTATAGCTGGAAAAACTGCCCGAGTCGATCAATAATTACTCGGTTAAAAATGCGCTAGGTTCTTAGGCTGAAAGAGCCTCGCCCTTCGCGGAGACGAGTGTTATACACCCAGCTAGATGCTTTGAGGTGTACAGTCAAATCACATTAATAAAAGCTCCCTTAAGTCTGTATAAGGGGCTTAACAGAGCCCTGTTATCGTACAAATGCCGCCTTAATATGCTCCTGACCTTATACCATTGACTGCATCCGAATCTTCATCACTTCATATACGCCCTGATATATGAAATCCAAGACAACCCAGCTTGCTGGCGCCCAGTTAACAGGCAGCTAGAGGACAGTTTCCTGGTTCGCGGAAGTGAGCGAGTTAATCCAAAACGTAAGAAAGGGTTTACTACACTCAATAACCGATAACTTCGAAAGATAAGGGAGTCCCCATTAATTACTCCAGGTGTTTTTATCGAAGCTTCCAATCCAGTAATCCCAGCCACAAATATAAGCACATCTGCTCCACATGTCAGTCAACAGCGCATAGAACAGACTGCCGTCAACCTTTAGGAAGTAATCGGATTCCACTTACGAATCCCCGTCGGTATATACTCCGTAGGTCCTTAGCTCGCCATATTTCATCAGTGAGTCTTTCCTATATATAATGATTGCAAACGAGCCACCGCTCGAAGCTTCTAAACTATTAGAGGCCGAAGGTTGGGTACGGAGGTTGGAGACCCATTGATTGAGTGAATATTCCAATAATAAAGCCGACTTCTTTGATGCAAAAGAGATTTTTGATGCACGGGGGTATTTAGCGTGGACAAGTTGCTTGGGAATCCTTGGCATCATTTTTTGCGCGTACCCCTTCTAGTGGTTTAAATTAACATTATATGCAACCTTTTAAATATTTAATTTATTAATCGTAAATAATTCCTTAAAGTTATAATATATAATTTAATAGTTCTTATTTATCTTATTAATTATAACGTAATAATTATAGGTATTTATAAAAAAGTCCATTTTAATAAAAGTGGAACCTATCCGTTAATCAATTTTATCCTTAAATAAAACCCTTTTTATACTTAATTATTATTAAGTTTAAATATATAAGAAACGTATCGTTTAATTCCTTAATATATATATATTTACTCCAGTTAATAGCTTTATGTTTAACGTATTATTCATGGAGTTTATATAAGCACCCAGAGTGGGTGCGCGCAAAAAATAATGCCAAGGATTCTTAAGCAACCTGTCCACGCTAAATTCCGCGGTTGTCTTGGCAGCCTCTGCATTGAAGACCCTGTCGCATAAAGGCCTACCAGACGGCCTTTTATTAACGGTATTACAGGTGCACCGGTGCATAAGGTGCGGTGAGTATACGGTCATTAAACGGCCCTTGGGATGGACATAAATACGGTCGTTATTACGGTATAATTAAATAAATATAATAATAGACTTAATATAAGTAATTCGGCTTACCTACCCTTCCCTTATACCCTATACTTATTTATATATATTATATTACGGGGGAAAATAAAATTAATGTAATATACGTAAATGGGTACAGGGTATAGGGGAAGGGTAAGTAAGCCGAATTATTTATATTAAGTTTACTATTATGCTTATTTAATTAAACCGTAATAACGACCGTATTTATGTCTATCTTAAGGGCCGTTTGATAACCGTATACTCACCATACCTTATGCACCGGTGCACCTGTAATACCGTTAACAAAAGGCCGTCTGGTAGGCCTTTAGAAGAGGTTACCCCCCAACCGTATAAACCTACCAACCGTATACGCTAAACCCAATCCGCTCCAGGTATATAAAGTCCTACTTTAGTCTGAGATCGACTGCCTTTGGTCCCCGAAGGGGGTCTGAGCAAGAATCTCCATTTTTCGGGTGGTAATTTATTACTATATATATTAGCTCCGCGTACATTTCATTACTAGGAAAAATTTGACTTTTCTATACTTTTGGGTAATAGGTGTATTGCTTAAGGCTTAAATGCTGCAATTAAATCACGGTATCTTTGGGCTATAATTATGGGAGCATATAAAGATTAGGCGTCGCTTTAAGTGCATAAAAGCCTTGCTTAGCTCTCAGGTTCTCCACCTAAATTACGGTGTTTTTGGGCTTATTGCGGTAAAGGCATGCGGGCATCGGGCGACGCATTATAGCAAAGGGCTTGGTAAAGGGCTTTTACTGAAGGGCCTGGTGAGGGGCTTAGTGAAGGGCTTCGTGAAGGGTTTGCTAAGGGTAGGGGTGCAAGTGAGGGTGCAAGTGAGGGTGCAAGTGAGGGTGCAAGTGAGGGTGCAAGTGAGGATGCAAGTGAGGGTGCAAGTGAGGGTGCAAGTGAGGGTGCATTTAAGGGTGCATTTGCTCCTTAAGTCCGTTACCAGCTCAGTATAAGCTTACCCGCCCTGATCGATCCACTCAACCACAGAGGGTCCGTATGTACCCAGTACCTATCTTCGGAAGGTAATAAAGCGGTTATTTCGAGGTTTACCGGGTCTAAATAATATATCCTGACTTTTATTTATTTACTATTATTAAATAAACCGCTAATTATTAAGAGGAATTAAAACTTAAGGACGGTAATTACGAACCATAAAAAGTTACTTTAATAATATAAAGTGGTTTAAAACGAATTATATTAATATTAAAGGTATATATAAAGATTAATAAACTTTTAATTATTAAGTTTTATAATATTATTATCGATATTAAACGACTTAAATAACGCGCGGGAATTATAATTTATAATATCCGATTACGAATTAACTTAAAGTTTATTTAAAAAAATAAGGATAATAATCGATTTAATATAGTTAAAAAATATATATTATACCTTTCAATTATTTTATAGTGGTAGTTATCGCGTAGTATCGCGTACGATAATAAGGGTAAATTATTAAGGGTTTACCTCAGTATACGTTTCCCATATAAATTAAGGGTTTACCACCCAAAATCCGGAGTTTCTTGCTCAGACCCCCCACAAAACGAGCCCCGGTAAGCTAGCGTCCGATTATGTAAGCCTACCGGTAGGGCCCTTTTGTGGGTAAGGGCTGAGAGCTGAGACTAGTCCCACCCAGCTCACACCTAATTTAATATACCACGCGCGTGTGCACTTGGATAATCCTTTACGATAACTACTATGCATATACGTTTTCTCTGCACTTTAGAGTACTAACAGATCGACATAATTACAGACTAAAAAAAAGATTTTATAACTATTTAAATCCTATTAAGTGGCCTATGAGTATCGTTAAATAAGTAGTAAGGATATAAAAGGTAGGTTAAGATTAAGATTATAAAATTAATCCAAATCGGGTTTAGCGTGTACGGTTAATAGGTTTATACGGTTGGGGGGTGACCCCTTTTATGCGATAGGGTCTTTAATGCAGGGGCTGCCAAGACAACCGCGGAATACCCCCGTATATTACCCCGCAGTGAATTAAGAGTCACGTGGAGACCTCCCCGGGTACGCCCCCTCTAAATCCCCTGAAGATTCCCCGGAAGGCCACCCCTCCGGGCCCCCCCCCCCTCTGAAGACCTCCCAGAAGACCGCCCCGAAGACTGATACAGCGTACAGTACAGTACATTATCACCTTCGGGATTACTAAGTGGGCAGCGACGAGCATACGATAGCGAGTATGCGATAATAACACCTAAATAAATAGTCCAATATAATAGCATATAAATGAACCCTTATCTATATAGAGAGATCACCATACAGCAAGTGTAGTAAAAGGGTCTTAACGTAGTAAAGCGAGGGTATTCTATTAAAATACTGGGGGCTACGGATTTGCCGGCTATTCGGGAGGGTTCTTCATGGGTTCTTTTATGGCTGCTCCTCCATATATAATGACTAATCTTTAGGTTAAAGCTTTAAAGAGCATTCCTTGTCTTTTACGTATATTAAAGTTTATTTATTCCTGTAAGGTTAAATGACTTATAAGTGCCTCTTAATCCGAAAATTGAGGCGTAGCCGCCTTAATATATTAAATAACTTTCTTGTCAAATTCCCCGATTTAATAAATCCAGATTGCGAGTTTTCTAATCTAATATACTTATAAAGCCTGCTTATAACCATCAGAAAGTATAGAGTCTCGACTCTAAAATGTGGTATATGATATGCAGAGTTAAGATCTTATACCTTCTGACCACTTTGACTTATCTGTATTCTTCGTACTGGTCCTTATAGCAAATTAAAGATCGTACATTAATTATTTAGAAGATCAGCTCTTAGAAGTGGTAAGATCAAAGAAAACTGAACGATATTTATATACTGACGTATTAATGGGTTAGGATGAGAAAACGTTGAACTCTTTAGTTATAAAAGCCTATAAATTTGATTATCCTATTAAATTCTATAATACCTAGGATTTGGAACTTATTCAGCGAAAGCTTTTGAAAACATTGCTAATTCTAAGATCGAATATGGATATTAAAAGATCCTTAAAGATATATATTAAGGAAGCTACGGGAACCCTATAATAGAGCGATAGTCCACGCAGCCTTAAGGTGTTGGATTAGTATGCTACTAGCCTCAAAATATACGTAAAAATCGTAAATACTCTTTTAAAAAGACTAAGTAAGACCAACAAACTGGTATCTAATATACATCCACGCTTAATAGAGGTTCTTTATAGTTTACAGAATCCAGATATTCGATATATTAGAATACCGACGTAAGGAGAGAGGGTTAATAACGGGCGAGGCTATTCGTAACGATACCCATTACACTAAACGGCTCACGGAGTAAACGGCAGCTGTAAGCGACTTAATAACAGATTTAACGAAAGAGATACGTAACGATTTAAAATTTATTAAGATAATTACATTTCTAGCTTTTCTCTATGTACCTGCGTCTTTGGCTGCCGTAAGTTAACTTCGTTATATAGACTCCTGAATACGCGCTTACTGCTAATATAGACAATATTTAGTTTTAAATTAATATAGGTAAAAAGTATATTAGGAGATAGAAAGATATATATAGTATTAATATCGGATTTCTGGAAGTAATTTATACTGGCAATAACGATGGCGATTACTACCGTGGCGTTAGCGTTATACTAGAGTAAATATTGGCCTATATATGGGCAGAGGCTTCTCTGGCGGATTATTTGAAGAGTTAATGCGGAGTCAATAAGGGCATGTGAAATTTATTTTATAAAGTTCTCTATAGACTTAAAAGATGATATTAATCGCGTTATTAATCGATCCCTTTGGTTAACTTAGTGTATTCTATGTTTAATATTTTTCTGTGAAAAGACATTTAATAATGGAATTTCAAGGAATAAATTTTGTACCTTTATACGCCCTAATAACTATTCTCCTACAAAGGCCAAGTTGAAGTTAATTAGCTACAGTAAAGCTAAACTAAGCATTTCGAGATAAGTATAATAACATTCTTATTAAAACTGTCCTTAATATTTTAAGGTAAAATCTCTTCCTTCTGTTCTTTTACATTAATTTTAAAATAATTTTTTACTAAAATACCATAAGTATCTTTTATATATATTCTAATTTATAATACGCTTTTTCCTAATAGCTTTTTTAATATTTCCTCCGGTAATCCTTTAATTTTTTTTATAATTAATTTTAAAGGTTTTTAAAAAATGATTTTTATAAGTATTATATTAACGTTATAATAATTAAATTCTTAACGGAATTATATTTTAAGGTTATGCTATTATTATATATAATAAAGTATTTCTTTTATATATAGGATATTAATAATATATTTTAAGCTTAAATAATAAAAAATAAATATTATTATTATTTATACGGCTATAATTAAACTTAATAAAAAATACGTTAAAAAGAAATACTATAATACTTAAAAGTTCATTTAAAAAATAAATAATACTAAATATAAATATACTTTTATATAATTAACCGTTACGGTAAAAGTTTAAAATATATAGTTGTCAGACGTAAGGACGTATAAGAGTGGATAGGGTAGGTCTGGATTAAGTATATTAAGTATATCTGTCTAATTTATATAAGAAGCATAATGCTATCTATATAAAATACCCGGGTAATATAAGATATACGGCCAGGTAATAATATCTATAGTATTATAAAATACCACTTATTATTATATTTGTATCCAGGCTGATATACCCCCTTAGGATCGTAATATTATTACGGTAATAATATAGATCCTGGATACCCTTATTATGGCTATTTCTTAATTGCCCTTTAAGCTTTATTAATATACCGTAATTATTGTAGGTGAAAGGTACGTTTTGAATTAAAAGTTAAAAAATTGAAAAGTTAAGAAAAATCGGTAACCTTAAGAGCAATAATAATAATAAAACCTTTATATTTTAGGTAACTCCGGAGCTTTGTATATGCTTAATTAAGCTCCGGGTATTTACTTAAGTGATTTTATTAAGTAATTATTACTAGGTATACGCCAAGAAAAGTTGAAAATTAATAAAATTATAAAAATGAACGAACCCGGAAAGATTATCGTATACCCGGTTTATAGTCGTGAATTTTTAAGAGCTGAATTTCTCAAAAACGACGTCTCCGTGGTTTTACCGAGTTATATTATAATACGGGGTTTTAAAGTTTATCGTCTTCAAGACTTAAGAGTTTTATGAATTCTTTATATTTTTATAACGGTAAGGTTTTTATAAGGCCGTCCGTTAATATTTTTATTATAAATATATACTTAATATTAATCGTTTTCTTCTGGTATTCTTATCGTAATTAATAATAATATATATCTATATAACGGAGTTTTATAATAAATTAAAAGTTTATCCCTTAAATTATACGGATTATTTAAATATTATTATATTTAATCTTTAATAAATAAGATAAATTTAATATAATTAACTTAAAGAAACGGTTCTATTATATTAACTTTTTTACAATAAGGGTAAAATTAAAAAGCTTGGCTTTAATAAAGCTTATTATTACCGTCTTTTATTTTATTATTTTCCAGTTAATTAAGCTTTTAAAAAACTTAAAGATATAGCTTTATAAATTATATTATATCTTGAAATCGTTAATAAATAACGTATTTAAGGATATTATAAAAACGGTATACGGATTAATAATTTTCCCGTTATATAAAATAATATAATACTTAATATATATAAGGTATTATAATACCCTTATAGCTACTTCTAAATATTATTTTAACGGATTTATAAGGGACTTAAATAACTTAAACGTTAAGTACGTAATATCCGTCCTTATAATAACGGCCGCGAAGTTAATAAAACCGATAAATTATTAATATATATAAATTTCTTAAGGTAAGGCTTACTCGGTATTTTTAATAAGAGGTTCGGTATTCCGTAAAGGTACTTTAAGAGTATAATTTATTATAATAGTGAATTTTACCGTAACCTTATTAATATAATTATCTTAATATAAACGGATTTCTTAATTTAATCGATCTTATATTATTTTTATATTTAAGAATTACTTTATTTTACTTAGGTTTCTTATTTTATAGATTTTAAAGAATTTACTTTAAAAGTTATTTAATTTTTAATTATACTTATAATCGTAAATAATAACGATATTATTTATAAAGAAAAAGACCATTATATAATCATTAATAAAGAAATATTCGATTTCCGGGACTTATTTTAAACCTAATTCCATTAAGGTTTTTAAGAGATTTTTAAATTATAAAACTGGTAATTATTTAAGCTTATATAAAACTTAAAATAAAAGGAATAAGCTTTTATTCTTATACCCTTTTAATAATTTAATATATATAAGTTCGTTTATTTTATTATTTATAAACGTATTAATAACGTTCCATTATTTTATATTTAAATTAAATACGGCTATTGTAATTATAAGTACCTTAAGAATTTTAATTATTAAGGTAGCGGTAAATATATTTTAATCGGTCTTTTATAAATTATCCCTTATATAAAGTCTCGCTTTATATTTGATAAGATACTTTTTATTGTTAAATTTATATTTAAATATTTAAATAATAAATATTAATATTTTATCCGCTTTTTTAATATATTTAATTAAGATTTCTTCCTATATACCTTTTTCTTTAAGAGCTTTAAGCTTTACTTTAATTACTAACTTAAGATCTATAACGTATAAGTATTTAAGTATATAACGATAGTATTTTAGCTTAATAAGTAGGGTATTACGGTAAAATATATTTATTTCTAATAGAGAAAAAAATAGCTTTTCGTCCTTCTTATAAAGCTTATAAAATAATTAAAAAGTAATAAATGCTATATAATATATAATAGCTTTAATTTATTTATAGTTAAAATAAAGGCTGTAATATAATTCGCTTTCTTTATACCTTTTATAGCTCTTTTTCCTTTAATAATATTGCTTATATTGAAGTCGGATTTATTGCTGTCTTTCTTTTTCGGCTTTAAAGTTAATGGAGCTAATAAAGCTGGTGGAGCTGGTAACGGATCTAATAGTACTGGTGGAGCTGGTGGCGGATCTGGTGGTGGAGTTGGTGGTCCATTACCGTTACCGTTACCGTTATCTCCTCCGTCGTTATTCTTAAATACCGTATCGTAGTTTATTAATATTAAAGTTAATAAGGAGAAATAATTTTCTTATTATTCTTTTCCTTTTCCCTTTTATATAGGGCCAGTAATATTATTTATAAATTCTTTTTCTTCTTCATTATTTAATAATAGTTTAATAATAATATAAAATATATTTATTTCTAAGATATTAATTAAATAAAGGAATAGTTCTTTTTTAAGTTAAGTTAAATCGATCTTATTAATTTTATAAAACTTATTCTTTTTAAAGAAAACGTTCCTTATATAAATTACTTTCTTTTAATTAAGTATCTATATATTATAAATATTAATATTATCGTAATTAATAAGGAAATTAATATATACTTTTATTATTAATTTCTCTTTCTTAAGGATTAACTTATTAAGTAAATAAACTTTATAGCCGTATTATTTAAGGTATTAAAGGTTTGGCTTTAAGCCGGTAATTTTCTTAAATAATATAATCTATAAATATTTTCTTATTAATATTTAATTTATAAGGAAACCAGTTATTTATACAATTTATAACCATAGTGTCAGGTACTGGAAGTACTGAGGTAAAATGTGGGTGTAATATGTATGATCAGTATCTACCTAGCTATAAAGGTACACAATATAAGTGTGCGCGCCAAGTTACTATACCCCTTTAGGTGCTAATGCCCGATAAGCTCTTAGCGTACGTACGTTATATATAATAAATATACCATAAAAGAAAGACCGCTACGCCCTCGTAATAACGGTAAAATAAAAGTCCTTATTAATGAAAACGGCTTTGAGGCCAGGTATTAAGTATATTTAACGCCGAGTATATTAAGGAAGTAAAAGGAAATAATAGTGGTTAAGTATTAAGGCTAATTATTAAAAAGAAATTAAAAAATCGAAAAACTATAAATTAAATAATTATTATAATCTTACCCGGGAAATAATCATAGATTTAAGTATTTTATAAAAGTTAAATCGCTTAAATCCGTGATCTCCGTGGTTTAACCGGTTAAGTTCTTTATTACCGTAATTATAATATTATTCCAGTACAGGTTTTAAAAGGACTATATATTACCCTTTTTATTATAAAGGTAGGCCTAATTATTCACCCAATATATACCGACGTATTTATCTTATAATAAAAGCTTAATTTCATTATTTAATTCTAAAGTAAGATTATTATCGTTATTATCGTAACGGAAATGGTAAACCTTTAAAGGGTTAAGTATAAGGAGTACCTTATAGCTGGCACTATTAATAAGGCGATATTTATCGCTGTCTTTAAATTTTTAAATTGAACCTTAAATTTATTAATATTTTAACGAGGCTTAATATAACGTAATTTTAAAGGATCGAATTCATTCTTATTAAGGCCGTAATATCCACTTTATTAAAGCTTTAATTTATTATAATTATAGAAGAACTCATACCAGCCAGATTATTCAATACGTACGTCTATAATAAAGTCGTTAAAACTATTAATAAAGCGAGTAAATATATTTTATAAAAGGTTTTTAAAGCCATCGAAAGTTATTTATAAAGATTATTATTAAGTAAATTATTAAGTATTATTATTAATCCGGTAATATAGTATTATTACCTTATCTATAAAGGCTATAATATTTTTCTTATTTATTACGTCCTTATAAATATACTTTATTATTATAAGTTATTTTAATAATTAATTCTACGGAGTTTTAAACCGCTTTTTAAGTATTAAATAAAGAGGATCCAAAATACTTTAAGTTATAAGCGTTTTATAAATTATATTATTTAATTTAAAGATCCATTAATTATACGTTTCCTTTAAGAAATTATCCTTATTATTAATAAAGTAGGTAATAATATTATGAAAGATAAATTTTAATAATTTAATTATATTAATACTTTAAAGTCGATCGATAAATTTATAGATGTTTATAGTATTATTAAAGTAATTTATTTCATTAATATGCCAGCGGTTTAATTCGTTTATTTTAATAAAAAAACGTATTATTTCAATTTTTACTTTTTATATATTTTTCTCTTTCTCTTTAATAAAATTAACGTTAATATTATTATTAAAAGGAAGCTTTATTAAATATAAAAGATCGCGATAACGTTATTCTTTAATGTTTTTAGATAATAAGCGTTTTTCTTTAAGCTTTATAACTTTATATTTTAATTTTTAAATATTAAATTTAAGATCCTTAATATTTTTAATTAACTATAAAAGTATTTTTTCTATTTTTTTTATATTATTTATCAAGAGTAAAAACTTTTTTATACCGTTATTTAAAAATAAAGGTTATTCTTCCTTTAATTAAAATATAATTTACTTACCCGTAAATAAACCTATTAATATAATAAGTTAATTAAAAGCCGTTTAAAGAGATTAATAATTAAATATTAAAGATTTTCGTTTAACGTAAGTATTAAGAGTATTATACGTTTCTTATCTATAAAATAATAGGAGAACAAAGGTAAAAATAGCTTTATATTAAAAATATAATAAAAAAACTATCGCTATTATTATTATTTATTAGGTATTAAAAGTATTAAGGTAAAATATAAATATAATATATATAATTAGTATCTACCTAACTATAAAGGTACGTAATATGAATATGCGCGCCAAGCCATTATACCCCTTTAAGTACTAGTGCCCGATAAGCTCTTGGCGTGCGTACGTTGCATATAACACATAGGAACTAAAGAAGTTTTACTTATAACCTTATAGCCTTTACTTTTATAATTAATAAATTATCTTTTCATTCTGAATAACCGTTTTATATAACAGTATATAGTACCGATAACTTAAAGATAATATTAAGCTCATCGATAAAATTATTAAATTTAAATTTTAAAGATCTTTCTCCGTTTAATTAAATAAAGGTTATATTATAATAATATCGTATTTTAATTATTTTAATAATTTTCCTTAAAATATTTATTAAGTTAAAATTATATTTATAAGTATATATTATTTAAGAATTATATTTTAAATAAGCGATATATAATATTTATTAATTTTAATTTATTATTATATTTATTTATATAAGGTTATAAGTAATTTAAAAGAAAAATTTTATTAATATTTCTACTTTATATAAGGATTTCGATATAATCCGGTAAACTTTTAATAAAATATAGTTTTTATAATTACTTATATTTAAGGCTTTAATATTATTAATATTATTAATAATCTTTACCCTTTTAACTATTTATGAAAGGTATTATATTATTTTATTAATAACGTATAGAACGAATTAAAGTTATTAACTTATAATTACTGATTTCACGATAAGTTTACCGGTTATAAATATCGTATTAAGTTATTTAATTTTATCTTTAAGTACGTAATATCTATTAATCCTTTTAATTAGTATTCTTATCTGTTTATTACTATAAAGATAATAACGTTTAGTATTAAAATAAATACCCTTATTTATAAGGATAATATTAAATATAACGTTAACTATAAAATTAAATATATACGTAACGTTATAAAGTATAATAAAATTATTACCTTTAAGGGTATCGATATTTATTTTAATTTTATTATAAGTAGTAATTTTAAGGTTATTATTTTTAACGATAGTAATATCGTTTTTTCTATTTATTTTTTTAATAAATTAATCTTTTATCGTTTTATTATAAATATAAAAGCCTAATTTATAATTTAAAATTTATAATAATTATAATATATAAAACTCTTATTTTATATTGAATATATTAAAGTTATTATTATTATTTCGATTTAATATAGATAAATTATTTTATTTAAACTTAAAGTTTCTAAATTTCTTAAGAGCTTAATTAATATTTATTTTTTTTAATATCCTTAAGCTTATTATTTACTTATCTTTTAAGTATAAAATCGGGTTTAAAGTTAATAAATCGACCAGGTTAATCTATACGTAAATAATCGTATTTATTAAATTAATATTTAATACCGTAAAGGCATTCTTTTAACTTAATATTTTTATTTTTAAATATAAGCTTATTATCTTTCTTAATATTAGTTTAATTTTTATTAATAATAAAAATTAAATAAAACGGAGTCGATTTCTTTATACTATTATATTATATATAATTTCGAAATTACTCCTTAAGATTAATAAGAATTATCAAGAAGTCGGTTAAGTTATTTATATTGAACTTATAAAGCTATATTAATATAAAAGCCTGTTTCTTAATTACGTTAATAAAATTCCGGTATACCCGTTCCTTATTTAATATCTTAAGGATATTAATACTTCTGGCTTTTATAAATACCTAAATATATTTATTAAGTTATAATTTAACATTTTATTGAAAATTAGGTTTTATTATGATTTTATAATATTCTTTCTTTACCGTTAAAGAATAAACGGAATCTAAAGGTATAAGCTTGGTTTTAAGAGTATATAAATAGTTCTATAAGTAATAATCTACGTCCTTAAAGTAAATAAGGTTCGCTTTATTAATTATTAAGTATATATAATCGTTAATTTTAATAAAAAACGCGTATTATTCTTTTTATTTTTATAATTCTAGCTTTTATACCTATAAATTATTTTTATAAGTTATTAATACCCTTAAGTTAATAGCTTTATCCGCTATAAAGACGGGTTATATTAATTTTAATAACTTATTTAAGCCTATTAATTTTATTATAAAAGTAGGGTTAATAAGCTCTTAAACGTAATATTTAATACCCTTATTTTTAACGATAATAAGTTATAAGTCTTAGTCTTTTAAAATAATAAACTTAACTTAATATAAGCTTATCTTAAGGCTATAAAGGAATAGCGAATAATAAGCTTATTATGCTCTTTAGTTCCTTTTCTGTTTTTAATTTATATATAGTATATTAACCTTAAGGACTCGATTTAAGCTTTTCTGGATAGTTAATTACGCCTCTGAATTGATTAATAAATAAGTGATTATAATGGTATACGATACCGGGCTTATAACTGTCAGACGTAGGGACGTATAAGAGTGGATGGGGTAGGTTTAGATTAAGTGTATTAAGTATGTTTATCTGATCTATATAGGAAGCATGATGCTATCTGTATGAAATACCCGGGTGGTATAAGATGTACGGCCAGGTGATGATATCTACAGTATCATGAGATACCACCTACTACTATGCCTGCACCCAGGCTGACAATAGTATTAAAATAACCTGTGAGAACCCTAGTAAAAGTATGGATAATATATATGAATAATGATCTATCTAGGTGCCTAGTGGTAAGCTATATATAGTGAGTGCGGGTGCCAAGCAATACGGAACCCCGTTCCGCGGTAAGCAAGGATTAACTTTGCTAAGTCCTTAATAATTTGCCATTTACAAAAAAGGCTTATGCCCTATAAGTAATAATAACAATAATAAAAGTGTATACTAAGGGGTTCCGGAGCCCTATATTAACCTATCTTAACGCCGAGTATACATAAGGGTAATAGTATAAAAAGGTTATTGCTAAAAAGCGTATAATAAAAGGTAAAAAGTGAAAAAATTAACCCAGGCAATTATCGTAATCGCACCCGGGAAATAATCGTGGATTTAAATATTACGATTAAGTTAAATCGCTTAAATCCGTAATTTCCGAGGTATTACCGGATTAGGTATTAACGGGTTATTCGTAATTAACTTATTAATACTTATAGTAATAAGCTTTTTAAAGATATTAATATAATATATTACGGTAAGGGAATTTTTTAAAGTCAACGCGGTATTAACTTTTAATTATTAAATATAATTTATATAGTAATTAAATATAATATTATTAATTTATAAATATGGATATTATAACGTTACGGCTTTACTTTAGCGTTATTATAAGTAATTTAAATGGTAATTCTTTAGCAATAATAATAAAATTAATAAAAATAAGCTTATCGTTATTATCGTTATCATTTAAGTAAATATTATTATTGTTATTATTAATATAATATACTTATTCCTCCTCTTTTTTAATATATTTATTAAGACCCCCCTTTTAAGGGTAGAGGTTTAACTTATATTTCTCCTTTTTTTTAAAGTTATAATAAAGGTATTATTAACGTTCTGGCTGTTACTCTTATTAATAAAGGTTATTAAATTAACATAATAATAAGTAGGGCTTATATACATTAAATTAATTATATTTAACATTATTAATCTATTAAATAAAATCCGTAATTATTGCGGTAACTATTAACATAAAAAGCTACGTCCGGAAATAAACGTTAAAATGATTATAAGGAGTTATTACTTGGCCGGCCTTAACTAAAAGGCTTAAAGTATATTTATTAAGACTAATAATTTTTTAGATATATTCCTTAAAGTTTTTACGGGTACGGATATTATTAATAATATAACGGAGTAACTTAAGATTTTATAGAGTTATTATAAGTAATTCCTTAAAGCTTTTCTTAAGCTTATTAATCTAAAGATTAAAATTAATATATATTCCGGCTTTTAGTACTATATAAAGCTTATTTATATATTACCTTTTGCCTTTTCTTTATAAGTATTAATTAATAAATTTAGGATCGAGCTCTTTAATCCTTAAACGTTAAGTAAATAAAAAAACGTTATAATAAATTCTTAAGCCGTTAACGGTATATATAACCGGCTTAATATTATTATTATCGGGATTAAAGAAATCAATATTTTTAAGCCTGAATTTTAATATATTAACCTTAAGTATTATAATTTAAATGGAAGTTAATAGCTTTTAAAATTAATTTTCGTTCATATTAATTTACGTTATATTAATAATATTAATACTAATAAGGATAGCTTTTAAGGGTAGGTTTAAGGGTGTTAAGGGTAGAAATACGTTGTCTTTAAGTGCTTTGTCCTTAATACTTACGTATTTTACGGATTTTATATTATATATTACTTAGATACCGGTATATCGATTTAATTCAATGAAGAGAGACATTAAAGCGTGCCTTAAGGGGTACTGCTTATTACTTATAATTACGATGTTTAAGGGGTAAGATAAAATAAAGGTTAACTATTTAATAAAAAGAGCTAATAATAAAGGACTCCCGGTACGGTATTACCGTATTTACTCGTTATTTGAAGTCTACGTTTCTAATATTATCACTATAAGTACCATAAGATGGATAAACTCGCTATTGTTACTAAATTATAAAAGCCTTAATAAAAGTATAGATAATATATATAAATAATGATCTATCTAGGTATATAATGGTAAGCTATGCACAATAAGTGCGGGTGCCAAGCAATGCGGAACCCCGTTCCGCGGTAAATAAGGATCAGGTCTGCTGAGTCCCTAACATAACCGTTAACTTATAATATTACGTTAATAAAGGTTATAAATCGTTTCACTTTATTTTCTTGAAGACGGTTAAAAAATTAATAAATATTATATTTTAAGCTTTAAGGGGTAATTAATATATAATATTAAACCGACTTCGTATAAACTTAACGTAATAACTATAATTTTATAGGATAAGGAAGATGGACTTAAAGATACTCTGGTTACGTAAGGATGCTATAGCCTTAACGCGTTCGAATAGTTCGTCTTTATAAAAGGTTTAGTCCTTTTTATAAGTCAAAAATTCGATGAGAATAGGCTCTCCCTTAGGCTTTCCCTTAAGCTCGAAATTGCTAACTGCGTAAGGACCTAGGTCGGACCATGGCCCTTTGATGAATTCTCTGCCCAATCGAAGGTCTTGCTTATAACGATCTTAATGCTCCTCGCCTAGTACCCTCTTCGTTGTCTCTATTACCCGCACCTGCAGTTCTTCAGCCTCCTTCCTGCGTCCCTGATTCTAATATGTTGAAATTAGGTTAATTATATTCGTTAACGTATCGGGATGCTTTTCCCTTAGTACGTTTTTGCTTTTCTTTATTTTTTATATTTATAGCTTTTTAACCTCCTTTTAATATTTTTAATTCTGATATATTAATATTAAATTAATTATATTATATAGTATATTTAAATATTCTTTATTTAGCCTTTTTTTACTTTTTTTTATTATTTATATTTCCAGCTTTTTAGCCTCCTTTTAACGTCTTTAATTTTAATATATTAAGGTTAAATTAACTATATTACTCAACGTATCGGGATACTTTTTACTTAATACTTTTTTCCTTATTTCTATTATTTATAGTTTTAGCTTTTTAACCTTTTTTTATCGGCCTTAATTTATGTATATTAATATTAAATTATTTATATTGCTTAATATATCGGGATACTTTTCACTTAATACCTTTTTCTTTATCTTTATCGTTTATACTTTTAGCTTTTTAACCTCCTTTTAACGTCCTTAATTCCTATATATTAATATTAAGTTATTTATATTACGTAACGTATTAAGATATTCCTCGCTTAATACCCTTTTCCTTATCTTTAACGTTCGTATTTTTAGCTTTTTAGCCTCCTTTTAGCGTCCTTGGTTCCTATATATTAAGATTAGGTTATTTATGTTACTTAACGTATTGGGATGCTCCTCGTTAAGTACCCTTTTCCTTATTTTTATTATTCGCACCTTTAGCTCTTCCGCTTCCTTTTACCGGCCCGTTATGCTATATATTAGGCCTATTATCCCTATACTGCTTAATGTCTTTTTACGCTCTTAACCCAGTATTTTCGTCTATACGTCCAATGCCGCTCTTAATATTTTAATAGCCTTAATAATACTCCCCTTTCCCACCGCGTACCAAGCGGCATTATACAATAAAGAAGCCCACTCTTTCAGTAATGCTTCGCCTCACGGCCGCTGAGCAAACGCGGCTTTCGCATATGGAAAGAGGGCTCGATACGACGTCCAGTTCTCGTACTCCCCAGCAGGGAATTCAGCTGTAAGATTGCGGATATAAACGTGCTTCCACTGTTTAAACTGCCTATAGGCTTTTAACCATCTTCGCGTGACCAATTTTACCAGCGTATGTATTTCAAAGGTTCCATCCGTCGAGAGAGAGATGAACGAGTAGTCGCGGAGTATCTATACGTCTTCTTCAAAGCCGTCATCCTTGCCGGACTCTAATATACCATCGCCATCGCCATCGCCACCGTCTTCGTTGTTGTTTCCTTTTTCGTCATCGCAACGGCGCCCCTCCCGGCTTCCAGGTCCGTGTTTAAGTCGAGCTCGACCTCGAACGAGGGTTTCGGGAATGCCTTGTGGGTCAAAGAAACTCATCAGTGAGAGCAAGTCAGCTGCTAATGGCCAGGTCCGGTGGATATGTTCCAAGGAGATCCGCCATGTGATAATGATGGAGTTATTGGCCTCCCAGTCTCTCCGGAGCTGGCCTCCCTCGTAGTTCAGAAGACTCATCTTCTTGCGATCGCTTTCTCGGAAATCTTCGAGATATCGTTGTACGGAATATCGCGGTGCTCTCTGGGAGATATACGCGGCCGCTTGAACGATAGCAAGCGGCATAAATTCCAGTGCTGCTGCTAATTCCGCAGTATCATCGCCCTGACCGAGCGACCCCAGCTTCTTCTCGAGCAGTGCCAGCGCCTGCGATAGGGCCATCGGTTGCACAGCTTCAACGCAACTGCTTTGCTCCGGCTTGTGACTAGAATCGATCCATTCTGGCTCTGAGGGAGGTACGCTGTCATCGGCTGCCAGGGTTTGCCATCCCCGTCGCTCCCTTGCCCTCCCTGACTAGCATTTTCAGCCTCGGAAAAGAGGTCAGTATTGTCGATGTTGTCGAGGATTAGCAACCATTGCCCATTCTGTCCGTCGCGCAACCAGTCACGGACAAGTTCGGAGACATTCGCTTTAGGATCCTGCCGCCCAGGAATCTTGACATAATTAGCGATATCCCGAAAGCTCTGCTCGAACCGTGCCGTGCTCCCGGCATGCACCCAGAGTATCCACGTCTCGGGCGATCGTTCTCTAATGCGATAGCCGAGTTCGATGGCGAGCTACGACTTTCTTACCTGAAGTTAGTACCTCGATCCACTATATCTGCAACTGCTTATCTCCTTACCCCGCCTAAGCCGACGAGCGCCGTCCGAGACGCTGGGCAAGGCGCATTTTAGATGAAGCTGATCAAGGACAGCTCCGCGATCGACGAAATCTGGGTCTCGCCGAAAAGGGATGAAGGACGAAGATTTTGACATTGTTTCTAATCATACTATATCGGACGAAACGTAACAATTTAAAGGCTCTCCTTTGCCTAGTTTTAAACTCCAGTTTAATTATAGCGACTCTTTTCTCATCTTATCCTCTGTCATCAAGAATATCTCGCCATGTTTTTATGATGGGAGATCGTAGGTAAAGATGCGGTGGGAGATTAAAGCTTATCTCAATTTCAGTTCATCGGCGAGGTCAACCGTCGACTTCTACCACACTTCACTCTCTAAGAAGCGCTGAATACAAATTAAAGAGCAGGAATTTATATCAGGGGTGCCACATAACCTACGCTATTCAAGTTAAATAATTTTATATCCGCCACACACAAATCACCATACAAATCATGCATTATTCGACCACCACTTACTCAAATTTTACCATCCAGTGCACAAATTAGTAAATATAAAGCCGCATACTCAAATACTTGTTGTCGCAATGGCCTACCAGTCGTCCCACCACTCGCTCCGGTCGTCAAACCGGCAAAAGGAGCGTCAAGATCGTCAACAAGAGTCGCTCTCAAACATGATGTATTAACACCAGAGTATGCAGACTCAAATTCAACAGTGGAAGTTGAACAACGGATGATGAAACAGCAGGAGATCATTCAAGACGACACCTTTGTTAGTCATGTCCAAGAAGGCCTCAAATCGTCCCTGGTACGTATCCTTCAAGTGGATGAAGTGTTTCTTCATCCACGTCTTTAACACGTTGAAGCTCAGCTCGATAAGGCTGTACTCCAGAGTGTAAGGTGGTAGGTAGCGTATGAGCATACCCTTTCGGTTGATGAGTTCGTCCACTCGTGGATCGTGATGAGTCGACAAATTATCGAGGTAGAGCACGCTTCGATGGCCGGGAAACCTGGAGCAATGCGGTAACAGGCGGTTCCTCAATTACCCATTCTTCGTCTCAGAATACCACCATCTCAGATTGTAAAACCCAGGGTTTATCATCGATGTAGGCGAGGAGGCTCAGCTTTGTAGCTGTAGTCATCTGACGACGTGGGCCGGGCTTCGATTAATAAGGGCAATATCTGCAGTTGTACATAGCCAGGTTACCGCGTATACGGTAGACAGAAGCAAGGCCAGGTCGATCGACTAGATGCTGACAAATAGTCCCAGGCCTCCAATCAGCGTGAGTGAGAGCTTCAATAGAGGACTCTGTAGAGGGATTCAGCCGTGTATTAGGCATTTGCCACTATTACACCATAATTCAGCTATATGAGGACCAAAAAGCTGAATTTGTGCACTGGATGATGCGATCTATAGGATGGGTGGTGGAATAATGCAAGATTTGTATGGTGATTTGTATGTAACGGGTGCAAAATGAGAAACGTAAAGCATGCGCAGTTAACTTGAATAGCGTAGATGCGTTGGCAGTGCTGCGCCTGGATCTAGCTGCAACCAGTTCTGCGCTGGGGCACTCAGCAAACGTGGCCTTTTACAAGCCGGGGTTCTGCAATGTGGTGACCAGATAAATTTGGCTTATTACACTGTATGTGAAGTAAGAAGCGGCGGACTGTGCTGTGTTTGAATTGGCAGCTAATGTAAAAAGGGGGCTGTGCTGCATTCCGGATTCAGTCGCGACCATGTGGATGGCGGTAGATATGGTGATTGCAAGTAATCACAGACGTTTATTTCGACCATCTGCCGTGTTAGTCTTCTCGAATCAACACAAGATTTTAGATCAATTCTGATCTCATGAGTTTGGAACGCCTTCGGCCGAATGCCCTGTACGAAGCCGAGTATATGGTTATCGGGCTCCAAGTGGGCGTAACAGCGCCTTCGAGTACGCCAGCCAGAGGGCTGTCCGCACAGCTTCAGGGCATTGTGGCCACTGCCTGTCTACCAGTCTATGACGGCTGACGCAAGTGAAGGCAAGAGATATTCTCTATCCTGGATTGCGGGTATGTAAATAAATGGTTTACGGAATAACAATTAATTGACGTGTTTTACATTTTCTTTTTTAACCCCTTCCGCCTAGCGATAAGGTAGCAATGGCGGATATTGCAGATCGTCTTGTCGTTCTTGAGCTTGAGAATTTCGAGCACAAACCATTCATTCCATTCAGTGAATTAAAGAAGCTCTTCACTCATGACAAGGTATCCCAGCTTCTGCAACAACACATCGAGTTCCACCTCATCGATGAAACAGTGAGCAGAGTCCTCAATGGAGGTCTTAGAACGTTCGCTGTACTGGGAGCTGTCCAAGATATAGGAAGCATCACGCGGTTCATCAAGGGAGACCAGTTTTCCGAGGTTGTGTTAGATGCAAGTCTGCCTCTCAAAGAAACAGATATCTCTCGGTATTTTTCGAATCCAGACAAAGGCAAGCTGTTCGTTCGCAAGCAGTGGAGCTTCCTAGCGCCAGTATTCTCTGAGAACCGATCAACCCGTGAACTTGACGATCGGATCGTTCTTCCATTCTTGCACAAGAAACTCAAGAGCCAGGGTGGTTTCTCAAAGGTCTACAGAATAACTGTGGATGCATCACATTACATGTCCAACATGTCACTTGGGGTCAGTGCACTGGCTATCTCAGAACACCCTCAGCACCAAAGCATGTCAAACAAATCGTTCGACTTGATCTGCAAACATTTAGAGCAGCCAGACGACGAAGAAAACTTGACTAAAGATTTCGACGAGGAAGTTCGCATTCTTTCCGCGCTTCGTTGTCTCCAGCATCCGAACATTATCACGCTCATTACTGCCTTTTCGAAAGGTCCAACTTACAATTTCCTCTTCCCAGTTGCGGACGGAGATTTAAAAGAGCTTCTAGACACTGAATATCGCTTACCTAGCTTTCGGACCGAAAACGAGATCCTCGGGTCGCTATAGGGACTCTCCTCCGCTCTTAATACGTTTCATAACTACTTCTACTCTTTACGTAAAATTAAGCAAGTCGGATACCATTATAATATTAAACCGAGAAACCTTCTTTATTGCAATGGAAAGCTATTGCTGTCGGACTTTGGTTTTTTAAGATTACGGAACGCGGAAGATAACTTATTAAAAACATTTAAGAAAAGCGAAGAAGACTATATAACGCTAGAGTATAAGCTTATCCTAAAGGGTTTCAAGCGTAAAAGGATCGGAAGAGCGAATAACGTTTAATCTTTTAATTATGTTCTTACCGAGATCCTAGTATACCTTAGCGTTGAACCATTAAAGGGTCCAAAGGCAGTCCAGAAATTTACTGAAGACAGGAGACTGAAGGTTAAATTATATATCGTCTATAACTTCTTCGGAGATAGGGAGATTAATCCAGGCGTATATACGTTTTTGGAGTACTGTAAGTAAAATTTGTCCGATAAGTTAAGGCTATTAACTAGGATAGTAAACAGGATTCTATAATTCAATCCAGATCGAAGATTATTAGCAGCGGACGTTACTCGGCTCCTGTTTTATTTAACGTAGTAAATGCGTATTTTTGTAATTAATTTAACTTTGGGTAAAAACGTAAAGCCACTAAATTTTAAGTTAATAATTAAGATAGAAAGGTTAAGGATCTAATATAAGACAATCGGCTTAAACGTAGATCCGTTGGATATTCCTGGCTTTACTTAATTTACGGCAAAGCATTCGTTTAATAAGTATAAAAATTTACAGCTACTCCTAATTAGTATCCAAAATGAGATCGGCGTAATCGCGACGGAATTACAGATAACGTTTTCCGGCCAGTTTACGTCTTGTCTTTGCTATCGCTTATAATAATTATAGGACTAGCTTTGGGATAATTAACCTCTTAATATTTATTCTAAAATGATTGGCCGCTTAAAAGAGACAATGCTAAGTAAAGAGAATCCGATATAGTCTTAAGAGGCTTTTAAATTGGTCTAGGGAACGTTAAGTAATAATCCTAATCGAAATAGCTATTTGATATTAACCGAACAATTTTACAGGCGTTTCGCATATTTCGTAATAATGAGAAACGTCGCGTTTGCTATAATGCGTTAAGATCGTTAAAAGCAAGATCTTTAGTTGGACAGAAAATTTATCAAAGGGCCATGGTCCGACCTAGGTCCTTACATAATTAGCAATTTCGAGCTTAAGGGAGAGCCTATTCTTATCGAATTTTTAACTTATAAGGGCTATACCTCTTACGAAGACGAACTATTTGAACGCGTTAAGGCTATAGTATCCTTACGTAGCCGGAGTATCTTTAAGTCTATTTTTCTTATCCTGTAATACCGCGGTTATTACCCTGAACCTTCGTGAAAACGGTTTAATATCGTATATTAATTACCCCTTAAGGTTAAGAATACGGTACCCGTGAATTTTTTAACCGTCTTAAAGAAGATAAAGGAAATAACTTAACGGCCTTTACTAACGTAACGTTATAAGCTAACGGTTACCTAAATATCGTATTTTTTAAAATTTTACCGTAACGGTTAATTATATAAAGGTATATTTAAACTTAATATTATTTACTTTTTAAATGTATTTATAAGTATTATTGTATCTTTTTTAAACGTATTTTTTATTAAGTTTAATTATAATTATATAAATAATAATAAATTTTTTTTTTATTATTTAAGTTTAAAATAAAATATTAATATTTTATATATTAAAAAAATATTTCATTATATATAAATAATAATATAAACCTTATAATATAATTCTATTAAAAATTTAATTATTATAATGTTAATATAATATTCATAAAGATCGTTTTTTAAAAACTTTTAAAATTAACTCTAAAAAAATTGAAAGAATTACAGGAAAAAATATGAAAAAAACCATTAAAAAAGTATATATTATATATTAGGAAGTATATAGGAGATATTTATGGTATTACGGTAAACCACTATCTTACGATATACGTAAAAGACCGGAAGGAAGAGATTTCGCCTGAAGATATTAAGGGCGATTTCAATGAGAATATTGTCATTCCCCTCTCGAAATACTTAGTCTAGCTTTGCTGTAGCTAGGGCGGCGTTGATGGTGGCAGCGGCGGTGCAGTAGCAGATTCTAGAGTATGTTTGCAAGATCAGATACGAGTACTTTAGTGCACGATTGGTCCTCAAAGGAGTCATGCATTAGGGAGACGGGTTACCATTATCTCTGGCACGACGGCGATCACCTGGAAGCTTGACGTCCTAGATTGATGCCCAAACAGACCGAACACCTTATCTCCGGCCTTGAAGTCTTTAACTCCTACTCCGACCTCCTCGATGATGCCTGAACCATCAGTTCCAAATACGGCTGGCCAGCTCTCCACCATCATGCCAGAGAGGAGCTTCTTCCAGTCTAGCGGGTGGAGAGCTATTGTTTTGAGGCGAATAGATTCTCATCATGTCAGAGCCGGAAACTTTTTTGATCACGGGCGGAAACAGAGGCCTCGGTTTCGAGATAGTAAAAGCAAACTACAAGTCTGAAAGGGCATACAGGTAATATCATCCTCGCAGGCCGCTCTCTCCCCAAGGTCCTTGAAGCCATCAAATTCGCACAGGGCGAAACTCCCTCCACTCACAGCAAAGCTCTTCCCCCTTCAAATCGACGTCGAGCACGATGAATCCATTGTCAAAGCCTTTGAGCAAATCCAAGCCGAATTGGGGAAAAGTGGACATCTTACTTAACAATGCCGGTGAGTCCTTCGTCCTTCCCTTACTCTACATTAACGTAATTGTCAGACGTGAGGACGCATGAGAGTGGATGATATATATGTGTATTGCATATAATCTATCTCGGAAGCATGGTATTATCTATATGAAATACCTAGGTGGTATAAGATGTACGGCCAGGTAATAATATCTATACGCGCTATAATAGTATCTTAATACCGTTATATAACGGCTTAATAATATTCTATATAATATTATTATTATACTTATATTTAAGTTAATATACCCCCTTAAGATCGTAATATTATTATAATAATAATATAGATCCTAAATACCCTTATTATAACTATTTCTTAATTATTAATATACCGTAATTATTATAAGTAAAAGATATAACTTAAATTTAATATTTAAAAAATTGAAAAATTAAAAAAAATCGGTAACCCTAAAAATAATAATAATAATAAAACCTTTATATTTTAAGTTACTCCGGAGCTTTATATATATTTAATTAAGTTTTAAATATTAATTTAAGTGATTTTCTTAAGTAATTATTATTAAATATATGCTGAAAAAAGTTAAAATTAATAAAATCGTAAAAATAAATAAACCCGGAAAGATTATCGTATACCCGGTTTATAATTATAATTTTTTAAGAGCCGAATCTCTTAAAAACGACGTTTCTAAGGTTTTATTGAATCGTATTATAATATAAGGTTTTAAGGTTTATTATTTTTAAAACTTAAAAATTTTATAAATTCTTTATATTTTTATAACGGTAAAGCTTTTATAAAGCCGTCTATTAATATCTTTATTATAAGTATAAACTTAATATTAATCGTTTTCTTTTAATATTCTTATCGTAATTAATAATAATATATATTTATATAATAAAGTTTTATAATAAATTAAGAGATAATCCCTTAAACTATACGGATTATTTAAGTATTATTATACTTAATCTTTAATAAGTAAGATAAATCCAATATAATTAACTTAAAGAAACGGTTTTATTATATTAGTTTTTTTATTATAAAAATAAAACCGAGGAGCTCGGTTTTAATAAAGCTTATTATTATCGTTTTTTATTTTATTATTTTCTAGTTAATTAAGCTTTTAAAAAGCTTAAAAATATAATTTTATAAACTATATTGTATTTTAAAATCGTTAATAAATAACGTATTTAAAAATATTATAAAAACGGTATACGGATTAATAATTTTCCTATTATATATAATAATATAATATTTAATATATATAAAATATTATAATACCTTTATAGTTACTTCTAAGTATTATTTTAACGGATTTATAAGGAACTTAGATAACTTAAACGTTAAGTATATAATATCCGTCCTTATAATAACGGTTACGAAGTTAATAAAGCCGATAAATTATTAATATATATAAATCTCTTAAGGTAAAACTTACCCGGTATTTTTAATAAAAAGTTCGGTATTCCGTAAAAATATTATTATAATATTGAATTTTACCGTAAGCTTATCGATATAGTTATTTTAATATAAACGGATTTCTCGACTTAATTAATCTTATATTATCCTTATATTTAAGAATTATTTTATTTTACTTAAGTTTTTTATTTTATAGACCTTAAAGAATTTACTTTAAAAGTTATTTACCTTTTAACTATACTTATAATCGTAAATAACGATAATATTATCCATAAAGAAAAAGACTATTATATAATTATTAATAAAAATATATTTGATTTCCGGGACTTATTTTAGGCCTAAGTTTATTAAGGTTTTTAAGAGATTTTTAAATTATAAAGCCGGTGATTATTTAAGTTTATATGAAGTTTAAAGCAGGAGGAAGAAGCCTTTATTCCTATACCCTTTTAATAATTTAATATATATAAATTTATTTATCTCGTTATTTATAAATATATTAACGGCGTCTTATTATCTTATATTTAAATTAAATACGGTTATTATGGTTATAAGTACCCTAAGAACCTTAATTACTAGGGTAACGGTAAATATATTTTAATCGGTTTTTTATAAATTACCCCTTATATAAAGTTTCGCTTTATATTTGGTAAAATACCCTTGATGGTTAAATTTATATTTAAATATTTAAATAATAAGTATTAATATTTTATCCGCTTTTTTAATATACTTAATTAAGACCTTTTTTTATATACTTTTCTCTTTAAGAACTTTAAGCTTTACTTTAATTATTAACTTAAAATCCGTAACGTATAAATATTTTAATATATAACGATAATATTTTAATTTAATAAATAAGGTATTACGGTGGAGCATACTTATTTTTAATAGAAAAAAAGATAGCTTTTTATTTTTTTTATAGAATTTATAGGATAATAAAAAAACAATAAATACTATATAATATAATAGTTTTAATTTATTTATAATTAAAGTAAAAGCTATAGTATAATTTGCTTTTTTTATATTTTTTAGAGCTTTTTTTCCTTTAATAATATTATTTATATTAAAGTCGGATTTATTATTATTTTTTTTTTTAAAGTTAATAAAGCTGGTAAAACTGGTGGTAGATCTAATAATAAAATTAATAATTTATTACCGCTACCGTTACCGTCGCCGTTATCGTTATTGTTTTTATCTTTATTATTATTCTTAGATATAATATTATAGTTAATTAATACTGGAATCGGTAAGGATAAATAATCCTTTTATTATTCTTTTTCTTTTCTTTTTTATATAAAGTTAATAATATTATTTATAAATTCCTTTTTTTCTTTATTATTTAATAATAGTTTAATAATAATGTAAAATATATTTATTTTTAGGATATTAATTAAATAAAGGAATAATTCTTTTTTAAGTTAAGTTAAATTGATTTTATCGGTTTTATAAAACTTATTCTCTTTAAAGAAGACGTCTTTTATATAAATTACTTTCTTTTAATTAAGTATTTATATATTATAAATATTAATATTATCGTAGCTAATAAAGAAACCAATATATACTTTTATTATTAATTTCTTTTTTTTAAGGATTAACTTATTAAGTAAATAAGCTTTATAGCTATATTATTTAAGGTATTAAAAGTTTAACTTTAAACCGGTAGCCTTCTTAAATAATATAGCCTATAAATACTTCATTATTAATATCCGATTTATAAGGAAACCGGCCGTTTATACGATTTATAACTATAAGAATTAAGGAAGTTTTATTTATAGCTTTATAACCCTTACTTTTATAATTAATAAACTATTTTTTTATTTTAAATAACCGTTTAATATAACGGTATATAGTATTAATAATTTAAAGGTAATATTAAATTTATTAATAAGGTTATTAAATTTAAATTTTAAGGATCTCTCTTTATCTGATTAAATAAAGGCTATATTATAATAATATCGTATTTTAATTATTTTAATAGTTTTCCGTAGGATATTTATTACTTTAAATTTATATTTATAAGTATATATTATTTAGAAATCGTATTTAAAGTAAATAATATATAATACTTATTAATCTTAATTTATCGTTATATTTATTTATATAAGGTTATAAATAATTTAAAAGAAAGGCTTTATTAATATTTCTGCTTTATATAAGGATCTTAATACGATCCGGTAAGCTTTTAATAAAATATAGTTTTTATAATTACTTATATTAAGGCTTTAATATTATTAATAATCTTTACCCCCTTAACTGCTTATTAAATGTACTATATTACTTTATTAATAACGTATATAAGGAGCTAGTATTATTGGCTTATAATTATTAATTTAACAATAAGTTTACCGGTTATAAATATTACGTTAAGTTATTTAATATTATCTTTAAATACGTAATATTTACTAATCCTTTTGACCAGTATTTTTATCTATCCATTATTAAAAAGGTAATAACGTTCAGTATTAAAGTAAATACTTTTATCTATAAGGATAATATTAAATATAACGTTAACTATAAAGTCAGGTATATAAGCAACGTTATAAAGTATAATAAAGCTATCACCTTTAAGGGTATTAATATTTACTTTGATTTTTCTATAAGTAATAACTTTGAGATTATTATTATTAACGATAGTAATATCCTTCTTTTTTATTTGTTTCTTTAATAAATCGGTCTTTAATCGTTTTATTATAAATGTAAAAGCTTAAGTTATAGTTTAAAATCTATAATAATTATAATATATAAGACTTTTATCTTATATTAAATATATTAAAGTTATTATTATTATTTTAACCCGGTATAAAGAAACTATTTTATTTAAACTTAAAGTTTCTGGATTTCTTAAGAACTTAATTGACTTTTTTTTTTTTATTTTAATGTCCTTAAGCTTATTATTTATTTATTTTTTAAATATAAAATTAAGTTTAAAGTTAATAAGTTAATTAAATCGGTTTATATATAAATAATTATACTTATTAAATTAATATTTAATATTATAAAAATATTTTTTTAACTTAATACTTTTGCCCTTAAATATAAATTTATTATTTTTCTTAATATTATTTTAATTTTTATTAATAATAAAAACTATGTAAAACGGAGTCGATTTCTTTATATTATTATACCGTATATGATGTTGAAATTACTCTTTAAGATTAATAAGAGTTATTAAGAAGTTAATTAAATTATTTATATTAAACTTATAAAGCTATATTAATATAGGAGTCTATTTCTTAATTATATTAATAAAATTATAATATATCCGTTTCTCATTTAATACTTTAAAGATATTATTATTTTTAACTTTTATAAATACTTAAGTATACTTATTAAGTTATAATTTAATATTTTAATGAAAATTAGGTTTTATTATAATTTTATAGTATTCTTTTTTTACCGTTAAAGAATAAACGGAATTTAAAGGTATAAACTTAATTTTAAGAATATATAAGTAATTCCATAAATAATAATTTACGTCTTTAAGGTAAATAAAGTTCGTTTTATTAATTATTAAGTATATATAATCGTTAATTTTAATAAAAAACGTATATTACTTTTTTTATTTTTATAATTTTAACTTTTATATTTATAAATTATTTTTATAGGCTATTAATACCCTTAAGTTAATAACTTTATCCGCTATAAAAACGGGTTATATTGGTTTTAATAACTTATTTAAGTTTATTGATTTTATTATAAAAGTAAAATTAATAAGCTCTTAAACATAATATTTAATAGTTTTATCTTTAATAATAATAAGTTATAAATCTTAATTTCTTAAAGTAATAAGCTTGACTTTATATAAGTTTATCTTAAGGTTATAAAGGAATAATAAGCAATAGGTTTTTATGCTTTTTAATTCCTTCTTTATTTTTAATTTATATATAATATATTAACCTTAAAGACTTAATTTAAGCTTTTTTAAATAATTAATTATACCTTTAAATTAATTAATAAATAAATAACTATAATAGTATATAATACCGGGCTTATAATTATTAAACGTAAAAACGCATAAAAGTGGATAATATATATATATATTATATATAATCTATTTAGGAAGTATAATGCTATTTATATAAAATACTTAAGTAATATAAGATATACGGCCAGGTAATAATATCTATACGCGCTATGGTAATATCTTGGTACCGTCGCATGACAGCTTAGTGACACTCCATGCAATACCACCACCATGCCTGCACCCAGGCTGACAGTAATAGACTTACAGCGCTAGGAGTCCGCCACCAACGACTTAACGCGGAACTTGACCAATTGGTAGCCGTTGGTAATTAAAGCCAGCGCGAAATATAGAACGCGTCTTAAAGTATCAACACCACAGGTACATAAATTATAACTTCAACCTTCATACCGCTCCTGCTCGCCTCTTCGCAGCCCCGCCTCCTCTTTATTACCTCCGGCACCTCCACCCGGCTCTCAAATATGAGTCAAATGAAGTATCTTTAACACGGACCTTCGTCATGAAGTCTTGCTAAATCTTGAATATTATACAAGGCAAGGTGCAAGTTCTCTCGGTGGACTATGACACTTGGACTCCATCCCTATCTCTATCGACTTCTGTATTGGCGACTGAAGAGGGAAGTAGACATCTCTAACAATTCACGTGGATTCCCTGTCTCGACAATGCGACCCTTATCCAGTATGATGGCAAGATCTGTCAGCCTGGGTGATAGGCATGGTGGTGGTTGCCTCAGGCCCTCAGAGCGTATGTGACGGCTTCGCCGCCGGCTAAGCCCCTTCAGGTTAACCAGCCGCGGCCGCTAACCCTTTTCAGCTAAAGCCGGGGTTATCGCGGCCGTAGTACTTATACGTTTAAGCGTAAAACTTTGGATATAAAATAGATCTATATAATAAATAGAAAGTCCCATAGAATATACGGAATTAATAATTAGTTAATTAAGAAAGGTATTTTAAACGGTTTTAATCGTTAATATCGGAAAAGTATTAAAACTTCTTATATATATATAGAATAATATGGTTTTTATTTATTAATATATAATAATAATATCTACTTATACCTTATATTTAATAAGTTATTTAATTATTTACTAAATTAATTAATAATCTACGATTATAGGCCGATAAATTATTTATAGGTAAAATAAGTATTTTTATTTACTCCTTTATATATTATTTTAATTATATTATTCATTCCGTATAATATCTTAAATAGCTTAAATATATAAATTAAGTAAGTTAAAGAGTAAATAATATAATAATCGTATTTCGCTATTTTCTATTATATAGATTAAGCGATTAAAAAAACATTTATTTAGCCTTTTCCTTTTTTACTTTTTTATATTTTATAACTTATTAACCTATAAGTACCTTATAAGTCCTTCTACCTTCTTTTTCTGCTTTTTTTACCTTCCCCGTTTTGCTTTTTTCTTTATATACTTGCTTTAATAAGCTTTTCCATATACTTAATATTATTTAATTATAATAAACGCTAAGAATATTCGCTATATTACGTTAAAAAAGAAGAAGGAAAAAAGGGAAAAATTAAAGAAACCGATAAATTAAATAAAATTAAAAAAGATAAATAAACTGAAATTATATCTAAAAGGATTAACCGCGGTATCCTTTTATAGTAAAAAAAAAGAAAATCCCGATAATACTATAGAAGAGAATATCGGATAAAAGGATATTATATAAAAGGATATTATAGAAGAGGATATTAAATAAAAGGATATTATATAAAAGGATATTATAAAAAAAGAATCTATAGAAGAAAATAAACGTAATAAAAAAAAGGGCAATAATAATAATAAGTATAATAGAATTATAATAAAGGTTCATTAAGAATAACGGGGTATCTTATAAATCTTAAGGAGAACGTTACCGATAATCTTATTAAGGTTTATAATAAAACGGGAAAAGTATTAAAACCTTTTATCCGTTTTAATTAAGCGAAGAAATATTATATAATATATTATATTATCTTTAACTTAAACGATTTTATTTTAAGATTATTTTTATTTATTATATATTTCTTAAACGTTAACTTTAACGGATATAATATATTTATTAACTTAAGTATTTAAGATAACGGAGAAATTAAATATTATAAGGTTAAGATTAATAATTTTATATATATTTAATTTATATTACGCTTAATTAATAAATAATTAATAGATTAAATTAATAAATTTAATAAGAATAAGATAATCCGAGCCGGCCGTTATCTTTTTGGTATCGCCGTAAAGGAATACTATGATAAAGGCAATAAGGATATATATAGGCGTTTAATAGCTTAAGCTAAATAATATTATCTTTAATATCGGAGTTTATAATTATTATATAATAAAAAAGGGAAAAGTTAATATATATATCGCCCCTTATATGAAAATAAGTACTATAAGATCCTTACGTAAAAAATCGAAAATTATATTAAAATCTAAAGGTTTCTGGGTTATTTAAAAGATATTATTATTAAAAAGGCTTATTAAAATGCGGGAAAACCGTTAATCTTAAATTTAAAGAAGTCAATTTATTATATAAAAAATTTAATTAAAATATTAAAAGTAGAAATTAAAGTATTTAGGAAAACGTATAAAGGAAAAGAAAATAAAATGAAATTTAATAATAAAAAGAACTCGGGAAATAAAATAAAGTCTAACGGTAAATTAAGCTCGGGAAATAAAATGAAATCTAATAATAAAGTAATTTTAAAGGACGGATTTAAAGGTAATAATAACGGTACTTTTAACGTAAGCAATATAAAGAACCTTTTAAATTCCGTATAATATAAGAAGTCTTAATAGTCTTATAATAGTTTAAATAATTTAACTTTAACGGTAATAAACAATATAATAAATATAAAAATAGGATATATACGGCCGTATTAAAGGATAATAGGCGACCAAGCTTATAAATAATTAAATTATATAATTTTGTTAATATTTAACATTTATTTTCTACTTATTTATTTTTACTATTAATTTACTATTAGATATTAAAACCGCGCAGCGTGGTTTTAATATTTAATAATAGTTTATTATTATAACGTTAATTAAGAAACAATAATATTTAGGATAAATAATTATAATATTATTAAAAAATAAATAAATTAAAAAGGGCACTTAAGGAAATATTTCATTAATAATTTCAGAGTTTCCTTAATATTTCCCTTATCGGTTAACCTTTCTTTATTATTATAGTATCTACTTTAGCTTTAATCGTTATAAGCTTAATTAATTTAATCGATACCGATAATTACGTTATTAATAGTATTTTTAATAAGGACTTTAAGTAGATTAAGATTTATAATTCAGCATAAGAGTAGTTAAATAACGTTATAAAGATTTTCAATATTGCTTCGGAAAGATAAGAAATCTATAAAGTTATTATTATTAAAGCTTAAGCGGTTGTATTATAAAACCAATTATAAAAGGTTAAATTCATTAATAAGAAAAGCGTTATATAAGAATTATAATTACTTATTATTAAGAGTATTATTAATATTTTCCGGTTTAAATGAAAACGAAAAAAGGTAATAATTTAAACAATTTAATTAAAGTGGACCGTTAACGTTATAGATTGGACCTTTAAAACCATATCGGAAGGTACTTTGGTATCGATAACTTTAATATTTAAAAAATGGATTTACTATAAGCGAAGTAATTGATTACTTAGGTTACGCTGGAAAGGCTATAAAAAATCAAGACCGGGAAAAACTCCGAATAACGGATTATTATTAAGGATTAACGTATTCTTAATAATATAGATTTAATAATAATTACTTAATTAAAGGATTTCTTTTTATTAAATACTTAAGAAATATTCAATTATAAATTAACGGATTATATTCTGGAGGTTAATAATTACTTATAGATTAATAAAAATAATATACCGTAAAGTACCGAGTAACTATAGGATAATTAAGATAAATCGGAATTAACCGATTCTTTAAATAATACGGAATAAAAGGAAAATATTTAAAATATAGAGGAAGATATTTAAGATACGGAGACGGAAAAAAACACTATTATTCCCGGAAAACCTCGGAAATAAGTATATTATTATAATATTAATTATTTTATAATTAATTGGCTAAATTATATGGACCTTTTTAACGTAAATATAAATAAATATAATATTATTTTTAATACTTTAAGGGTATATATTAAAGTAAAACGGCGGAAGTTAAAAGGTAAGTTAACCGGTTATTATTAATATCTCTTTAAGATCGTTAATTTCCTTAATTTATAAATAAAGAGTATAAGATATTAGGAACTATATTATTGGCTTTTAACGTATTAATAATATTACGTTTACTTTAAAGAATTTTAAACGTAAAATAAATTCTTTATATAATTTTAACTTAATACTTAACTAGAAATTAAGGTTAATAGTTTAAATATTTACGTAATCCCCCTTATTAAATAATTATTACTATATAATATCTCCGATAATATAATTAAGAATATCGTGGATATAATCGTTAATTTTAGGTCCTATATTCTTTAAGAAAAAGATAATAATCTAATTATTAACGATCTCTTTAATTAATTATAGGAAGGCGATATTATTAATCTTTTATTGGAAGAATTTAATATATATAATTATTATTAAAGGGAGCGTAATAGCATTAATAATAAAGGTTAATTATAAATAATAATTTACTTTTTTATTTAATAGATTATTCGGCAAGATATTACGTTTTAAACATTATATATTTACCTTCACTTAAACCGTAACCTAAAACTTATAATATATCCTTATTATATAAAGTATACCCGCCCTTAAGATACGATTTTATTCTGATATATCGATATAAATATTCCTTTATATCTGGAGAATAATTATAAAGGTAATATTATTTAAAACTCCGTTTTATTCAATAATAAGACGGATTATAATTATATAGAGATTATACCCGGGTTTTATTGGTTTATCGTAACTTAATAAGCTAATATTAAAAATAAGGAGAAAATTGTTTTTACGTTAGACGACTATATTTATAATATTAAGGATATATAGATAAAGGCGGACGTAAAGGTATTCAGCGATTTTATATTAATATTAATCGTTAAAGGAAATATATAAATTAATAAACCCGAGATTATATATAATTTAATAGAGAACCGTAACGGTAATTTAAGGAGGATAGTCTTACCTTAGTTCGTTAAAGTTTAAAAGGACGGCGAAATATTAAATAATGTAAAGTTTAAGAGATAGAATTATTTAAATAATTATTATTTAATATAAACGGTACCGGACCTTATACCTTTAAGTCTTATTAATAAATATAATCGGCTCCCATATAAGTTTCCGGTATTAATATAATTTATTTTTAAAAGCCCTATTTTTAATACTTTCCTTTATAAGGTCTTATAGGATAACTTTTTTATCTAAATCGAAACGAATAAATTCCTTTAGGCTAACTCGGTAACTATAAAATAAATGGTTAATAATTATCGCTAGAATATAATTTATACGGTTTAATCGGTTTATCCGTATATAATAATTATAAAAAGGCCTTTTTACTATTAAAAGCTTTTATAATATATAAAATAAGTATAAAAGTAAATAATAAATAATATTAATTAGTCCTTTTTCTTTAATAATAATTTAAAGTTTATTTATACTTTACTATAAATAATATTCCCCTTATTTTATAATAAGAAATATTAATATACTCCTTAAGTAAAATAACCGTAATATTTCAGTTCTATATATTAATAATAGCCGGGAAATAAAATTTAACCTATTTTATCCTTTATTCCTGGTACCGTAAGGTATAAGTTAAAGTTATCCTTAAAATTAAACTAGATTTTGTAATATATACTTTATGAAAATTTAAGGGTTATAATCTTTAAAAAAGGATATAGTTTAAAGCGAAATCTTTATATAATTTATATATCGCTAGTTATACTTTCTATACCGTAATAGCAGGATTAATAAAATAAATTTCAATAATAAAAAAAAGCTTTTACGGCAGGATAACTATATTAAACTCCGCCGGATAATATATTAAGGCTATAATTAACTTATATTCTTAGTAAAACTTAAGTTTATCCGCGTATAATTACTCTTAATTTAACTAAAGATATACTTATAAGTAAGGTTAAGTAATCAGTTTCTCCTCCGCCGTAATAATTGGGCCTAGAAACCTGTAGAAATTCTTATAAGCTTTTAACGCGATATCCCTTTAATTTTTTATTCGAGATTCATTATTATAATTGATTATACTTAAACGCTTATTATTAATATCTAGGATCTAAAATTCGATTATTTTAAATTCAATGAATACTAACGTTAACCGGTAAATATATTCTTCTTTACTATAATAATTATTAACTCCGGTTATAGTAAGATTATAAATAATATAAATTATATTATAACCTTTACCCTTAAAAATTTTAAATATCTGGCAGAATAATTAATCGATATACTTCCTTTAAACTTAAAGGATACGGTATCATTATTAGGTAAACTGGATATTATAATGGTCCATATTTATAATATTTAATTAATAGGGCAATTTATCTAATTTAAATTTAATAAGCTTTTTATACTCATTATGGCTATTATTAACTTTAAGGATAAGATTTCTAATACGATTAATATTTCTTAATATAATCTTATAATAATAAAAGGGTAAGAGCCCTTAATAATAAGTTTAATAGAAAAAGACGTAATATTAATATAAAAACTTTATAGCCTTTTAATTAATCGCTTTATTAACTTAAAGAATCGTAAATATATAAGGCTTAATCTTAAGAATACCGGTCCTGGAGTCGGCGATAATATAATTATAATTAAAGTAATAACCGTAAATTAGATTTCAGACTTTATTAAAATATTTATTTATACCGGTTATATTAATTATTAAAGAATATAATAACAATAATAAGCCAATAAATAATTTAATAGTTAAAAGAATTAAGAATAAAACGGTTAAAAAGTTTATTAAATAGTTAAAGTATTTATATAATACTTAAAATAACGGGTATAAGCGGAAGTAAATTATTATTTTACTATAATATAACCGTACCGCGTAACTTTAATATTTAAGTTATATATCTTATTAAGATTGCTGGTTAAAAGGTTTAACGCTAAAGGTTATACGTTTTTTTTAAATAAGTTTAACCCTATTTTACGTATTACCGCCTTATTTTTATTTTAAAACCTTTAATCTTTTATTATATTTTCTATTTTCCTATAACGGGCCTTAATCCATAATGGCGGATAAAGGACGGCCGTTTTCACCTTTATCGGATCTGTTTTTAAGCTTACCTACTAGGCCCCTTTTACCGTAATTTATTAATTACCGCTTTAATAATTTTCCCGCCAAGGGATTATTATTATTGCTTTCTGGCTTACGGTTTAATTAAATTTATTCTTCCTTATCTTTTAAATCGGCTTCCTTTAATAATAATTCTTTATTATTAACGTTTTTATTATTAAGAAAACATTCCTTTTCCTTTATTAATTTAATTTTATTAAACTATTAATTAAAATTATCCAAGAAATCGCGGAAGCGGTAATATAAATATTATACCTATAATAAAAAACTTAAAGAAATATTAAATTATATTTAAGAGTTAAAATAAAGTATAAAAAATTTCTTAATTATACTTATAGAAAATGAACGCCTTTATTTTATACGTAAAGCTTAACGTTAATTCCTTGATTTTATTTTTATTAATTTAATAAGTAATAATCGGTTCTCGGAAATAATTAAATATAAAAAAGCAATAAACGCGTTTAAAAGAAAAAGCTTAATATAATTAAAGCTTAAATTATTAAAAAAGATCTACGCCGTTACTTAATATTTATCCCTTAAAATATAATACGCGCCGGGTAATAATAATAAATTTAATTTATTAACTTCCGTTTAATAAATAATACTTATTATTTAATTATTAATACTTAAGTACCTTAATTTATTTTAAGGTATTTATTATGCCGGAAATCTTCGGAAGGATATTAGGTAATATATTTATCTTACCGGGTTATAATAAACGATATTATTTACCGTTTTTTACCATATATTTTAATTAAGGTTATTAAATAACTTCTAGATTATATTCAGATTATATTTTTATTAAAGGGGAGCTTAACGTTATATTCTTAATATATTATAGTACTTTAAGCTTTTTATTTTTTATATAATAATTTAAAGGAGAATAAGGGATTTTACTTTATACGGTATTAGGAATATTTAGGTACTCGGTTATAATTTAAGAACTATTATAACATATAATAACTTTGAATTTACTAAAGGGCAACGTAATAAGTAAATCGGAAATAGTTAAGACTTCAGATTTATTATAATAGTTTTAACGTTCAAGGGTAAAAACTTCGAGGATTACTTTTTAACTTAAGATCTATAGCGACTTCGGGTAATCCTACTTTTACCGCTTAATATTATCCGTAAAATCGGATATAATAATAAGATTAAAAAATAGGTATTAATTATTTATAACCTTATTATTCCGAATATTAATTAGTTTCTAGATCCGTTTTTATTATTTTAAGTCCTCTATTAGATGTTTTTATAATAAAGCGAATAATATTAAAGACTTTCTTTAATCTTACGTTATACCGACCCTCAATAAACGGAAGCCGTTTAAAATATCGTATTTCCCAATTAAATTAATTATAAAAAATAAAAGTATAATTTTAAATAATATTAATATCCTTAATAATATTTATAATATATAGTTCGGTATAGATAAAGGGAATATATTCTTCAGTTAAGGCCTTTATTTCGTCTTTAATAATCTTAAGACATAAAAGAGGATCTAAGTAGTTAAATTATTACGGTATAATATCTTAAAAAAATTATATAAGTGATTCGACTGGTTAATAGTGGGTATTAGGTTATAATACCTTATATATAATTATATTTAATTAATTTATAGGATTTATTTCGGCGGAGGTACTCGGGCGGATCCTTTAACTTTTTAATATATTACGGATACGTGGGGCAGGATTAAGGTAGCGTAACTTAATAATTATAAGGCGCTTAAAGATTTAATCATATATAATTACCGGTTAAGAATTATAGGTCTTTAAATTCGATTTTTTCGTTAAGAATAAAATACGGTTATTTAACGGTTAAAAAATATTTTACTTTAACTTAAATCGTAATATTAAATTTTATAAGAATCCGTTTTTAACTAGATTTCTTATTAAATATAACCTTAATTACCGAGAATAAAGGAAGATTTATAGTAACCCGTCTATAATTAAAAGTTCCAGAACTATTAACATTTTTATATATTAACGGAGCTATTCTTAACGGTACGCTTTACCGTTAAATATAATAATATTAACCTCCTCCGATTTTCTCTATATTAAATAACTATTATATTTTAAGTATAAATAAACAGCGCCTTAAATTACGCTTAAGCTCTCCTTTATATATTATATATTACCGATTCTCCTATAGCGGTAAAAAAACTCTAAAACGTAATACTACTTAATAATATAATTAACCTATATAAAAAGGAAGATATAAGTTTGGTAATAAATTACCTCTTTAAGCTCTTAAATAATTCCTTAAAAACCTTTTAATATAAACGGTTATATTATTTTAAATATAATAATATTTTTCTATAGAATTGGGTATTTAATAACCTTTATTTTAATAAGGTTAAAACCGTAATTAAGTCCTCTTTTAAACGTTTAAATTCCGACCGTTATCCTTTAAAATCCGCTGCCGACGATATTTAGGCTTAAGCTATTTATTTTATATTACGATTTTTAATTCGATTTAAAATAAACCGGTATTTACTTTATCCGACTATTTATCTTTACTTAAACGGTTTAAAAAAATTAAGTAATAATTATTTTAAATATAATAAGTAGTATTAAACTAATAAAACTAACGATATTAATAAAATCCTTATTAATACTTTAAATATCTTTAATGCTCCTATTTTTATTAATATAGTAGATAATTTCGTAAACCCGACGAACCCAATAATCCCGGCGAGTATTTTATATAATAAATAATTTACCGGACCCTTTTAAATGCTATATAAATGTCCGGTAATTATATATTAAACCCATATAACGCGGTTTTATTGCTTAACCCTTAATTCTTCTGGTAATATATCCTTATATATTTATCTGCTTAAATTACGCTTATTAATTTAATAAGCTTACTGGTCGCCGGCGCTTTCTTCCAGATTAACTCTTAAGTAACTTACGTAAAATAATAATAAGAATATTTAAATTAAGTTCCTTTAATACTTAACGTTAATCGATTTAAAGTTTTAATTTAAGTTTTTATATTAAAGAACTATTTCCCGTTTATATATCCTTATTAATTTTAATGGTACTTTTTATTATAAAAGTATTTTACGATATTAAGTTAGATATTATCGGAGCTCCGTTTTTATTATTACTTTAATTATTAATTAAGCGCTTATCCCGAAGCTCTTAAGAATATATATTAAGTAAAATCCCTTAAGGATCTGGTCCGGCCTTTATTAATTATAATTTTTTAACCTTAGATCGTAAAGAATTTAATAAGCTTTTACACAACCTTACCCTTCCCCGTTTCTTTTAATTTAACCTCCTTAAATAGCCCACCGATATTAATTAGCTTTAACGTTATTCGTTAAAAGCCTCCATAAAAGATTATTATTTAACAGGAAGTGGTTCTTGGGTATTATAAAGTCTCCTTTTCTTAAGTTTACGATCGTTTATAACTTTTTAGATTTTAAACATTTTACCGGAAGTAAAATTATTATTATTATTTTTATTAATAATCTTTAAAACCGTTTTTTTATATAAAGCTTATTTATTTTATATATTCTTTATTTAACGGCTTAAGTTATTTATATCCTTAATTATCGGTATATATATTAAGATGGTTTTTAGTATTTTATCCGGTATAATAAAAGAAAGAAAACACTTAAAATAAGAGAATAAAAAGAATATTATTATTAATTAATCTTTTTATTTATTAAGCTTAAACCGTAAATACTTCGCTTTTAATATATTTTTATTTATATTTAACTTTAATTCTTTATAAGCTGAAATAATTATTTAAAAATCTAAGTTATATATTAAATAATAAAATCTTTCGGGCTTAAATAATCTATACTTATTATTAAAATAAATTAGATTAATCCTTCGGCTATATTTATTTAATAACGTATTTAAGAAGTCCTAAAGTTTATTAAGTATATTTCTTTTTTTATCGGTATCCTTATTCTTTTTATCTTTAAAGCGTTAATAGTTAATAACCCGCTATTTTCATTCGTTCTACCGCTTCTCGGCTTAAGGCATTATATTTAATAATAAAGGGTAAATTGAGCTTAATTGTTATTATTACGTATTACGCGATTTAATTATTAAAATAGTCTTGGCATTAAAGAAGGTAATAGTTATTAATAGACCCGCTTAATATTAGGATTATTTATACCGATACTATATACGTTTATTATAATAATTATCCGTAGATAAAGGTAATCCTTTAATATACGTTAGAATAATATAATAGTATTTTCTTTATCTTAAGTCGCTATATCCGAAAAGAAAGGTATTATAACTTTATTAATTATAAATAGATATTAAAGCTTAACCATTTACGACTTAAATAACTTATACGCCCTTTTAATATCCTTAATATTATTTATAAAAATGACGGTCTTTAATATCTTAAATGGATTTATAATCGCTTTTACTAAGAAATATTATAAATTAAGTATTCCGTTCTTCGGGTTTTAAAGTTTACTTAATTAAATAAAGATCTTTAATCTATTTAATAATATACAGATAACTTATATATTATTTAAAAAACCGTACTTCTCCTTAATATTAAATAATATTCGAGAATTTAATATTATAAAAACGCTTAAAAATAGGATATTATCCGGTAAGTATATACGTAAGATACTAAGCTAATAATATTCTAGACGGAAGTCTTTTTATTTATATATTAAGTAAAATTCGTCGATAATTAAAAAGCAAAGGCTAAAAGTATAAAATTTATACTATAAGACTTCCTCGTTAAAAGCTTTAAAATAAGCGATCTTTGGACTAATAAAAATTAATATTTATTAATATAACGTTTTTACTTTATAGGATCGTAATATTATAAGTAAAGTATCCTTTACGTATTTACTTCTAACTATTAATATTATTATTATTGTTATTCAATATAAAAAATTAATAATTATTGATAAAAGTTATTTTTAAATATTATTCTTTTTTTAAAGCTTTTAAAGGCATAATAATTAAGATATTCTTAATAAATTTATATATAAAAAATACGGCTTAAAATAATATGTTCTTCTTAAACCCCGTTTTTATAATTATAATCGTATTTAATTAATCTTTTAGAAGGCTTTTTAATATTAATATTTATTCCGTTTTCGGCTTAAAATTAAACTTTTATTTAATTATATTAACGATATACGTGGATAATATTAAATTAATTATCGACTCTATATTAATAATTTTAAGCTTTTAAAGGCGATAAATAATATTAAAATACTATATATAAGGGTATTTATGGTTACTTTAATTAATTTCGGCGTTTATTATGGGCTTAAGTATTTATTACGTAATAAAAGATTAAGTTAGGAGGGGTTATTATTACTTTTTATAGGTTGGGATTCCGTAAGTTTTCTGGGAATTTTTATGTTACGTTATAAGAGAATAAAGTAACGATAAGAAATAAGAAAAAAACTTATTATAATTAAATATTTAAATTTTAAATAAAAAATAAAAGTAAGTTAATATAATATCGTAATTATAATAAGTATAGAATTGAACTATAAATATAGATAATAGTGGATTTTTTATAAAGTAAAAAAATTTCTATGGCGCATTATTAAAATAAGGCGGATCAGATAAAAATACGGGCTTTTAAGCTTAAACGCGTAGAAGAAAGGCTTATTTATCAGCATTTAATTTGAAGGGGCTTAGATACGGGCCCTAACCCGAAGGGGCTTAGGGCCGGGCTCTTTCTCCGCAGCGGCTGAGGGACTGAGGCAAGGTGGTGGTATTGCATGGAGTATTACTGAGCCGTCATACGACGGTGCCAAGACACTACCATAATGCGTATAAATATTATTACCTAGCCGTACATCTTATATTATTTAGGTATTTTATATAGATAGCACCATACTTCCTAAATAAATTATATGCAATCGATATATATATTATCAACTCTTATACGTCTGATAGTTATAAGCCCGGTATCGCATACCATTATAACCACTTATTTATCGATTAATTTAAATGCTTAATTAACCATTTAAAAAGGGCTTAAATTGAGTCCTTAAGGTTAATATATTATATATAAAATGAAAACAGAAAAGGAATTAAAAAGCATAATAAGCTTATTACTTATTATTCTTTTATAATATTAAAATATGTTTATATAAAGTTAAGCTTATTACCTTAAAAAATTAAGACTTATAGCTTACTATCATTAAAAGTAAGATTATTAAATATTATATTTAAAAGCTTATTAATTTTATTTTTATAATAAAATTAATAAGCTTAATTAAATTATTAATATTAATATAACCCGTTATTATAACGGATAAAGTAATTAATTTAAAGGTATTATTAACTTATAAATACGATTTATAACTATAAAAATTAAAATTATAAAAATAGAAAAAATAATATACGTCTTTATTAAAATAACCGATTATATATATTTAATAATCAATAAAGCGAACTTTATTTACTTTAAGGATATAAATTATTACCTATAGAGTTATTTATATATTCTTAAAATTAAACTTATATTTTTAAATTCCGTTTATTCTTTAACGGTAAAGAAAGAATATTATAAAATTAAAACAGGACCTAATTTTCATTGAAATATTAAAGTATAATTTAATAAGTATATTTAGGTACTTATAAAAGCCAAAAATTATAATATCTTTAAAGCATTAAATAAAAAATGAATGTATTATAATTTTATTAATATAATTAAAAAATAAATTCTTATATTAATATAGCTTTATAAGTTCAATATAAATAACCTAATTAACTTCTTAATCGCTTTTATTAATTTAAAAAAGCAGTTTTATAATTATATACGGTATAATATAAAGAAATCGACTCCGTTTTATTTAACCTTTATTATTAAGAAAAATTAAAATAATATTAAGAAAAATAATAAATTTATATTTAAGGGTAAAAGTATTAAGTTAAAAAAATCTTTCTATAATATTAAATATTAACTTAACGAATACGATTATTTATATACAAACCGACTTAATCGACCTATTAACTTTAACTCCGATCTTATACTTAAGAAATAAATAAATAATAAGCTTAAGGATATAAAGATAGAAAAGAAAATTAATTAAGCTTTTAAAAAATCTAAAAACTTTAAATTCAAATAAAATAATTTATTTATACCGGTTTAAAATAATAATAATAACTTTAATATATTTAATATAAAATAAAAGTCTTATATATTATAATTATTATAAATTTTAAATTTTAACTTAAATTCTTATATTTATAATAAAACGATAAAAAACCGGTTTATTAAAGAAATAAATAAAAAGAACGATATTATTATCCCTAGGAATAATAACCTTAAAATCACTATTTATAGTAAAATCGAGGTAAATATCGATACCCTTAAAGGTAATAATTTTATTATACTTTATAACGTTACGTATATACTTAACTTTATAATTACCGTTATATCCGGTATTATCCTTCTAAATAAGGGTATTTTTTTTAATATTAAACGTTCTTATTTTTATAATAATAAATAAATAAGAATACTGGTTAAAAGGATTAATAAATTTTATATATTTAAAGATAATATTAATTAAGTTAATATTATATTTATAACCGGTAAACATATTGTTAAATTAATAAATATAAACCAATAATATTAACTTTTTATATACGCTATTAATAAAGTAATATAGTACTTTTAATAAATAATTAAGGGGGTAAAAATTATTAATAATTTTAAAACTTTAAATATAAGCAATTATAAAAATTATATTTTATTAAAAGCTTACCGGATTATATTAAAATCCTGATAAACGCCAGCGCTAATATACCGGTATTAATAAGATACCTTATACGCGATAAAGAAAGATGGCGACGAACAACGGGACCCCAGAGGTCAAAAACGATACACGCGTGTATAGCTTAAGTAATAGTAAGGATAATACTTTAAATACGATAAGCGGAAGCGGAATAATAATAAAAATAAAGGGGGAAAAAGGGTAAGCAACTTAAATTAAGAGGAACGGTAATAAGTCATATAAATAACGCGATAAATATAAGATAAAAAGGCCTTAAATTAAATAAAAAGCTTATAATTAATAAGATACGTATAAAAAAACTCGTATAACGCGTAAAGGTATTATTATAAAGGATAATAAATAAAAGGCGGAGGGGATAAGGATAATATACGGGGACGGATAAAGGGTAAATAAAGGCGTAAAAACCTTATTAAGTATATATAAATTAAAAAAAAAAAGCTAAATAAAGATAAAAAGATACTAGGTAAATAAAAATAAATTATAAAAAGAAATAATTATTAAATATATAAGGGAAAAGTAAAAAAGAAGGAAATAATAAAGGCATTAAAAGACCTCCTTATAATTATATAAAAGGATATTATATTAAAGACCTGGCCGATATTATAAATCGGGTTATAAGGAATAAAAGACTTTTACGTAAATATAGGGAGAAATTTAAGGGAGTTAAAAAGGTTACGCGGAACTTAAAAGGCAATAATAAAAACGCCGGCGGATAAAGGTAAAAAAAGATAAAAAGGATATATATAAAATAAAGGAATAACGGGAAAAACTTTAAAGAAAGGAGTAAAAATAAGTTAAATAATAAAAGCCGTAAAAGTAACGCCGGCGTTAATAATAAAGGAAATAAAGGCGGAAAAGAAAACGGTAATATTAAAGAAAACGAGGATAATAACCATATAATTATCGGGTAAAAAGGAAAAGAATATAATAATAAAAGTGAATCCGCTATAATTAATAAAGGCGTTTAAGGTTATAAAAGAATTATTAATAAAATAGATTATTACGGTATATAAACTATAAAGCGGGGATATCCTTTTTAATATAATTTTATTAAAAACGAAAAAAAAGCTAAAGAAGTTAAAAGGATAAACCGGTAAAAAGGGATATAAAATAATAAAAGTATTAAGGTAATCCTTTATTATTGCGGTAAACAGGATATACTTAATAAGGTTTATAAGGAAGGAAAGGGAAGTTACTTTAAGGCGGATAAAAAAGGAGAATATAATCCTTTACTTTAGGTTAAAGATTATTAATTATAGTCTTTTCCTTATAATAAAAAAGTTAAACGCTTTTAATTATATAAAGAAATACTCTATAATTATCTTAAATATAATATTAATAAGGATATATAACGATATCCTTAATAAAAGGGTAATAAAGGGTAAATCCCTTAAATTAATAAAACCTTAAGATTAAATAACGGATATTTATTAATACTTTAAATATTAAGGGTACGGGCATATTACTGTAAGGTGCCTTAATAGCATAAAGTACGTAATATATATTAAAAAGTATAATACGTATAAATACGTTAGCTTAATAATAAAAAGCTTAATAAAGAATGTGCTAAAATACGTAACGTATAGTAATAATAACCACTTAATATAGGACTTATAATATATAATAAAAACGAAAGAAACCCAATATAAAGAAATTAAGATAACAATTAAAATTTAATATTATAATTTATATAAACTTAAACCGGTAAAATAATTAAAGATAATTTTAAGATATAAATAAAGCCTATTAAATAAAAAAATAAAACGCGGTAACCGATAACGTAAAGAAAAGGAAGCTTATAATAGTATTAACCCTTAAGGCCGGCCGCCTGACCGGGATTATTATCATAATAAGAAAACCGGGATAAATAATATTCAATTTTAAGGAGAGATTATTTATATAAATAAAAGTTAATAAAGAAAGCTTAACGGACGTTAATATTTAATATATTTACGCTTTTAAAAGTAATATAATATAATATATATAAGGAAGTAATTAAAGTTATAATGCCGATATTTAAATTTAAAGAAATAAAGGATATTAATATTATAATAATATAAAAGCCGCTATATAATTTATATACTTACTTTTCGATTAATTTAAGAAATAATTTCTATTTAATTTTTAAGGGTAATAAAATTATATAGATATATTTCTTTATTAATAAGAGGTTAAATATGGATAATTAAAACGTTATTTATTATAAAGGGAACCTATATATATTCCGGATTATATAAAAAGGGGATATTAAGGGTAATTTAAATATTTATAATATATATAATCCGCTATTAACCAATAAAAAGGAACCTTTTATAATCCTATTACTTAAAGATATTATAACCGTATTTAATAAATACCTTTTAATAAAAGACTTTAATCTTTATTACGTTTAATAGAACGAAGACGGTTATATAATTAATTATATTGAATTTAAGGAGCTATTAATAATTATTATATAATTTAATTTTACGTTATTAACGTTAAAAAAAACTATTATATAAGAAAACCGTAAACTTAAGACTATAATTGACTTAATATTTAACTCGGAAGGTATTATTAACTTAATTATAATATACGGACCCTAAAAGGACCTAAAATACGGTTCGGATTACGTCCCGATATAAATAACCTTAAATTGGTCCGTTAATATAATTCTGCCTTTATTATTTAAATAAATATAAAAAACGGTTAAGGAAATTAAAATATTTATAAAAATAATAAAAATAATATTTTAATTAACGAAGCTCCTTTAACTTAATAATAAAGAATAGATTAACCGTTTTATAAAACGGATAATAAAAACTTTAAATAAAGTAATTAACGTTATAATCTTAATAATAAAACCGTCTTAAAGAGCCAAAATTTAGTAAAATAAGGAATATATAAAGGCAATTATAAAGGTAAAAACGCTTATAAAGTAAATTATTAAATATAAAAACCGGGAAACGTTTCAATAATTAAAAGAAGCTTAAGAAGAAAAGGAAAGAATTATCCGGAAGGTTAAATAAATATACTTCCGGGCTATAATATATAACTCGGCGGTTTCCTTTCGTAATATTTAAAAGTTAGTAAAATATAATAAGGAATAAAATAAAAAACTTAAATTTATTTTTAAGTTTTTACCCCTAAAAAGATTAAACGGTACGGTAATAAACATTTTTAATGGCAAAATTAAGGCTCTTAAAAAAGTATTTTTTCTTTTACCACCGGAAATTAACTTAATAAATATTAATGGTACGGTATATTTTAAATTAATAATAATAAATAAAATAATAACCTAAAAGATAATAATTAAGGTAATTAATAAATTAAAGAAAGATAAAATTTTTAAATTTAACGGTATATTAAATAAGTTCTTATTTATAATAATATCGTTATTCGGAAAGGTTTTTATTTATTTATTTTAAGTTTATTTTAATATAGGATATTACCCCCGTAAATTTAAGGAGGTTAAAACGATTATCCTTAAGAAGTTAATTAAATTAGATTACTTAAAGGTAAAATTATATAAACCTATAATATTCCTTTATACGTTAAAGAAGGCTTTAAAAACGGTAATTATAAAGATCTTAAATAATTACGTAGAAGAATATGGGTTACTTTTTAACCAATAAATAAAGGCAAGAAAAAAACGGTTAACGGAGACGGCTTTTAAAAACTTAATTAATAATATATATACGGTATAAGGCTATAAGAAAAAATATATTATAAGTTTTCTTTTTTTAAATATTATAAAGGCGTTTAATAAAATAAACCATTAAAGGTTACTATATAATTTACGGAAAAAAGGGATTTTACTTTTCTTTATAAATTAAATAGAAAGTTTCTTAAGTAACCGAGTAACGTTAATTAACTTAAAATAAAAAATAAATATAATAAAGCTTATAATAGTAAGGATTCCCCAAAGGTTATTTATTTCCTTAGTTTTATTCTTATTCTTTAACGGCCCGTTTATTAAAGACTTAATAAAGCTGAAATAAAAGATTTAAATATAAAACTTTATTAATAATATTTACCCTTTAACTTATAATATATTTATTTATATGAATTATTTGAAGTTAAAATAAGCTTATAAAGTCTATTTACGATAAGTAAAAACATATAAGGCTTAATTTATTCCGTATAAATATAAGCTTATTTATATAATAAAAAGCCCGAAGTTATATAATATAATAACTATAATGGACTTAAATAATATAACGGTAAAACCGGAAATTAATATTAAGGTACTCGGCTTATAAATTAATAGGAAACTAGACTAAAAGAACTATATAAGAAAGGTTTAAAAGAAGATAATTTTATAGGAAAAGGGCCTTATTTACCTTACGGCGTTAACGTAAAGAACTACCTTATAAAAGGTTAAAACCGTTTATTAGGCGGTTATAAAGTTTATAATAACGTATATAATAATTATTTAATACGTACCCGAAGGTATGCTTAAATATAAAAAAAAGCCCGTCCGGTAATTATAAAAGGTTTAAAACTAATACTTAAGAATAATAAATAAAGTATATAAAGTGATTCCCGTTTTGATATTAAAATCTAAAGTTTTTATATTATTAATAAAGCTGGCCTTAAATTAAATAATCGCTTAAGCAAAGCTTAAAAAAAATATAAAATTAATTATATTAGCAGGAAATAAACGTATTTACCAGAACTATAAAAAACCTTAAATAAAAAAGCGTAAAAAAAAGGTATTTACCCCCCTTATAGAAGTTAAACTAGAATAAACCAAAAAAGAGGTTAACTTAACTTATGTTTAAAAAGCTAATATAAGAATATATGAATTCTTACTTAAAGCGAAAACGGCGGAAAAGAAAAAGGCTATAAAAGTGAAATTAATGGTAATTACCTTATAGATTAAAGGGAAATAAATAAAGCGTTAACGTAAATATAAAGAATCGATCCTTTAAGGGTAACGGTATTTAACGCTGGATAATAATAAGGTTATTAATAAGCATCTTTAACATTATAGGATTATAAGGAAAAATAATAACGTATTAATAATCCAACTCCGGATAAATAAAAACGGTTTAATTTATTTCTTTTTTATTATATACGCCGGTAATCGGATTAACGTTAATTATAAACATAAATAATAAAAACAAAACGCTATATATATATTAATTTTTTATTTATTATTTAAGGAATTTAAACCGGGATTAATTAAAAGGGCAGAGATTAATAATTATTATTAAATGCTTATTAATAAAAAGGGTATTAAAACGGCCGTTAGATTTATAATAATTACGGGTTTATTATTATAGTTTAACTTAATTAAAGAAATAAAAAAAGTGATTAAAGACTTAATTAAGAAACCTCGCCGTTAACCCGGGGGTAAAAAGTAACGGCGGGAAAATTATATTTAATAAGGGGTTAAAGAGGTTATAAATACCGGGGCGGTATAAAAAACGATACTATATCGGTTAATAAAGTCGTATAAATAAGGTAATAATAATATATATATTAATAAGGATATTTAATAATATAATCGGAATTTTAAAATTTTAATATTAAATAAACTTATAAGGTAACGGAAGAACAATAAATTTAAAAGTAATTTTTAAGTAAATTTAATCGTAATATTATAGGTTTTCTTAGAAAAAACATATAAAAAAATTCTTACTTTTTAAACGGCCGTGGATATTCTTAGCCCTTAAGACGTAAGTAAAAGCTAGGTAAATACCGGTTTTTATTTTTAACGTTATGGATATCGGGTTTTTTACGGTTATTAATAAGGCTAAATAGCCGAGTATTAAAGAACGCCGGAATTAGCTTAGCTAGATCCGTAATATAAATCAATCAATCAATCAATATTAAAATCCTTATATAAAATAAAAATATTAATAAAGTTTTTCTTTTATGTTACTCATAATCTTATATAAATATATATAATAATAAATTAAGATTAATAAATATTATATATCGCTTATTCTAAATATAATTTCTAAATAATATATACTTATAAATATGAATTTAAAGTAATAAATATCTTACGGAAGGTTATTAAAACGATTAAAATACGATATTATTATAATATAACCTTTATTTCATTAAACGGAAAGAGATCCTTAAGATCTAAATTTAATAACCTTATTAACGAACTTAATATTACCTTTAAATTATTAATACTATATACCGTTATATAAAATGGTTCTGTAAAATAAAAAAATAATTTATTAATCATAAAAGTAAGGGTTATAAGGCTATAAGTAAAACTTCCTTAATTCCTATGGTTATAAATCGTATAAACGGCCGGTTTCCTTATGAATTAAACATTAATAACAAAGCATTTATAAATTATATTATTTAAAAAAGTTATTAACTTAAAGCTAAACTTTTAATACCTTAAATAATATAATTATAAAGCTTACTTACTTAATAAATTAATCTTTAAGAAAAAGAAATTAATAATAAGAATATATATTAATTTCCTTATTAATTATAAAAATATTAATATTTATAATATATAAATACTTAATTAAAAGAAAGTAATTTATATAAAGGACGTTTTTTTTAAAGAAAATAAGTTTTATAAAATTAATAAAATTAACTTAATACAATTTAAAAAAAACCGTTCCTTTATTTAATTAATATCTTAAAAAGAAATATATTTTATATTATTATTAAATTATTATTAAATAATAAAGAAAAGGAAAAATTTATAAGTAATCTTATTAGCCCTATATAAAAAATAAAAGAAAAAGAATAATAAAAAAATTATTTATTTTTACCAACTTTAATATTAATAAATTACGATATAACATTTAAGAATAACGATAAAGGAGATAAAGGAGACCGTAACGGTAACGGTAACGGTAATAAATTACCAATTTTATTACCAGATCCATTATTAGCTTTATTAACTTTATTAGCTTTAAAGCAGAAAAAAAAAATCCGACTTTAATATAAGCAATATTATTAAAGGAAAAAGAGCTATAAAAAATATAAAGAAGGTAAATTATATTATAATCTTTACTTTAACTATAAATAAATTAAAATTATTATATTATGTAATATTTATTGCTTTTCTATTATCCTATAAACTTTATTAAAAAAATAAAAAACTATCTTTTTTTCTATTAAAAATAAATATACTCCACCGTAATACTTTACTTATTAAGTTAAAATATTATTATTATATATTAAAACACTTAAACGCTATAGGTTTTAGGTTAATAATTAAAGTAAAGCTTAAAGCTCTTAAAGAAAAGGGTATATAAGAAAAGGTTTTACTTAAATATATTAAAAAAGCGGATAAAATATTAATATTTATTATTTAAATATTTAAATACAAATTTAACGATAAAAAGTATTTTATTAAATATATAGTAAAACTTTAGATAAAAAGTAATTTATAAAAGACTAAATAAAATATATTTACCGTTACTTTAATAATTAAGGTTCTTAAGGTATTTATAATTATAATAACCATATTTAATTTAAATATAAAATAATAAAATACCGTTAATACGTTCGTTAATAACGAAATAACTAAGTTTATATATATTAAAATACTAAAAGGATATAAGAATAAAGGCTTACTTTTCTTATTTTAAACTTTATATAAGCTTGAATAATTACCGGCTTTATAATTTAAAAATTTCTTAAAAACCTTAATAAATTAAGTTTAAAGTAAGTCTTAAAAATTAAATATTTTTTTATTAATAATTATATAATAGTTTTCTTCTTTATAAATAATATCGTTATTATTTATAATCGTAAATATAATTAAAAGGTAAATAACTTTTAAAATAAATTCTTTAAAGTCTATAAAATAAAAAACTTAAATAAAATAAAATAATTTTTAAACATAAGGATAATATAAGATCGATTAAATTAAGAAATCTATTTATATTAAGATAATTATATTAATAAACTTACGGTAAAATTTAATATTATAATAAATTATACTCTTAAAGTATTTTTACGGAATACCGAATTTCTTATTAAAAATACCGGGTAATTTTTATTTTAAAAAATTTATATATATTAATAATTTATCGGCTTTATTAATTTTACGGCTATTATTATAAGGACGGATATTATATATTTAACGTTTAAGTTATTTAAGTTCCTTATAAATCCGTTAAAATAATACTTAAAAGTAACTATAAAAATATTATAATACCTTATATATATTAAGTATTATATTATCGTATATAACGGGAAAATCATTAATTTATATACCTTTTTTATAATATCTTTAAATACATTATTTATTAATAGTCTTAAAGTATAATATAATTTATAAAATTATATTTTTAAGCTTTTTAAAAACTTAATTAATTAAAAAGTAATAAAATAAAAAATAATAATAATAAACTTTATTAAAGTTAAACTTTTTAATATTATCCTTATAATAAAAGAATTAATATAACAAAATTGTTTCTTTAAATTAATTATATTAAACTTATTTTACTTATTAAAGATTAAGTGTAATAATACTTAAATAATCCGTATAAATTAAAAAATAAACATTTAATTTATTAGAAAACTCCGTTATATAAATATATATTATTATTAATTATAATAAAAATATTAAAAGAAAACGATTAATATTAAATATATAATTATAATAAGGATATTAACGGATAGTTTTATAAAAGCTTTATTATTATAAAAATATAAAAAATTTATAAAACTTTTAAATCTTAAAAATAATAAGCCTTCAAACCCCGTATTATAATACGATTTACTAAAACCCCGGATACGTTATTTTTAAGAGATTTAATTCTTAAAAATTTATAATTATAAATTGGATATATAATAATTTTTCCGGGTTTATTTATTTTTACGATTTTATTAATTTTAATTTTTTTTAATATATATTTAATAATAATTATTTCATAAAATTAATTAAGTTAATACCCGGAATTTAATTAAATTTATATAAAGCTTTAAAGTAATTTAAAATATAAAGGTTTCATTATTATTATTATTTTTAAGGTTATTAATTTTTCCGATTTTTCTTAATTTTTTAATTTTTTAACTTTAAATTTAAGATATATTTTTTACTTATAATAATTACGGTATATTAATAGTTAAGAAATAACTATAATAAGGATATTTAGGATCTGTATTATTACCGTAATAATATTATAATCTTAAGGGGGTATATTAGCTTAAGTAATAAATATAATAATAATATTATATAAAGTGTTATTAAGCCGTTATATAACGGTATTAAGATATTATTATAGCGCGTATAGATATTATTACCTGGCTGTATATCTCATATTACTTAGGTATTTTATGCAGATAGCACCATGCTTCCTAAATAGATTATATGCAATCGATATATATATCATCCACTCTCATGCGTCTGACAAGATCATAGTCAAGTACAGTATCAAGCCGGTGTGCAACGGCAAGGACCGTGCGATTATGGAACTCCTCTTTCATGAGCCGTCCGCATCCACGCTGCAACAGTAAGCCTCAAAAGGGCCCAAGTGAGGATTGGGCAGAATCAGCGGACGCTCAGCGCCCGATAGGAGCCAATTCGCACAGCACAGCCCGCTTCTTAAGTACCGCTCCGGTGAAGGTATTCTCTAGCGTGTCGCCTCGGTCCATGGGCGGGGTAGTGCCGTCGACGGAAGTACCCCTCTATGGGCGGATGCGACCGCCCATGGGCCGTCAGAATCCGTCAGCGGCGTGCAATATATACTTACTCATGGGCGACGCAGAGAATCTCATTGGCTAGTCTTATAGAAGTTTACAGAAAATCATCGAAGCATCAAGGTTCTCACCCAAAGGTTTTCTTGCGGGCTCCGTCGTTTTCTTTCATGCCCACAATATCTTGTCCACGAACAACCTGAAGAAGGAATAAGCGGTCATTCATTCACTTTCTCTAGCGGGCTTAGCTCTTTAGCTTTCGATTCCAATACGAAACAATTCAGCTCAAGCGTCAGGCCAGTATATGCTTCTGAGCAATACGCAGATTATGACTTTATTGCTCTACTCGGATTGGCTCAAAGATGACATATTCGTTTCTTGCATATAACATGGCAGGCACCGTTGGGCCAAATAGGAAAGGGCGGCCAGGCCGGGATCAACGAAGCGTTGGCCAATATTCAGAAAAGCTTTGCATTCAAGCTCTTCAGCCGCCCACAGCAGCATCCTTTCAGGGAAATTGCCCAAGAGATGGTGGCACTTAGTCACCCTGTGGTACGGGAACATGAGTACATTGTTACGCTAGAAGGGATCTGCTAGGACATTCCGGAGGACGATTATATGTGGCCAGTGCTGGTGTTTGAAAAGAGTCATCTAGGAGACCTCCACAGCTTCGCAAAGCGAGGAAGATTCAAGGATCTATCGATTGAAGACAGATTGAATCTCTGTACAAGTGTCGGAATCGCTGTCAGAGATATGCATTCTAATGGTATCATCTTCACTGGGAGTTACGATAATTGCTCATCAGATTGCAGGCATTATTCACGGAGACATCAAACCCGGAAATGTGCTTGTATTCGAAGATGACTCTGGGATTGTGGCCAAAGTAGCCGATTTTGGATTCGCTACGTGCTTTCAGGACCACAACGATTCGATTGCGATGCCAAATATAGGGCCTTGGAATGCACCGGAGTATCACGACCGGTCTTTCAAACCTGAACAAGCCAAGCAAATGGACGTTTACTCATTTGGTTTGCTATGTTTCTGGCTCGTTTTCAAAGCAGGATCCTCTGTCGATTTACCGCTATCTCCCAACACGATTCCAGAGAGCCATCAATATTTCAGCTTCGAGCAAAACCAGTCAAAAAAAGGAATTACTTCAGCTTTGGAAGAGGGATAATAGACTGTTGGATTGGGTCTGGTAACTGGTGCATAGAGACGGCCGCTTTGATGGTAATATAAAAACTCACTTGGAACTCTTTTTTCGGTCCTCTTTGGCTTTCGAACCATAATCGAGATATAAGAAGTTCGGTCAGCTACTTGATCTCCTAGTTCCAGATAGGTAAACTGTAACATATCTATCTCTATAGGGGACCCTTTAACATATGGATAGAGATTTGTCGAAAACAGAATTTATCCAAATGAGTGTCGTTCCAAGACAAGAAGATTTCAAGGTCATATAATCTTGGAAATCATTGTATAATAAATACTGACACTCAGTAGATTCCTGCTTCAATTCTCGACTTCTATTATGCCGACTTTCGGCTACGAGAATTTATTGTTCAATGTCTTAAATCCATAATTACGCAGTTAACGAAACCAAATATTCAGCATTTATCACCGTAAAATATGGCTTTGCAATTAGTATTGTCTTATACCATCGGGTTTGGAATAATCAAAGATGACGAGCAAGCGAAGTCCATACTACGTAACTATTCACTAAAGAATATAGACCTTTAAAGCCAAATCCAGCTGATTATTGATGCAATCCAAGAACCTTTAGATGAAAGCGGACTGTACTCAATAGTAGAACGTTAAGGGACGGTCCAGTATATTGATTTACCTCAAGGCTATCGTGAAAAGAGATTACTGGAAAGAGCCGAGATAGGTCACAGACGGGAAATCTAAGGTGTTCCGCTGGTCTTTGGCCAATTACATCGACTATGTTTGATTCTAAAAGCTAGCCTGGCCTGGATATACCAGGATCAAGGACGCTGGAAGGAGGCCGAAGAGCTGTAGGTACAAGTAATGGAGAAAAGGGAGAAGCTGGGTGAAAAGCATCCTTCTACGCTGACTAGCATAGCCAATCTGGCCTCGATATATAGGAATCAAGAACGCTAAAAGGAGGCTAAAGAGCTATAAATATAAGTAATAAAGAAAAGGGAAAAGGGGCTAAATAAAGAGCATCCTTTTACGCTGATTAATATAGTTAATCTAGCCTTAATATACCAGAATTAAGGACGTTAAAAAGAGGTTAAAGAGCTATAAATATAAGTAATAAAGAAAATAAAGAAAACGCTTAATAAGGAACATTTTTTTACGTTAAATAATATAGTTAATTTAACCTTAATATACTGGAATTAAAAACGTTAAAAGGAGGCCGAAAAGTTAAAAGTATAAATAATAAAGAAAATAAAAAAGGCGCTTAACGAAAAGTATCCAGATACGTTGAGTAATATAATTAATTTAGCCTCGATATACGGGAATTAAAAACCTTGAAAGGAAATAAAAAAGCTAAAAATATAAATTAAAAATAAATAAACAGGCGTTAAATAAAGAGTATTTAAATATATTATATAATATAATTAATTTAATTTTAATATATAGGAATTAAGGACGTTAAAAGGAGGTTAAAAAGTTAAAAATATAGGTAATAAAGAAAAAGAAGAAGTAGTTAAGTAAAGAGCATCCTTCTACGCTGAGTAGCATAGCCAATCTGGTCTCGACAAATAGTTAAAATGCCTTACCGAAAGATCGATCCTTCTTCATAAGCATTATTGGAAGCTTTAGGCCTTTGCTAGTACTATAATTACCTCTATATCGACAGCATATAGATAGGAAGGCCGCATCAGAATATATGGACAGTTATTACCTCTTACACCTACTCGTCCAGGTCCAAATCGCAAGCTTCATCCGGCCGTATTAGAGAGCTTGCGAACGTACTTTAAGCAACGCCCTTATACCTACCACGAGTTAGCGGTATATCTGAAGGAGGAGTGGGACATCACGGTGTCTAGGCAAATTGTTGGCCGGCGGTTGAAAGAGATGGATATATCCAGCCATATTCTCCAACGAGTTGGCCCTCAAAGTCAGATACTACTACGAGACGACTAATAAGCAGATATGGTCCGTATAAGGGCGGAGCAACTCGTCAGCGCACCAGCCGTCTTAAGGGCACCGACGGCCGCATCCATATCGAGGGTACGGAGTAATGCATATCCTACCTTCTCCGGCCCCTTATTAAGTCCTTTATTAAGCCCTTTATTGGGCCCAAAAGGATCGTTATTACCACCCTTAATCGGTCTCCTGGACGCCCGCTTTTAAGCTTAAGCGGCTTCCTTCTCTTTCCGCCGAACTTCCTTTTATTCCTGCTTTCGCTCCGTAGTTAAGGCGAGTTTATCTTTAAATAATAAAGCTTTTTTACCCTTAAAACGAGTACTCAGACGCCTATTGACCGGGGTAATAGACGTATTGCTCTGAGGAGACGGCGTTCGGGGTTGCTGAGTAGGGGTAAGTGGTGGTGGAGCGGCCTTTTTGGCCCGTCGTTTGGGTGGGATATGTGGTAAGGAGTTACAATTGCCTGAATAGCCTAATTGCTCAACTATCACGGACTGTGGTGGTAATGGCGCAAGGACGTTAATAATTTATATGGTAATCGCATATAAAACCTTAAAGTGGGTGCGCGCAAAAAGTAATACCAAGGATTCCCAAGCAACTTAATCGGCGCTAACTGCATTAAAAGAGCTAAGCAGAAGCCGTACGCCCTTGGTAAGTAAAGTTACTCAATGGCCCCCTTCCGCTTCGTTACCTGCTCGTTATATTGCTACGGAATAAGAGGGTATACGGTAAAACAAATGCTGAAAACGATGGAACGGCAGATAATCCCGGAAGCAGAAGCTATAAACGAAGATAAAGATTTAAGCGAGAAGATTAAGGGTGCAAGAAAATCCAAGACGTTTACGTTAATCCTTTACTCCTTTCGCTATTGTTAGTTACCCTATTACCAATTAAAGATCATCCCTTAATAAGGGATCTCGCTTTATACCGTCTTCGTTCTCCTTATCCTGCTTTAATTCCACCACTTCGGTAGTTTTCTCTGCCGTTTCCTTCATCCGTTCCGCGCGGCTTTCCTCCTTTGCATTTTCCTTATATTGAAGACAAGCCCCACTGCTTGCTTTACTACCTCATGCTTTCTGCACTCGCCGCCTTTACCTCCAGCCATTTAGTAGTAAGGATGTGATATAAGGAGCCTCTTTCCAAGCCTGGACCAAGTACTATATACGTGGTCTACCCTGGCGAGAACCCAGAAGTGGTATCACCTTCCGTTCACCAATAATCTTCCCGTTCATAATATACCCTCCTTCGGAATCCTCTTTATCCTCGGATAAGCAAGCAGTAAACCTACGACGTTTTAAGTAATGGTCAGTTATTGACTTCCGACCTATAGCGTATATACTTTATTTGGTTATATTGCTTTTCGAAGGTCGTTTACGCTTAATAAAGACCACTCGGGGCCTTTTACATACAAATAGTAATATAAGTTCTATGTCGTCGCTCGATAATATTTCTATTCCCCCCTTTATTAATATATAATGCTTTAAGGTTTATACTTTATTTGCTTAAAATAACTCTTATATATCTTTGGGGCCGCTTATTAATTTATTAAGGCTCGCCTTATTACTCTTAAAAGCATACCTATAATGAGATTGGCGTTCATCCCCTGTATCCGCTACGTCCGCGAGGTCGTCGGTTGCTCCAAATAGCTTTTATATTTCGTTGGGGCCGGATACCAATTCATCGAAACTCGTTTTACTGCTGGTAGAAGTATGCCCATAATAAGATTAACCTTCGTCTTCTACGTTTACTACGTCCGTAAGGTCGTCGGTTACTTTAAATAGCTCTCATATTTCTTTAGGGCCGGATATTAATTTATCGAAGCTTAAGAGGTCCGGGTTTATTTCTAAATAATTTTAAAGTCTTTTATATTGCTTAATAGCAGTAAAAGGTATACCGTTATACGTATAAACGCTATTATTAATATTAACCTCTCGCTTAATATCCTCGATATCCGTATACTTTTATGAACTTTATTAAATATCGTTATTTTATCGCTTAACGTCCTGATTATTATAAGTTAAGTTTTTATTTTTATCCGTTTATTATACCTTTTATATTATATTAATATTAAGCGGTATTTCTTTAAGGCTCGGGAGGGCTTTATTAATATTGCTATTAATATAATAGCGTTTATAATTTAATTTTAAACCTTAATCGTTATTAGAATTTTTATAAATAACGGAAATATTATCGTTAAATATTAAAGGCCGCTTTTTATTACGCGGACTTATCCTGGATAAAGGTTATTTATAAAAATTAATATTATTTATATTAATAAAGGCTATTCTGATCTAAAACGTATTAAGGGAGTTAAGCGGCTCGGATAAATAATTTACGTAGGTTAATAAGGTTTAAGTAAAAACTTCAAATTAAAGAAAAAACGTAATAGTAAGAAGAAGGTTATTTATATTAAGAGTTATAAAATTACCCGTAAATATTTTCTTAACCTTTAAAACTCATACTTTCCCTTTTATAAGTTAAAGTATTTATTTATTAATCGCCGGTTAATCCTTACGTTAATTAATATACGTTAATATAAATAAATATACTTCTTAACCATAAGAATTTCGTATTTAATTTAATTACCCGCGTAATTAAAGGTTTATTACCGTTTGTTAAAGGTATCTATATTTTTTAATTTATATTCTCTTAAAATTATATTTTAATTTTAATTAACTTACTTTAACGTTTTATTTAAAAGAAGTAACTATTTAAAAGGTTTATAAAAGCTTAAAGTAAAGCTATTATAATCCGTAATACGTACGCCTTTTCGGCTTTTCTTCTAAATCCGGGAAATACGGCGTAACAGAAACCTATTAAAAGGAGTAAAATATTTTTTCAATTAATTATTATTATAAAGAGGGCAATATAGACCTAATATTATTAACATTATTAATTAATATAAATCTATATTAATCGCTTAATTAATTATAAAGGTATAGTAATTAAAATAATAAGATAATTAGTTAGGATGCTTACTATAATATTATATATAATAAGGGAAAAATAGGTAAGGACCAGGAAAAACGCGGATAAAAGTTAAATAAAAGTGGATTTTAAAGTAATATAAAGCGGACGTACGGAAGTATATTTATTTAAAGGGTTAATCGGTAATTACGTTATAAAACCGTCTTATTAAGATAGAGTAAGACGTTAATTATATAACCAATATAAATAAAAAGCAAAGGATAAAGGAAAGAAGGAAAAGGTATAAAAGGAAGGCGGCATTTATATTGGAAATAAAGCGGCGATGCGCGATATATACCTACGTAGCCTTTAAGCCACACTAAGCCGGAAGCCGGAAAGCGATGCCTTTTAACCGTCCGCCCGTTTATAAAATAAATAAAAAAAATAAGTAATAGAATAAATAATAAAAATTTTATTAATAAATTAACTTTTTATTATGCCGGTTTATTTGTGTTTATAATCGTTAAAAATATTATATAAATTAGTATTTTTAATATTAAATTAATAATATTTATTTATTTTAAATTAAAATTAGAACTATAAATAATTATATATTTATTTTTAACTGTTTAATTAATGAATTTTAAAATTTAAATTATTTTTAATAAATATATATAAATAAAAAAATTGTAAAGTTTTCGAGATATAATTATATAATAATACCTTTTTATTTAAAAGTTATATTAATTTCTTTTATAAAAAAAATTGTTTTAATTTATTAATATATCAATTTTAAGTTTAAAATGAAATTTAAATATAATTATTTTTTATATAATTAATAATTATTAATAAAGTTAATAAATTAATTATTAAAATTTACCGAAATTTATATAATTAAATTTATAATATGAATTAATTAATCAATAAATAATTATTTCATATTAAATTTTCATATTAGCAAATTCTACAATATTTAATTTATAAGTATTATTAATAATTATAAAGATTTAGTAGCATAAATCTTAAAATAAAATTAATATTTATTTAACTTTTATTTATTTAAGAACAATATTATTAATATTTATTAATTTTTTTAAAAAAATTATATTTATATTATATTTAAAAAATCTTATAATATTAAAATTAAATCTTATTAAATTTTATTAAAATTAAAACAATATTTCAATAAATATTGATTTTTAATTATTATTTAAATAATTTATTTATTTTAATATTTATTATAAAAAATTTTAAATTTAATTTTAATATATTAGTTTATATATGTTTTTGAATTTTTATTTTTTAATAATAAACAGTTATATATATAATATAATTATTAAATTATATATAAAAACATTTCTAAAAACTTAATATAAAAATTAAATATTTTTATTATATTAATTAATTAATTAATTTATATTATAAATTTAATTAAGTTAATTTAAACGTTTTTTTTAGGTACTAAGAGTACTGAGGTAAAATGTGGGTGTAATATGTATGATAAGTATTTACCTAGCTATAAAGGTACGCAATATAAGTATGCGCGTTAAGCCACTATACCCTTTTGGTACTAGTGTACGATAAGCTCTTAATATGCGTATATTACATATAATAAATGCACTATAAAAAGAAAGACCGTAACGCCCTCGTTGTAACGGTAAGGTAAAAGTCCTTATTATAAAAAGCGGCTCCGGGGCCGGAGATTAAGTATATCTCGCGCCAAGAATATTAAAGAAGTAAAGAGAAATAATGGTAATTAAATATTAAGGCTTATTATTAAGGGAAAGTTAAAAAATCGAAAAACCGTAAAAAATATAAGCCGAAAAATTATCGTAAGTTACCCGGGATATAATTGTGGATTTAAGGATATTATAATTAAGTTAAATCGCTTAAAACCACAATGTCCGTAATTTTACCGAGTCAGGTTTTATTGAACCTTAAGTTATATAAAGTAAATAATCCTTATAAATATAATAAGGCTTTAGCTATTATTTAGCCGATTTATATATATTTTTATTAAAGAAATATTTATTTATATTCCCTGTTTTTAAGTTTTTCGTTTAATTTTTATTATAAATTTATAAGTCTTTTTATTGTTTTCTTTAATAGCGCTTTAAAATTTATTTATAATAATTATAAATAATTTAATTAAAGGCTTTTACTTATATTTAATTAATAGTATAAATTTATAATAAAAGTCTTTAAGTATAATAGTGGGAAAAACCCGTAACAATAATACTTTAATTAAGGATATTAATTTTAATGAAGTAAGAAATTTAAAAGGTATAAATCTTATATAGAAATCGTAAATAATAAGGTAAAGTTTAAGTAAAAAGTAGTTAATTAATAAGCTTATTAATAAAAGTATTAATAATAAAGATTTAAATCTTATAAATAAGGTTTAAGATATTAAAATAGATTTATTTAATTTAAGAGCCAATAAATATAACAATATTAAAAATAATATAATTAAGTTAACGGAAACTATTAATATAAATAATAATAAAAATATAATGGTAAGATATCTAGTAAAAGACTCCAGTAATATAGGGATTAAGTGGATAAACTACAACGTAATTACCGCTAATAGTAGGGTATTAAAGGTTATATAACATCTATATTAAAGGCTTAAATAATTAAAGTTATTACTATTATTTATTATGTACTAAGAGTATTAAGGTAAAATATAGATATAATATATATGATAAGTGTTTACCTAACTATAAAGGTACGCAATATAAGTGTGCGCGCCAAGCCACTATACCCTTTTGGTACTAGTGCCCGATAAGCTCTTGGCATGCGCACATTGCATATAACAAATACCGTTTATAAAAAAATATTATATTAAAACGGATATTAATTTAAATTCGTATATTTTTTATACCGAATATTAAATATAATTATATATATATTATATTAAAAAAGATTATTAATTATTGATTAAAAAAATAAAAGATTTACCGATATTAATAAATATCCGTAATTAAAAAACGAAAAGAATTATTTTCCGGTAAATATTTTAAATAAAATAATAATTACTTATTACGTAATTACTAAATTTAATACAATTTTTACGTATATAAAATACGGAAAAAACTTTAAATTAAATAGCTAACTTTAAAATTGTATTTTTAATACGGCGTATTAAAATAAAAAATTATTTAACGTAATCTTAAAAAAGAAATTTATTTAAATTAATTAATTTTATCATTAAAACCTTAGTCGATATTCTTTATAATAATAATTAATTTAAACGTAACAATATTTTATACTATTAAATAACCGTTTTAACGTTAATAAATATTAAAAGAAACGGATTAATTTTTTATTTATAATAGTTTCTTATTATATAAATATACTTTTTAATAAATAAAACGCTTAAATAATATTATATTAAAACCGCGTATAATATAAATTTAATAAATTAACGGTTTTTAAAAAAGTATTTACTTAAATAAAGGATTTTATAATATAATATATTAATAATATTATAAAATATCGGAAAAAATTACTATATAATAAATAAGTATATTATTATTACGCTTTTTTTTTAAATATAACTTTAAAAGAATAATTAACTTTTATTAAAATTATAAAAAAATTCTATATAATAAAGAATTTTGAAATAAATATATTATTATTAAATGACGATTGATGGTGACGAAGAAAGGGACCTTAGAGGTCTAAAACGATGCGTATACGTATAGCTCTCGTAACAGTAAAGGAAGTATATTGAATACGATGAGTGGAAATAACGTAATGGTTAAGAATAGGGTAGTAAACGGGTAAGTAATTTATATTAATAAAAACGGTAACGATGTATATAAATAATATAATAATAATAAGCCGGATAATACTTAAAATAAATAAGGAAATTAAGGTTAATAAAATACGCGTATTAAAGCATATAAAATACGTAATAATAATACGGAGGGGGTAAATAAATAAAGGGGTAAAAAGGCCGGTACGGTATTAATAATAAAGGGTATAAGCGGGGGGAAAAAGCAGAAAGACCGTAATAAAAATATTATTAAAGGTATATAAAAAAGAAATAAGGTTAATAAGGAGGATAAAACCTTAAAAAATAAAAAACAAAAAACGGAGATAGTATATTACCCGGTAAATAAGGGCGAAAAGGCGATAAAAGAAATAATAAAAACCTTAAAAGAACTCCTTACGATAAAGTAAAAGGATATTACGCTAGAAAGTTAACCGATATTATAGATTAAATTATAAAACATAAAGGACTTTTATATAAAAATGGAAGTAAAGTTAAAAGAAACGGAGTATTTATAAGGCTCTTAAGGGGCGGGAGTAAAAACGTTAATAAAAAATAAAAACGGCGGTTTAAAATTAAGGGTATAAAATAAAAATATAAAAGCGGTAACCCTTTAAATAAAAAAAAGTTAAACGATAAAAATAATAAAAAAAGTACCCGCGGTAAAGAATAAAAGGATAACGGAGGAGAAAATAATTATATTAAAGAAAATAAGAATAATAACGGTCCGCTTATTTAATAATAAGGGAAAAAACGTAATTACGGAAGTAAACCCGTTATAATTAATAAAGGCTTTTAAAATAATAATAGAATTATTAATAAAATAAATTATTATAATATATAACTTATAAAATAAAAATATCCTTTTTAATATAGTATTTTTAAAGGTAAAAAAAAGCTTAAAAAGGTTTAAGGCTTAAATTAATAAAAAAAGAATATAAATCGGTTAAAGTTTTAAGGTAATTATTTATTATTATAATAAATAAGATATATTTATTACGTTTTATAAAAGCCGAAAATAAAATTACGTTAAGGAATATAGAAAAGAAGAATACAGATTTTTACTTAAAGTTTAAAATTATTAATTATAAACTTCCTTTAATAATAAAAAGACTTAACTCCTTAAAACGTATAAAAAAGTACTCTACCGTTATATTAAATATAACGTTAATAAAAACATATAACGACGTTTTGAATAAAAAGATTATTAAAGAAAGATTTCTCAAAATAACTTAATTATAAAATAGGACGGCGGATATTTATTAATATTTTAAGTATTAAGGCTATAAATATATTATTATAAAATATTTTAATATTATAAAATATACGGTTTATATTAAGGGCTATAATATCTATAAGTATATAAAGCTAATAATTAAAAGGCTTATAAAGGATATTTTTAAATACGCTATATATAATAAGGAAAAATACTTAATATAGGATTCTAAATATATAATAAAAGCCAGGGAAATTAAACGTAAAAAGATTTAAATAACTATGAAAATCTAACGGTATAATACGTATAAGACTAGTTTAATAAGTTAATTAAAAATAACCTTAAAATACGGGATTAATTAATTAAATAATAAGGGGTAAATAACGGTAATAAATAAAATAAAAAAAAAGAAACTTTTTACGATCTTAACCTTAAGGGCCGGCCGTCCTATATTTTTAATAATAACCGGGAAAATATTAAATTAAAAAACGTTTAATTTTAAAAAGAAGTTTAAAACTTAAACGGATATAAAAAAGGGAGCCTTAATAAAGGTTAATATATAATATATTAACGCTTTTAGGAATAATATAATATAACCTTTATAATAAAAGAATTAAAATAATAATACTAATATTTAAATTTAAAAAAGTTAAAAACGTTAATATTATAATAATACAAGAGTTATTATATAACCTATATATATATTTATTTATTAATTTAAAGGAAAGGTTTTATTTAACCTTTAAGGGGGATAAGATAATTAAAATATACTTCTTTATAAATAAGTAACTTAACGTAAATAATTAAGATATTACTTATTATAATAAAAACCTTTATATATTCCGTATTATAAAAGAAAAGGATTTAAAGGGCAACTTTAATATTTATAATATATATAATCCGCCGTTAATTAATAAAGAAAAACCTTTCATAATATTATTACTTAAAAAGGTTTTAATTACCTTAAATAAATATATACTATTTAAAGACTTTAACTTATATTATTATATATAAAATAAAAAAGGGCGTATAATAAATTACGTTAAATCGGATAACTTATTAATAATTACCGCTTAAATTAACGTTTTATTATTAATATTATAAAAGATTATTATATAAAAAAGTTATAAGTTTAAAATAACGATTAATTTAATTTTTAATATAATTAAGGTTATTAGCGCAGTTATAATATATAGGTTATAAAAAGACTTAAAATATAACTTAAATTATATATTAATATAAATAACCTTAAATTAAACGGTTAATATAACCTTATTATTACCGGTAAAAAGGGCGTAAAAAACGGTTAAGGAAATAAAAATTTATATAAAAACGGAAGAAATAATAATATAATTTATAGACCTTTTTTAATTGAATAATAAAGACCGGATTAATTTCTTTATAAAGTAAATAATAAAAATATTAAATAAAATAATCAATAAAATAATTCTAATAATAAAACCTTTTTAAAGAATTAAAACCTATTAAAATAAAGGATATATAATTATAATTATAAAGGTAAAAAGGTCAATTAAGTAAACTTTTAAGTATAAAAATTAAAAAATACTTAATTAATTAAAAGTTATTTAAAAGGAAAGGATGATTAAAAAAGTTAAATAAATATACTTTTAATTTACGGTATATAATTTAACGGTTTTATTTTATAATATTTAAACGTTAATAAAATATAATAAAAAATAAAATAAGAAATTAAGGCTTATTTTTAAATTCCCGCCCCTTAAGAGATTCAATAATATATTTATTAATACATTTAATAATAAGATTAAGGCCCTTAAAAGAATGTTTTTCCCCTTTTTATTAAAAGTTAATTTAAACGATATTAATAATATTACGTACCTTAACCTTATATTAATAAAAAAATAATAATATAAAATATAATAATTAAAGTAATTAATAAATTAAAAAAAGATAAAGCCGCGGGGTTAAATAAGATTCTTAATAGATTCCTATTAATAATAGCTTTATTATTTAAAAGGGTTTTTATTTATTTCTTTTAAATATATTTTAACGTTAATTATTACTTATATAAGTTTAAAGAAGTAAAAACGATTATCCTTAAGAAACTTATTAAGCCGGATTATTTTAACTTAAAGTTTTATAAATTTATTATATTCCTTCATATATTAAGGAAAACCTTAAAAACGATAATAATGAAGATCCTTAATAATTATACAGAAAATTATAGACTTCTCCCCGATTAATAAATAAAAATAAAAAAAAACTAATTAATAAAAATAGCCCTTAAAAAATTAATTAATAGCGTATATATAGTATAAAGTTACGGGAAAAAGTATATTATAAGTTTTTTTCCCTTAATACTATAAATGCCTTTAATAAGGTAAATTATTAAAGGTTATTATATAATTTAAAAAGAAAAAGATATTACTTTTTTTAATTAAGTAAATAAAGAATTTCTTAAGCAATTAAGCTATATTAGTTAACCTAAGATAAAAGATAAGTTTAATCAAGCCCGCTATAACGGGGATTCCTTAAAGGTTATTTATTTTTTTTATATTATTTTTATTTTTTAATAATTCATTAATTAAGGAACTTATTAAGTTAAAATAAAAGGTTGAAGTTAAAAACTTTATTAATAATAATTACCTTTTAACTTATAATACTTTTATATATATAAATTATCTGGAATTTAAATAAATTTATAAAGTTTATCTTTAATAAATAAGAATTTATACGACTTAATTTACGTTATAAATATAAATTTATTTATATAATTAAGAGCTTAAAGTTATATGATATAATAATTATAATAGACTTAAATAGAATTACGGTAAAACCGGATAATAATATTAAAGTCCTTAACTTTTAAATAAATAAAAAGCTTAATTAAAAGGATTATATAAGAAAGATTTAAAAAAAAAATTTATAAGAAAAAGGCCTTATTTATCTTATTATATCGATATAGGGAACTACGTTATAAAAGGCCCGGATTATTTATTAAGCCGTAATAAAGCTAGCTATATATATATTGTAACCATCTAATATATATTTAAGGGTATTTTAAAATATAAAAAAAGGTTTATTTAAATATTATAGAAAATTTAAAACCGATATATAAAAGTGGTTAACGGTACTTATAAAATAACCCTTATTCCGATATTAAAATATAAGGTCTTTATACCGTTAATTAAGGTTTTATTAAATTAAATAATCGCTTAAGTAAAATTAAAGAAATATATATATTTAATTACGATAATAAGAAACGGACGGATCCGTTAGAATCTTAATAAACTTTAAGCTAAAAGGAATAAATTAAAAAAATTTATCTCCCCCTTTTATTAAAATAGAATAGAAATAAGCTAAAAAAAAAAATTAACCTTATTAATATCCCGGAAATTAGTCTAAGTATATATAAATTCCCGTTAAACGTAAAAAAGACTGAAATTAAGGAAATTTAAAGAGCGAAGGTTATAACAATTACTTTATAGTTTATAATAAAGTAAATTAAATATTAACGGAAATATAAAAACTTTATATTTTAAAGTTATTATTATTTAATTTTTAACGATAAAAGATTATTAATAAGTATTTTTATTATTATAATATTATAAAGAAAAATAATAATATATTAACGATTTAATTCCGGACAAATAAAAACGGTTTAATTTACTTTTTATTTATTATATATATCGGAAATCGGATAAATACCGGATATAAATATAAATAAAGAAAGTAAAACGTTATATACGTTTTTATTTTTAATTTTTAATTTATAGAAATTAAATTAAAACTTATAATAAAAGTTAATACTTATAATTACCGTTAAATATTATTTATAAAGCGAAATACTTAAGTAACTATTAAGTTTATAATATTTATTAAATTATTATTATAATTTAACCTTATTATAAAGATAAATAAGGTTATTAAAAACTTTACGGAAAAGGCCCGGTATTAATTAAAGAAGAAAAAAAGAAATAGAAGTTAATTACGTTAATTATATAAACCGGAGAGCATCTTTTATAATTATAAAGATATAATAATAAACGTTTATTAAAAGTCCTTAAAGGAGTTAATAGCGATAATAATATAAGAAGGGTATATATTAAATATATAAGTATTAATAAGGACGTTTAAAAGTACTATATAAAGTTAAAGCAATACAAATATATAAAGAAGTAAAAAAATAATAAATTTAAAAGCAGCCTTTATAAAAATATAATTATAATACTATGAATTTTCTTAAGGGAGTTAAAAGATAAAAAGTATATAAATAAATTATTACTTTTTAAACGGCCGTTATTATTCTTTACCTTAAAGGATAAAGGGTAAAGGCCTGGTAAACGCCGGTTTTTACTTTGACGTTATAAGTATCAGGTTTTTATGGTTATTAATAAGGCTAAAAGGCTATATATTAAGGAACGCCGGAATTAGCTTAGCTAGATCCGTAGTATAAATCAATTAATCAATCAATTAAATATATTATTAAATATAAATATTTTAAAGTTAAAAAAGGTCGTAATCGATCTTCTTAAAAAAAAGTAAATTTTCAGTTTATATAAGAATACGGAAGTAAACGTAAAGTTTTTAGCCCGAAAAAATACCCGGATTTACCGGGTAATAAGATTAAATAAGGCTTAATCGATCCTGATTTACTTATTAATATATAAATTAATAATTAATAATTAATTCTTCTTATAGGTAGGAAATAGAATAATATATATATACTATAATAAATATTATAACTATTTAAATTATTGTTTTTCCGTTTATTTATTTATTTAAGTAAGTTTTATTAAGGATTTTTTTAAAATATTATTAAAACCTATATTAATATTTATACATTAAATAAATAAAATCTTTATAATACTATTAACGTTCAATTTAACGTTTTTTTATTTAATTTTTTATTTTAACCGTTTTTATTTTAATAATGTTTTTAATAATAGTTTTTTAAAATTTTAATAATATATTTTTTAAGCTATAATTTTATAATTTTAAGTAAATTAAATTAAATCTATTTTCAATTTAATTTAACTTTATATTAATAAGTAAAATTCTTTTAACGTTTATTTCCTTCTTTTAACTTTTAATTATTTAAAATATTAATGGATTTTTTTATTTAATTCTTTATTTCAATAATCGTTAAGAATCTTAAATAAGAAATAAATATTATATAATTAAAATCTTAAATATTAAAAAATCTTAAAATCTTAAACAAAATTTAAATATTAAATATATTTATTGAATTACCCTTTTTTTAATAATATTATTATTATAATCGACTTCTTAAATCTTCTATAAAACCGAGTAATAATTAATAATACTTTTATTAAAAGGTAGTTTATATAGCTTTTTTATAATGTTTTTAAGCTATAAACCAGCCGGGGCCTACCCGGAATAACCCTATTCCGGGGGTTTATTAACATTTAGATACCCACCTACCTTAATTACCTTACCTACCTTATTTACCTTATTTACCTTACTTACCTTACTTACCTTGCATACCTTACCTTTAGTAAGCCCTTCAGCAAAAGATAACGCGTAAAGCCCATATACCCCTACCGGAATAGGCCTAAAAACACCGTAATATAGACAAGGAATCTGAGAGGTAAATAAGCCCTTTAATAAGCCCTTTATTTACCTCTTAATAAGCTTTTTATTTACTTCTTAATAAGCCTTTTGCTTACCTCTTAATAAGCCCTGTACTTACCTCTTAGCAAGCCCTTTGCTCACTTCTCAGTAAGCCCTTTACTTACTTTTTAATAAGCCCTTTACTTACCCTTTAGTAAGAGGTGACGCCTATGGCCCGTATGCCCCCACCGGAACAGGCCCAAAAACACCGTAATATAGATGGAGAATATAAAAGGTAAGCAAGCCCTTTAGTAAGCCCTTTACTTACCTCTCAGCAAGCCCTTTACTTACCTCTTAATAAGCCCTTTATTCACCTTTTGTTAGACTGACTCCGCTGGCGGCACGCCGGCGGGACTAGTAAAGGTACGTGTAGAAGACGTAACGTTACGGTCTGGATACTTAAGTACCACTTTAATAAGTAGATTAATAATAAGATTAATTCTTAACGAACTTAGAAAGAACTAAGGTATAACCTTTACTTAAGGTAAAGGTAATAACTACCCCGTTTTATGTTTATTAAGCTACGGCTTATAAATAACGTATATTAAACCCGTTATCAAAGCCCTTTATTAAGGCCCTTTATTAAGGCTTAACGGCCTACCTTAACGTAACAGTATAACGTATTATTATAATGCCGGCGTAGAAATAACATTAACTATTAATAATTATCTCCCTTTTTATATATTAATCTTTAAAGTATAAAAAGATATATTTAAGAAGTTAACGTAAAGCCGGTTAAATATAAGGCTTATTAAAAACCTATTATTAAACTTAATAAGAAAAAAGTAAAAGGAAAAAAGTCCTTAAATATATACGTAAGTATAATAATATTTATTTAACAATAATATAATAAAGGCATTTTGTGTTAATAAATAGTTAACGCGACTTATAAAGCTTATTAAAAACCCCTTTATAAAATTTAATAAAAAAAGTTAAATAAGAAAAAAGTCTTTATAATATTAATTAATAATTACTTAAGGATTTATTATTAATTTATTACGTTATAATAAAGGTAAATACTATTATAAAAACGGCACGTGTAACTATAATAAGGCCTTTATTTTATTTTATTTTAAACTTTTTCTTTTTTCTTTTTAATAATTTTAATCGTTTTTATAAGTATAATATATTAACGGTTTATATAAATATTTATAAGTTAATATACGTATAATTATATACCCTCGTTATTTATAATATTATTATAGTAAATAACGTTAACGTTACGTAAACGTTTTACTTATACTAATAGTCCGCTTATTTTTATTTATTAATAAGATATATAAGTTTATTTTAATTTTTAAATAATATAACGTATACGCAATAACGTTTTATTAACGTAAATATAAATATAATATTAATAATATATATAATAGTATTTTATTCGATTTACTTTTTATAGGATAAATTTATATATTAATAGGGCTTTTTACCCTATTATAAATATCGTAATAAATAATACCCTTCCTGTTACCTTCCCGTAAATATCCTTAACGTTATTAAACCGTTATTACTTTAATATATATATAGTTCCCGGATTAATTATAGCCTTAAGTAACTTAATAAATATATAAGTATTAATCGATCGGTACGTAATCTATTAAAATATAAATTAAATATATATAAAAACGTAATAAAATCTTTTGGGATTTTAAAGTTTTCCGGTTAAATATTAATTAAACGTTAATTACCGCCGGTTAAGTAAAATATACGCTCCGTTAAGTTACCTTAAAAATTAAAAAGGAAATATTAATCTTTTAAATTAAGAAAAAGGCACTTATTGCCTATATTAAAATAGCGGAAAAAGAAATTATCCGTCTTAAACAATAAATAAGTAAATTATAATTTAATAATAAGATAACGGTATTAACGTTTAATAGTTAAATCCGCTTAATACGGGGGGTTTAAGCTCTTTATAAGAATCGACTCCGTTAAGGAGTTATTTCTTATTTTTTAACCCTATATCCGGGGTAAAAAGATAAAACCTTAAGCTTATAATATCCGGCAACTTAAAAATAAAAAGGAGGAAAGAAATACGGGCTTTAGTTTATTTAAAGAAAAAAAAAAGGAAATTATACCCTCTTTAATAACGCCGTTAAGGGGGTTAACCTTAACTTTTAAGAATAATACCTTAAAATCGAATTAAAAAGCCTTTCCGGCGGATAATATTAAAAAAACGCCTTTAATTAAAAGTTAAAGGAAGAAAGAAACAATACAATACTTTTATATTTAATTTAAATATTATTAATTTATATATAGAAAAGCATAAGGAAGGAAAAAATAATCCGCGTTAATACGGAGTTATAAATTATTCTTTTATTTTTATATATTAATATTATTAAAGTTTAGCGTTGAATATTAAAATTAATAGTATTAAACGTTAAGCGTTTATAATTTATATATCATTAAAAATAATATAACGGATAATATTATTAAAGTTACCGGAACGTTAACGTAACCTTAATAAATATATTTATTAATTTCTTATTATTTTAATAACTTTAATTATTTAATATCCTTAATTTAATAATACGTTAACCGCTTATAATTTAACGTTTATACTTCTTCGTTTTTAATATTATTACGGTTATTATTAAAGTTATTCTTATTAATTATAATATTATAATAAAAATAATTGTTTTTATAATATTAGCTTATTTACGTATATAATACCCGTAATAAATAAAGTTATTAATTAAAGTTTAAATTTTAATAATCTTACGGAAGGATAACGTATAAAAGCTAAATAGCTATAATACTAATTCTATATATAACTATTAATTATATATATAACCTTTATTATTACGGCGTTATAACCTTATTTACGTTTCCTTTTACTCCGTATTATTTTATCGTACTATTTTTATAATTCTTAAAAGTACTTTAAGTCCGCTTTCGGTATTTATTAATTATATTTAAAGTTTTAATTAACTTATTTAAATTAATATTAAACGTTTTTTTTATTTTTACCTTTATTAATAATTTCTTTAATTACTTATTCCTTTTTATTATTAATTAATTTGGGTATTACTATTATAATTTCCGCCGTTTAATCGCCGGCGCGAGCATAATAAGGTTTTAAAAGAGAAATATAGATAATAGGGTAAATTTAATAAATAATACAGAGGAATAAGTAATATATTTATATTCCAATTTTATTATTAATTTTAAAGGGTTTTATAAATCGGGATATAAGCTTTTTACTTAATTATTTTAATTTAAGGTTTTTAATATTTAATATTATTAAATTATTAACGTTATATGATTTTAACTTATATTTCTTATTATATATTTTTTAAGTTAATTGAATAATATAGCGCTATTAATCCGTTAATATTAATCGTATTTTATATAATATTTTAACTTTATCTTTTATTATAAATATCTCCTTTTCTATAAGTTTATCCTTAAATTTAAAATAAATATCTGGATTATAACTATATATCGCTATAAAAAGGTTATAATAAAGTTAAGTATTTAAAGTTTATATAAATAAATTTAGTTAAAAGGAGTAATCCTATTTAAATTATTTATTTAAAGTTAATAAATATCTTTAAATATTATTTAAAATTTTAATTTTAACGCTTTATTTAATTATCCGTTTACGGGTAAAAAGCGGTGATTAATTTACGTTTTATTTTTACGTATTAATATATTAATCCCCAGAATTTATTAATAAATAAAAACCCTTAATTAATTACGATTTTAGCCGGTATATTATACCGTAATACGATTTCTTTAAAAATAAAAAAACTCCGTTAATATAACGGTATTAATTTATTTTATAACGGGGAGGTATATATATATTTTTATATACTTATTTATAGTTATTAAAATTAAATTATAGATATTATTTTTAATTTTACTTACGGGTAAATTAATAATAAAATCTTTATTAAGTTCTTTTTAAAATACGGCCGATTAAGAAAGTAAAATAAGCTCGCCGTAAGGGCGGTAACGCGGTACCTTAATCCTTTAATAAGTATCGTATATTTTAATATAATTATTAATTTAAGCTTTTAAATTATTCTAGTAATATTTACGGGCTAGGAGTTTATACGTTTTTTTAACTTTAAAGTAACCCGTTAATAGGTTATTATAATATTTATTAATTAATTCTTTTTTAACCGCTTTATTACGGGGGACGTATATATGGCCCTTATAAGTAATAAGGCTATTCAGATTGAATCTTTAAGCATTATTACGACCTTAATAAAAATATATCGGCATTACGTTATCGTCCTTAGTCTTATATATAAACGTATTGTTAATTTATAGATTCTTAATAAGCAAGTAAATTAATCTAAATTTCTTATAAAGCCCTTTAAATAACTATTAAATCTCTTTCCGTAAGATTATAACTTAAATACCTTTTAAAGCGAATAATAATTAATAATTAATAATTACCGTCCGCCGGCGTTCCGCCGACTTATCGGATTAAAGTATAAACTTATTCTATAAAATAAATAATAAGGTAATATTAAAAGGTAAGATTCCTTTATAATTTAAACGTTTTAATAAAGGATTAATAATGTTTATTTTACTTTAATAATAAAACATTTTAAAGTTATAACTAATAAGTTTTAAGGCCTATTTAATTTAACGTAGACTTAACGCCGGTTATTTTATAAACCCCCGGAAGTTATTATAATCTGTTTATATTTAAATCGCTTTAAAACCCTTTTTTAAATAGTATTACTATTTTTTAAAGGCCGTAATAATAATAAAAAACTTTTAATTATACGTTTTATAATTTTATTTAATAAAGGCTATTTTTTTAAATTAATACGTAATTAAGTATTAATAGCCTTCCTTAAATTATTAAGATAAGATATTTACGATAATAAAATTGGATATATTAATTTCTATTTATATTTCCTATTCTAAGTTAAAATGGCGGAATAATAACGTATTAATAAATATTTCATAAAGCCGGCAGAACGCCGTATTTACCATATTATTCTACTTTAACGGGTTAACCTTCTTTCTTTCTTTATTACCTTTAAGTAAATTAATTAAAAACTTAATTATCCTTAAATATTTATAAATAAAATAATAATAAAAATTTATAAAGCCTAAAAAGACTTATACTTCTTAATAGGTTTTTAAGGTAAATTAGTCTTTAATTATTTAAATACGCTTTTAATCTATTTAAATCCCTTTAATAAAAACGATAAACCTTAAGAATTTTACTTAAATAATATTAAATTAATACTTCTTGAAATTAACGTAAAGCTAAAATTAATAAAGTTACTTAAGGACTTATTAAATATAATATTAATAATCCGCCGGATTTTTATTAAATATTAAAATATTATTTAAATAAATTATATAAGTTATATTAATAAGGTTAATAAAAGTACGGTTAATATAAGCTTAAAAGGTTACCGGAACGTTAATTAACTTAAATAATATAATGAAATACTTAAAGTAATTATAACGTATACGGAACGTTATTTTTTATTTATCGTTAAACTTAATCCGTAACCGGTAATAAGTATCCTTAAGGTTTAACTTAATAAACCGTTTAAAGTTATTTAACCGGTTAAGGGTTTCGGTAATTAAGGGTAATAAGTATTAATTTTTAATTATAACCGTATTTAACCTATAATAATCAATATAAAAATGAAAATTATCATCCTTTTTGAGTATAAAAAGGATTAAAGTATTTATAAATGATATTAAATAATAAATTTAATCTTAAATTATTATATTTTTAAAATACTACTGGAGCTCCGTTAATTTTACCTAAAATAAGTTATATAAGGGATTATATAGTAATTTTTTATTATTTAAATTAATAATATAATCCTTTTATTTTAATTTAAGTAGGGTATTAATTATGTTATTAAAAAAGATATTTATATATTTATTTAACTCCTTTGAAACATTTTAATTAATAGAGTTTTTTATAATACCTATATACGTTAAATTACTTTAAACGATTTATAATATTTTTAAACCTTCCGTTATTCTGCCTACGTAAATAACTATATAAATTTTATTAATCTCCGTTAAATTTTAATTTTAATTATTAATACTATTAATTTATAACTTATAAAAATTAACCTTAAAATATTATTTATCCGCCGCTGGATCGATCGTTATTTATAAAACGCGTAAGATTAATAAATTAAGGATTACGTTTAAACTTTTTTAATTAATAACGTAAAAAAGTATTTTATATTATTTCTTTTACCCTTACTTATTAATTAAATAATACTATAATTAATAAACGTTATAATAAAAGATTTACTTATTATTAAGAAAAACTATTTATAATAAAACGGCGGGAATTAACTATAAGTTTTATTAAACCGTATATATTTATAAAATTAAATTTATTAAAGTTTTAATATTAATTAATATATTTAATAATTAAAAATTATCCTAAAAACTTATTTAACCCTTAATAATAAAAGTTAAGTATATTTTTAATTATCTTTTTATTAACTTTAACTTTAAGGCGTTATACAAGTTTTATTATGTTTTAATACGTTATTTTTTTATAGGATTTTACGCTTAATATTAAGACCTCATTTTATAAGACGGTAAAGCAATTAGATATATAATAGCCTTTTCCGTAATATATATAATACTTAACGTTTTTATTTACTTTAAGGGCGGTATTAAAGTTTTTAAATATAGTTTTACGCTTTTAATTATAAGAATTAATTTTAATAAGGGTATATATTAGTTTTAAGCCATTAAAGTTAAATTTAAATACCCTATTTTTAAGGGATTTACCCTTATTAACTTTCTGATTATTATTAATAGTACGCTTTAAGTTATTTTCCTATATAATCGCCGCCGTTATAATATCGTGCCGGGTTCTTAATACCTTATTAATTATAAAGATTATAATTTTAAACTCCGGTAAAATAAATATAAAATTTATTTAATAATAATAATAAGTTTTCTTTTATAATCTTTAAAGTAATATGGAATTACGTTATTTTTTAATTAACATATTACTTAATATTTTTAAATTATTTATAATAAAAGAATCGGTAATTTTCTGGATTAATTATTAAATTTAAGAGCTTATCCTTAAGTTCTTAATAATTTGTTTTATTAATTTCCTTATCCGGTTAATTAAAAAACTTATAAAAGATAAACCTTAAATAAAAAATTTTTTTTTTCTTTTAATAAAAAAGTACTTAAAATAAAATATAAATTATTTCTTTAAATTAATAAATAATATTTAATATTTATCCTTAAACTTATTTTAATATAAATTAAGCTTTTCCGAATAAAAAAACTTACTTTTATAAAGTAAAATAATGGCCGCCGGTGGTATATTATTGGTATAAAGCTTAATAATAAAGTTAACGTAAAAAAGAATCCCGGAGTATAAACCTTTATATTATATATTAACGCGGTTAAATATATACTTTTAATAAATATAATTTTCAGCCTTTAGTTAATTAACTTTAAACTATAGTTCTAAAAGTTAAGCTTATTAAGTTATAATATTATAATAACGTTCCGCCGCTTTAATTTACTTAATTATAATAAAAAGGTTCTTAACCGAAAAACGAATATTACCTTTTTATTTTAAAGTTTATTAAGTTAATTAAGTATTTATTATAATAATAACGTTAAGCCTTCTCCTTAATAAATAAATAAAAAAGAAAATTAAAATATTAAATTAACTCCGTTAACGATACGCGGGTAAACTAATAAAGGTAAATATAGAAAACGTAACGTTACGGTTTAAATACTTAAGTATTACTTTAATAAGTAAATTAATAATAAAATTAATTCTTAACGAACTTAGAAAGAATTAAAGTATAATCTTTACTTAAGGTAAAAGTAATAATTACTCCGCTTTACGCTTATTAAGTTACGGCTTATAAATAACGTATATTAAGGCCGTTATTAAGGCCCTTTACCAAGGCCCTTTATTAAGGCCTAACGGCCTACCTTAGCGCAGCAGTATAGCGCACCACTGTGGCGCCGGCGCAGAGATGGCGCTAGCTGCTAACACCTTTCAGCAAGCCCTTTACTTACCTTTTAGCAAGCCCTTTACTCACCTTTTAGTAAGCCCTTTACTCACCCTTTAACAAGAGGTAACGCCTGTGGCCCGCATGCCCCCACAGGAACAGGCCCAAAAACACCGTAATATGGATGGAGAATATAAAAGGTAAACAAGCCCTTTAGTAAGCCCTTTACTTAAGTAATTTTATTTAAAATCAAAAGTTTTTTAATTAATTTTTTTGCTTTAATTATTATTATTTTAATATATTTAAATTTCTGGATTATAAAAACTATAATTTTCCTTTTTTTTCTATTATTTATTTTCATTTTTTTTTATTTAATTGATTTTATATTTTTCTTAATATTAATTTAAATAACTTTTTTTTTAATTAAAATTTATTAAATATTTTAATATTTTATAAATAATCTTAAAATTTTTATATTATATTCTTTTTTAATTTTTATTATATAATATATATTTTATACCTAATATTTATTACAATTACAAATAATAAATTTAAAGTAATTATTTATTAGGTTTTTTATTATTAAATTTTTATATTTATAAATATTATATTTTTTAATAAATATTACATATATAATTAAACTATTAATAAATATTAATTAATTGATTTTATATTTTTATTTACTTTACAAGATTTTTTTAATATTTTTTATTAAAAACTTTATTATATATCCTTATTAAGGTTACCTTTAAAATAATTATGAAAAAAAGATTTAACTTTATTAAAAAAATTAAATTTTTTTATTATTAAAAAGAATTTATAATTAATAATTTTTAATCCCAAGTAAAAAACCGTATTATTTTATTTTATATATTTTATAATTAATTTTTTTCCGTTTTATTAAATTTCAGAAATCAAACTTTATTTACCGTAAAAACAAATAATTAATAAAGTATTTTTATTATATAATATTTTTTTTTATTTTTTTTTTTTTTATAAAATTCTTTTTAACTTTTAATAATATTATATTTAAAAAACCTTTTTTATATTTTAGCTTATATACTATTATAATTTATTTAATTAATAGTTTTTTAATAATTTTAAATATCTTTATTAATTATATTAAGTTTAGTTTATTATTATTTTCTTTTTTTATATTTATTAAATAGATTATTACCGTTTTCGCTTTTTAAAATATTATTTTTTTTAAACTTCTTTTATTATTATTATTATAAGTTTTATATTTCTTATTTTTATTATTTAATATATTTTTATTTCTAATACTAATCTTTAAAAAGGCATTATTTTTACGTTTTTTTTTAAACTTACTTTTTAAATAAAGTTTTTATATTTTTTATATTTTTTTTAATTTTTATTTATTATTTAATAAAATTTTTAAATATTTAGAAAAGATAAGAAGGGATAAAAAAGCAAAAGTAATAAAATAGCAAATAGCAATAGAGTGCAATTAAAGATGGGCCGCAGCCCCCATATAAGTTTATAAGGTGTAGGTTCCTTAGTATAGTAATCCGTTATACTTTTCTTTTTTTAAGTATATATAAATTGATTTTACCTTTAATTAGCCTTTTTAATATTTCTATTCTTTTATATATTTATCCGTAAGTTTTTATATTTTTTATGCTCTCTTTCTTTTTAACTCCCTCTATAATAAAATACTGCTTTCAGTACTGTTATACCCTAGATTATATTATATATATTTATATATATCTTAATTATTTATCTGATCGTTCGTAATATTTATTATATAGTTTAAGTTATTATTATTAATATAAAGGTTAATATACGTTGATTTAATAACTATTTACCCTTTACTCCCTTTATAATTAATTTGCCCCTTTAATATTATATATTATTAATAAATGGTTCTTATTTTCTAATACCGTTCATATATATATTTATTTATTTACTTTATAGCCTTACTTTTAAGTCTTACGTAATAATAACGAATAAGTATATTAAGATTTAATTTTCTTAAAGGCACCCCTTTTTATTATTCTGATTTATTAATAACGGTAACCTTGGTACTTTATGTCTATTTATTTTAAGGTTTAAATTACCTATATTTATATCTTTTTTAAGTATAATACGCTTAATTTATATAAAGGTATAATACGACCCACTCCGCTCGTTAGAAGATTATAGATATTACCCTTTATAAGGATCGGACCTTATAACCGGTTATTTTTTACTTTACTTTTCTATTTATATACTTCTGATATCTCTTTTAATCCCGTTATTATTAAGTATATTTTAAGTAGGTTCATTAAGTAATTTAAAGTGCGTTTTATAAAGGTTTAATTATTTAAGTAAAGTTTATTTAAATTTTTTTATCTTATAGATTTCGATATTTCTTTTATTACGTAATTAGGAAAACATTGCGAGTCATTATATAATTTATACCTATCTATAGGTATTATTTTTATATTAATTTATCATATTGGTCTTAAGAAAATAATTAAGGGGGGGTAATGGTTTATTATGGTTATTTTTGCTTATATATTATTACTTAAGAAGGTAAAAAAAAGGAGAAAAAATAAAACAATTATCTATTAATCTTTAAATAACCCTTTAATTTTTATATAAACTCCTTTAACGCTTAATATTATACTCGATAAAATTTATTAAAGGTATACTTTTTATTATAACTCTTAATATTTACTTTTAATTATTTATATACTTTTCTTTTAATTAATTAATATATTAAGTACCCTTAAGGCTATATTTACTTATAAATAAAATATATTTTTATATTCTCTTAGTATTTTACGTACGATCGTCCCGATATAAGTATTTTTAAAAGGCATATTAAAAAAAGTTTCTTTTAAACGTAGTAATATTATTTATTATTTTTTTTAAGTTTTATCCCAACCGGCTCCGTCGGCGAATAAGACGTTAAAAGTAATATCCGATTATTTACTTATTCTATAATCGTATTACGTAACCGTTTTTTTTTGGTTTATTTATTTTTTTAACTTTTTTTTATTTCTTTAAATTTCTTTATTTCTTTAATTTTCTTAATTTTTAACTCTTTTTATACTTTGACTAACTTATCTTAAATTTAGTTTAATTTCATACTTAATTATTAATTATCCTTTTAAAAGTATATATGAATTTATGACCTTAATATTATTTATTTATTTTCTATTTATATTAACCTACTTATAGTTTTCGGAATCTTATATAGGATTCTTATTATATTTATAGTAATTACGTTAATTATATCCTTATACCTTAATAAATATATTTTTATTATTAACTTTATTAAATTAAATAAATATATTCCTATTATTATAAGGGTTTATTTATTTAATAATTAATTAATATATTTAAAGTTATACCTTTTAGTTCCTTATAATCTTAATTTATTTTAACTTTCTTACTTTTAAAAGCTTTTTATAATATATATTTAAGTTTACGCCTTCCGTATATGTACCGGGGCCGGGGGATATATTAAATATTAATAAATTAATAATGACCATTATTTTACTTTTATTAATTACTATTATATTAAGCGTTTATTAAATAATACTTACTTAAATTATATTTTTAAATATTGACCAGGCGATTATAATTTTTATTTAAATATATATAAATTAATTCATTTTTAAATTAATTATTATTAATTCCTTTTTATAGGTTTTTAATATCGGAATATAATTTAAATAAACGCTTTTTCTCCGATATATTATATACCCTTTAATCCCGATATTAATCGTAAATTTAATATAGGAAATTATATATACTTTATAATTAATTAGTATTTATAATTAACTTAATAATTATAGCCTTAATAAATACCTTTTCCTTTATCTTTTATATTTAATACTTAATTATTATTATTATAATTTACTTTTAATCCTTAATTATCTTATTCTATTACTTAATGACTTTAATAATCTTAATTATTCCGTATATATTTTTTATTTTTTATTTAATTAATTTAACCGTTTATATTACCTTTTCTTCGCTTTTTTATTTAATTAACTTTTTCGGTTTAAGTATACTAATTATCCCCGCGTTAATTTAACCTTACTGGTATCGCCGGGCTATTTTAATCGTACGAATCTAATTAACGTGGAAAAGCCCGTATAAAATATAATTTTTTTTTTTTTTAAGGATTAATACCTTAATAGAATCGTATAAACGGTCGCTTAAAAAAAGATAATATTATTTATTCAATTTAAATTTAATTTAAGATACTTTTAGTTTAAATTTTAATAATCTTAATCTTAATAAGTTATTTTTCTTTCTTATATATAAAGTAATTATTAATTAATTCTTTATTTAAACGATATATTTATCCGGGCTTTTTTATTAATTTTTCTTCCTTTTAAGTCCGTTATTCGTATTATATGCGTATAATAACCTTTACCCGTATTTCTATAAGTATTTTTCCCTTAATAAGTTTCTCCCTTTATTTTATCCTTATATATATAATAGCCTTTAAAGTTTTTAACTTAAATATAACTTTACAATTCTTCTCGTTTAAAGTTACTTCTATAAATAATACGGTTATACTTTAAGGAGAAGTTTACGTTTCTTTTTAACTTTATATTATTAATCTTAATAAATTTTAAATTTTAAATTATTTTTAAGTTTATTACGTTTAATTTATATTGCTTAACTTTAATTTTAGATTAAAATTATCAAGCGTGCTATTATAGTCTTAATGTTAATATACGTTTTATTAAAAAAATATATATATAATTATTTATAAATTAAGGCTTTAATTAATCTTTAAATTATTTTATTAATTCCCTTAATTATATTACCGGGCTTACCCGTCGGGTTACCTTTTTAATAACGGGTTATTTTCGTTTTAAGTTACGTCCTTATATATATACCGGTTTTCCTATTCTATTTCCGCCCCCGCTTTTAAGGTAAAATAATTAATACGGTCTTATACCCCGTAATTACCGTAATAAAGGTTAATCCTAGATTTAATTAATTATTTTAAGGGTATGGTTAAGGCCTTAATTACTTATTATTTAAAATAATTTTTATAAATATAATAATAATATACTTTACCCGTATTTTAAACGTAATATTTATAATAAGTTTAATATCTAGATTTATAGTCCGTAAGAAAAGCGTTTTCTTAAATAAATTTTTTATATATAATTTTAATATTTAATTATGTTTTTATTTATATATTACTCTTAATATATTTTTTCTTTCTTTGTAAGGAAATATTTTTAATTATAAATAATTATAATTTTTTATAATTTCATTATTTTATAGTTTATAATATAATAAATAAAGGACTATTAATAAAAGGTTAAAAGCTTAATGTTCCCTTATTTATACCTATTTTTTCCGAATTTTCATTATACTTTTACCTCTTTTATTTTTTGGTTTTTTTTTGTTCCTAACTATATTTATTAAAGTAATTACTTCTTCCTTTTTCTTCCCCCTTTTTTTTTGATTTCGAAATCCGTATTTTCTTAGGATCTTTAATATACTAAAATATAAAAGTAAATAAAATAAAAATATAAAAAAAAACGGCGTCGTATTATTTATATATACTTTTTCCCCTTAAAGCGTATTATTTATAATTATAATAATTTCTAAAGGATTAAAACGTTCTTTATTAACGTTTATTAAATTTTAATTTTTTTTTTTACCTTTAATTCCGTTTTATCGGAGAGTTTAAAATATCCGATACATAATATAAATATTCTAAGATAATCTTTATAAAATAAGTTAAATATAAAAGTTTTATTTATCCTTTTTAATATATATAAAGTTTTATATTTTCTTATAAAGCCCTTAATAATAAATAATCTAACTTAATAAAACTTAAGTTTTTAAAAGTAAAAGTAGGATCCCATTATATAATTAATTACTTTTCTTTTAACGGGTTTTAGTTTTATATTCCCTTATTATAATATCTTTTCTATTAATCTTTTATTACGTTTAGTTTTTCCTATAATTTTTCTTTAATACTTACCCGGTTTATTATAAATTTTTAAACAGCTTTATATATTATTTTTTTTTAAAAGTAATATTATTTTTTCTTTAATACGTATTTTAACTTTTAGTTTAATTACGTTTTATTTATATATTATATTTAACTTAACCTTAAAAAGGATATTAATAAAAGCGTACCTTAAATATTTAATATATCTTAAGTTAATACTTAATATTATTAATCTTCCCGTTTATATTTAATTATATTTTTATTAAATTTACGTTTTCCTTATTATATTTTATTAAATTTAATTATTAAACTTTATTATATTTATTATTTTATATATTATATTCGGTATAAAAATAAACTAAATATTATATAATTAGAAAAAGCTTTTTAATTTTTTACTTATAAATATTTTTTTAATATTTATATATATTATAATAAGTTTTAAGTAATAATTTATATATTATAATAATCTGCTTTATTAATAATTTCCCCGTTATTTTAAACGCTTTTATTAATTATAATAAATTTATTTTTATAATTATATTCTTCTTTTTTTATCCGATAATCGTATAATTATTATTTTTACTTTCTTTAATACTACCGTTTTCTTTTTAACTTTTACCTTTTTTATTACCGATGTAAATATTATTTTTATAGTTTTTATTATTTAATTTATTTTTACTTTTCTTTATAAAGCTTTTTCCGTTACTCCCTTATTTTATATATAGTCTCTTTAATTCTTTTTACTTCTTTTCATTAATACCTTTATTACCGTTTTTTTAACTTTACGTAACCTTTTTAATTCCCTTAACCCCGCCTTTATTTTTACGTAAAAGTTTCTTACCTTTTATAATTTAATCTATAATATTAATTAAGTTTTTAATATAATATTTTTTTATTTAATTATAAAAACGCTTTTTAATATTATTACCGCTTCTTTTTTTATTATATTCTTTTTACGCGTTTAATAATTACCCTTTTTTATAATTTATCCTTAATTATCCGACGCTCCCTTATTTTTATCCGGCTTTCTTTTAATTTATATATATTTAATAAAATTTTCTCCGCTTCCGCTTATTTTTTATTCATCGCCATATATTATCCCCGTCTCCTTTATCCTTTATTTACCCCTTATAATTACGTTACCTTTACGCGTTATACGTATCCTTTATATATATTTTATTAATTATAAGCTTTTTATTTAATTTAAGAGTTCTTTATTATATAATTATTACGCCGTCCGTATAAATTATTATTATTTCCATTAATAAAAACCGTTTACCCTTTTATTTTTTCTATTTCCACTATTATTCCGCTTCCGCTTATTATACTTAAGGCCCTTACCTTATTATCACTTAAATTATATATGTGTACATCGTTTTGAACCTCTGGGGTCCCGTTATTCGTTGCTATTTATCTAATAATTTAATTTATTATTCAATTAATTATTATAATTAAAAGCTTTTTTTATTTTTATTTTACCGGATTTTATAATTAAATTTTTAATAAACATTATTAAAGCGGGTTATATATTAACTTAAGTAGTTTTACGTATATTATTAATAATTAAAATAATATTATTTTTGTAAATATTATTATTCCTTAACCGTTATTATATATTTATATACTTTTAAAAATTCTTTTTTATACCCTTTTTCCTATTAAATTTAATATTAGGTTTTTAATAAGTTTTACTATCCGTTATTTTCGCGATAACTTTTTATATTTATATTTTTTTAATATTTAATGTGTCCGAGAAGCTTGCAAATACTTAATAAAAAAAAAACCGTATTTTTCCCGATATTTTGGTAGTTATTACCATATAAATAAACTAAGGCCCTACGTAACGTTTATTTCTTAATCTATAATCTAAGTATATTAATAGTAAGTTACGTTATAGTGTTTTTAAGTTAAAGCTACGTTTTAATGGGTTTTAATTATGATTTTCCATAAAACCGATACTTTTATAAAAAGTAATATTTATATTTTATTTCGTAATTACTAAAGACCGTCCGTTATAGCTATTAAAAGCGTCGTTTATTAAATTATAATTTACCGCTAAGAGAAACGTATATAAAAGTATAAATAATTTAGATTATTATAATAGTTATTAAAAGGATTATTCTTAAAGCTTTATTTTACGGCCTTAAAAATTTTATTAAAATATTAATAATATTATCTTTTAGTTTTCTAAATTAAGCTTTATTAATAATTATAAGAAAAATAGGATATTAAGGTATTATAAAATAGGCTATTATTTATATTAAAAAAGTAAAATATTAACCGGAAAAAAGGTTAACGTCTTAATCCTTAAGGCCCTCTTTTACGGACTATTTAATAAATAAAGATAGGCAATTATTATATATTAAAGTATAATACCGGTTTAAGTGAACGGGTGGGAAGAGTGATATTATTAAGATTAAAGAATATTAAGGTATAGAAGAAGAAGGAAGGCGAGGGCGTTTACTTATTTTATACCTTAAATCTATAATACTTATAATAACGTAATTAATCTTATATCTAATATAAAGTAGTATAGTAATAACCGTATTATAATTAATATATTATAAATAACGTTATAAATATATTAATTAAATAAAACCTTATAAGCCGGATAACTATAGGAGCCGCGGAGCCGCAAAAAGTTTAATAACTTAAGTATTAAGTTAGGTTTCCAAGTTAAGGTTTTAATATTTTTTTTCCCTTTAAAAAAAGCTCGTTTTTAAATTAAGAAAAAAGGGGGGAAAAAAAGAAAAATTTAAGCTAAAAATATTAATCCAAATATTACGATTTATTTATCCAAAACCTATCCGAAACTTCAAATGCGGAGCCTAAATACGGAGCTCTTATAGACGGAGCTTAGGTACGGAACTTAGGTACGGAGCTCCTATAAACGGAACTTAAATACGGAGCTTAAATACGGAGCTTAGGTATGGAGCTGCTATAAACTGAGCTTAGATACGGAGCTTTTATAAACGGAGCTCCCGGATATAAAAAAAGTATGAATTTTTTATTTTTTATTTTTTATTAATTATTAATAATTAATTATATTAAATATTATAAGTAATAATAATATTAATAGTTTATTACCCCCCCTTTTAAAGAAGGCTTATTTTTAAGCCGTAAGTTTTTTAAATACAGAGTTTAAATAGAAATTTAAGCTTTTTAAGTTTATAAGGATTTAATAACGGCGATATTAAAATTAAAACGACGTTAAAAATAATTCCGGAACGCAATTTTAATTTGAAAAGAAGCTAAAAAGAATAATAAAATAAATTATAAAAGGCGAGCGCGGCGAAATAACATTCTTACGTATAAAAGATAAATTATAGAATAATTAAACATTTTAAGGGTAAGGGATAATTTTATTAAAAGCCCTTAAACTTTATCCGGTAAATTATATAGTTAATATAAATAAAGTACTTATATATATTTAACGAGTTATTAATATTTATAGCTAACCTTAAATAAACTTAATTATTATATAAAGCCGGTAAAAAGGGATTATAAGGATTTAACGTTAAAAGGTTAAATTTAAAGTTAAATAGAGTTAATCCGAAAAGCTATGTAATAAAATACTTAAAATAAAGTCTTAACGTTAAGAAAAGTAAAATAATATAATTAAAACCGCTTTCCCTTAATTAAGCTTAATATTATTATTAAATTCTTATTATAGATTATAACGTTAAAAAGTAAAAAATTCTTAATAAAAATAATAAATTAAAAATTTAAAATAATTATTAATTTTAATCGGGTTAATATAAAGACTTAATCGTAATATTAAGGTAAATAATTATAAAAAGAGGTTTTTATTTAAATCGGGTTAATATCTAGGGTAAGTTAAGGTTAAATTAGCCGATTACGGTTTCCTTTCCCCTTTTAAAATTAAAGTAATAAGTTTAAAATAAGTATAAATATTAAAATAACCATAGCTTAACCATTAATATTATAGAATACCGAAATTAACTTAAAAGTAACTAGACTCATATATAAATTAATTAATTAATTAATTAAATAAATTATATATATAATAATTAAGAAATAAATATCGAGTAAATCGTATATTAAAGGATTAACGAATAAGTTTAACGGACGTTATTCTAATAAATTATCGCGAATCTACCCGGTTTATAATCGTAATTTTAAGAGAATTTAAACCCGGGTTTAATCTTTTAAACCCGTAATCTCCGCGGTTTTATTAAAAATATTATTTAAGTTTTAAATCGCTATATTTACTTAAATTTAAGCCTTATATTTAGTTTTTTAAAAGTATTTATCTTAATTATTAATTCTTATGAAAAAGAACTTTATTTACGTAGCTTTTCTAGCTATCTTTAATACTTATTCTGGTAAATACTTTAGAAGTGAAGGCTTTTAAGTTAACGGAGGCTTCTAAGTTAATAAAGGCTTCTAAGGTAAAGGAATTTAAGAGGAAGGAGCCTATTAAGGCCGAGTAATAACGCCGGTACGAGGGCGATAGATAGCCAAGCTTTTTGGCCTTATAAGATAAATTTAAGCCGTCTTTTTTATAATCTTTACTTTTGATTTACGGGGGGTACGAGGCTTTTACGGTATTTAAAACGGAGGTGTTTAAGACGGAGGTTTCTTTAAAATCGTAATTAATAGGCAGGGTAAAGGCTATATTAAAGCCTTTACGGAGAATTTCAGATAAAGGTCTTTAAGTATTATAAGTAGTAATACTTTTAATAATGTTACCCGGAACGTTATATTAATATATTAAGAGGTACGTAGCGTACGTAAAGGTTATATAAGGTAAGGTACGGTTTTAATAAGAAGTTTAAGTAAAAGGTGAAACTGGATCTTAAAGGTAAAGGTTAAGAACTAATCAAAGATCCAGATTGCGACTCGTATTTTGAAAAAAGGATTAATAATAAGGGTAAAGCTAAGCTTATTAAGCTAATAAGTAAAAAGTATAATAAATTTAAACGTTTTACTTAAAGGCTCCGGTGAAATAAGGTATATAAAATAAAGATTTTATAGGCTCCTTTCGGTTTATCCTTTTTTATTATATAGTTTCTAAGCTTAATATGCTATAAATTAGTTTTTTAACCGGGTATATATAGTTTAATAAATTAATATTTATTTTTTTAGACTAGCGTAACCTCCCGTTTTTACTATTGATTTTATTTATAATCCGTCCGGTTCTTAATTAATTCTTAATCTTAGGTTATTGGCTTATTATTTATTATTAATAAATACTATTAAAAAAAAACGTTTATTTAATCTCGTTATTCTTACGAAAATAAATATAAATATAATTTTATTATAATATCAAAGTATAAAACCGGTTTAAATAAATAAGTAAGAAAAGTAATATTATTAAAACTAAAAAATTTTAAAGTATAAAAAAAGAAGGAAGGTAAGGGCCTTTATTCGTTTTATACTTTAAATCTATAATACTTATAATAACGTAATTAGTTTTATATATAACATAGGGTAACGTAATAATAACCGTATTATAATTAATATATTATAGATAGCGCTATAAGTATATTAGCTAAATAGGACCTTATAGGCCGGATAGCTGTAGGAGCCGCGGAGCCGCAAAGGGCTTAGTAATTTAGGTATTAAGTTAGGTTTCCAAGTTAGGGCTTTAACATTTTACTTATTAATTTGCTTTCGTCGATAAATCGCTTTTTAAAGTTTAAAGCTATTAGCGACTTATAGCATATAGACTTATTAATAAGTCTATCCGTTATTACGTTAATATTAATAAAGGGGAAATACAATTTATGTTATTAATATATATAATAAATATATACCTTTTATATTGATTGATTAATTGATTTATACTACGGATCTAACTAAGTTAAGTCTGGCGTTCCTTAATATATAGCTTTTTAACTTTATTAATAACCATAAAAACCTGATACTTATAACGTTAAAGTAAAAACCGGTATTTATTAAACTTTTACCTTTTATCTTTTAAAGTAAAGGATATTAACGGCCGTTTAAAGAATAATAATTTATTTATATACTTCTTATATTTTAACTCTCCTAAGAAAATCCATAATATTATAATTATATTTTTATAAGAGTTACCTTTAAACTTATTGCTTTTCCGCTCTTTTATATATTTATATTATTTTAACTTTACGTAATACCTTTAATTATCTTTATTAATATTTATACGTTAAATATATATTCTTCTTATATTATTATCGCCGTTAATTCTTTTAAAGACTTTTAATAAGCATTTATTATTATATCTTTATAGCTATTAAAAATACTTTCCGATTTATATAATTAACGTAATTAATTTCCGCTTCTTTTTTCTTCCTTAATTAATAATAAGCTTTCTTTATAAAGTTTTTATTAATTTTATTTATCTTTATAATAAAGTTAAACTATAATAGTAATCCGATAAATATTATAAACTTAATAATTACTTAAATATTTTACTTTATAAATAATATATAACGGTAATTATAAATATTAACTTTTATTATAAGTCTTAATTTAAAATCCGTAAATAAAGAATAAAAAATAAAAACGTATATAACGTTTTATTTTCTTTATTTATATTTATATCCAGCGTTTAATTAATTTCCGATATATATAATAAATAAAAAGTAAACTAAACCGTTCTTATCCGTTTAATATTAAAACATTAATATAATATTACCCTTTTTTATAATATTATAACGGCGGAAGTATTTATTAATAATATTTTTATTATTAAAAGTTAAATAATAATAACTTTAAAATATAAAGTCTTTATATTTTTATTAATATTTAATTTATTTTATCGTAATTTATAAAACGATTATTATAGCCTTTATTCTTTAAATCCTTTTAATCTTAATTTTTTTTACGTTTAATAAGAATTTATATACACTTAAATTAACCTCCGGGATATTAATAAAATTAATCTTTTTTTTAACCTATTTTTACTTCGTCTTAATAGGAGGAAGGATAAGTATCTTTAATTTACTCCTTTTAACTTAAGGCTTATTAAGATTCCGGTGGATCCGCTTATTTCCTATTATTATAGTTAAATATATATATTTTTTTAATTTTACTTATGTTATTATTTAATTTTATTTAATTTAACGAGACTTTAATTAACGGTATAAAGATTTTAAATTTTAATACCGGGATAAGGGTTACTTTATAAGTACCGTTAATTACTTTTAAATACCGATTTTAGATTTTCTATAATATTTAAATAAACTTTTTTTTATATCCCGGAGTACTTTTAAATATATATTAAATAACCGTAACGTATATTATAACTAACTTTATTACGGTTTAATAAATAATGCGGGCCTTTTATAACGTAACTTCCTATATTAATATAATAAGATAAATAAGGTTTTTTTTTCTTATAAAGTTATTTTCTTTTGGATTTTTCTTATATAATTTTTTTAATTAAGTTTTTATTTACTTAAAAGTTAAGGACTTTAATATTAATATCCGGCTTTACTATAATTTATTTAAGTTTACTATAATTATTTTATCGTATAGCTTTAAGCTTTTAATTATATAAATAAGTTTATATTTATATAATATAAATTTAGTTTTATAGGTTTTCACTTATTAAAAATAGACTTTATAAGTTTAATTTAATTTTAAATAGTCTATACGTATAAAAATGTTATTAAATTAAAAGGTAAATGTCGTTAATAAAGCTTTTATCTTAAACCTTTTATTTTAATTTAATAAGCTCCTTAATTAATAAATTATTAAAAAATAAATATAATAAAAAAATAAAAAAAATTTTAAAGAATTTTTAATAGAATAAGCTTTATTAAGCTTATTTTTTATCCTAAGTTAATTGACGTAACTTAATTGCTTAAGAAACTCTTTATTTACTTAATTAAAAAAGGTAATATCCTTTTTTTTTTCCTTAAGTTATATAATAACTTTTAATAATTTATTTTATTAAAAATATTTATAATATCGAGAAAAAGAAAACTTATAATATGTTTTTTCCCGTAATTTTATACCGTATATATATCGTTAATTAATCCTATAAGGGTTATTTTTATTAACCGATTTCTCCTTATTTTTATTTATTAATTAGGGAGAAGTCCGTAATTCTCTATATATATTTATTAAGGATCTTTATTATTACTATTTTTAAGGTTTTCCTTAACGTATAAAGGAATATAATAAGTTTATAAAATTTTACCTTAAAATAATCCGGTTTAATAAGCTTCTTAAGGATAATTATTTTTATTTCCTTCAATTTATATAAGTAATAATTGACGTTAAAATATACTTAAAAAAAATAATTAAAAACCTTTTTAAATAAAAGGTTATTATTAATAAGAATCTATTAAGAATCCTATTTGGTTCCGGGGCTTTATTCTTCTATAATTTATTAATCGCTTTAATTTCTATATCTTATATTATTATTTATTTTATTAGTACGGGGTTAAAGTACGTAACGCCGTTAATATGGTTTAAATTAATTTTTAATGAAAAAAATGCTTCTTTAAAGTCTTCGATTTTATAGTTAAAGGTATTAATTAATATATTATCAAGTTTCTTAAAAGGCGGGAATTTAAGGATAAACTTTAATTTCCTACTTTATTCCTTATTATACTTTATTAACTTTTAGATATTACGAAGTAAAACCGTTAAATTATATATTATAAATTAAAAGTATATTTACTTAATTTTCTTAATAAATTTTTTTTTTCCTTTTAAATAACCTTTAATTAATTAAATATCTTTAAATTCTTATACTTAAAAGTTTATTTAATTAATCTTTTTACCTTTATAATCGCGGTTATATACCCTTTATTTTAATAAATCTTAAATCTTTAAGAAAACTTTATTATCGGGATTATTTTATCGATCTTTTTTTTTATTTAATATTTGTATTATTTACTTTATTAAGAAACTAGTTTTAAGGGAGGTCCGCGAATTATATTATTATTTCCTCCGTTTTTATATAAATCTTTATTTCCTTAACCGTTTTTTACGCCTTTTTTACCGGTAATAATAAGGTTATATTAACGGTTTAATTTAAGGTTATTTACATCGGTATATAATTTAAACTATATTTTAAGTCTTTTTATAATTTATATATTTTAATAATGCCTATAGCATTTTTTATATTAAAGGTTAAATTAATTGTTATTTTAAATTTACGATTCTTTTACGTTATAATCCCTTATTATATTAATAATAAGAAATTAACTTAAGCGGTAATTTCTAATAAGTTATCTAATTTAATATAATTTATTATACGCTTTTTTTCATTTTATATATAATAATATAAAGCTTTTTTTTATATTTTAGAATATTTTTAAGAAGATAGAAGCTTAGGATAGCGACGAACAACGGGACCCCAGAGGTCAGAAATAATATACGCGTATATAACTTAAGTAATAATGAGGATAATACCTTAAATGCAATAAGCGGAAGCGGAATAATGGTAAAAATAAAGGGGGAGGAAGGATAAGCGGTTTAAATTAATAAGAACGGTGATAAATCATATGAATAACGTAATAAATACGAGATAAAAAGGCCTTAAATCGAATAAAAAGCCTATAGTTAATAAGATATACGTAAAAAGATATATATAACGCGTAAAGGTATTATTATAAAGGGTAATAAATAAAGGGCGGAGGGGACGAGGACGGTACGTAAGGACGGATAAGGGGTAAACGGAGACGTAAAAGGCCTTATTAAGTATATATAAATTAAGAAAGAACTAAATAAAGATAAGGAGATACCAGGTGGATAGGAATAAATTATAAAAAAAGGTAATTATTAAATACGCGGAAGAAAAGTAAAAAAGAAAAAGGTAATAAAAACGTTAAAAAACCTTTTTATAATTATATAAAAGGATATTACGTTAAAGACCTAACCAATACTATAAATCGGGCTATAAAAAGTAAAAGACTTTTACGTAAATACGGGGAGAAATTTAAGGGAGTTAAAAAGATTATACGGAACTTAAGGGGCAGTAATAAAAACGCCAATAAATAAAGGCGAAAAGAGATAAAAAGGATATATATAAAGTAAAAGAATAACGGGGGAAGCTTTAAAAAAGGGAGCGGGGATAAATTAAATAATGAAAGTTATAAGGGTAACGCCGGTATTAACGGTAAAAAAAATAAGGGCGGAAAAGAAAACGGCGGCGTTAAAGAAAATAAAAATAATAATTATATGCTTATCGGGTGAAAAAAAGAAAAGTATAACGGTAAAAATAAACCTATTATAATTAATAAAGGCGTTTAAGGTTATAAAAGAATTATTAATAGAATAAATTATTATAATACATAAATTATAAAGTAAAAATATCCTTTTTAATATAGTTTTATTAAAGGCGAAAAAAAGGTTAAAGAAGTTAAAAGGATAAGCCGGTAAAAAAAGGTATAAAACGGTAAAGATATTAAGGTAATCTTTTATTATCGCGGTAAACGGGATATATTTAATAAAGTTTATAAAGGAAAAAAAGGAAGTTATTTTAAAGCGGATAAAGAAGGAGAATATGGTTTTTTATCCTAGACTAAAGATCGTCGATTATAATTTTTTCTTTATAATAAAGAGGTTAAATACCTTTAATTATATAAAGAAATACTTTACGGTTATTTTAAGCGTAACGTTAATAAGGATATATAACGATATCTTTAATAAAAGGGTAATAAAGGGTAAGTCCCTTAAATTAATAAGACTTTAAAACCGGGTAATGGATATTTATTAATACTTTAAATATTAAAGGTATAAATATATTATTATATAGTACCTTAATAATATAAAGTACGCGGTATATATTAAAGAATATAATGTATATAAATATATTAATTTAATAATAAAAAACTTAATAAAGAACGCGTTAAAATACGCGGTATATAATAACGGTAATTATTTAACGTAAAACTTACGGTATATAATAAAAGTAAAAAAGACTTAATATAAAGAAACTAGGATAATAATTAAAATTTAACGTTATAATTTATATAAACTTAAACCGGTAAAGTAATTAAAAACGGTTTTAAAATATAAACGGAGCTTATTAAATAAGGAAAAATAAAGCGTAATAATTAATAACGTAAAAAAAAGGAAGTTTATAGCGATATTAACCTTTAAGGCTAACCGTTTAACCGGGATTATTATCGTAATAAAAAGATTAAAATAAATAATATTTAACTTTAAGGAGAAACCGTTTATATAAATAAAAGTTAATGAAAAAAACTTAATGGACGTTAATATTTAATATATTTACGTTTTTAAGGGTAATATAATATAACGTACGTAAAGAAATAATTAAAGCCGTAATATTAATATTTAAATCCAAAGAAATAAAAGATATTAATATTATAATAATATAAAAGCCGTTATATAATCCGTATACTTACTTTTTAATTAATTTAAAAAATAATTTTTATTTAACCTTTAAGGGTAAAAAAATAATATAAACGTATTTTTTTTATTAATAAAAGGTTAAATATAAATAGTTAAAACGTTATTTATTATAAAAAAAATTTCTATATACTCCGGATTATATAAAAAGGGGATATTAAAAATAATTTAAATATTTATAATACGTATAATCCGTTACCGGTTAATAAAAAAAAACTTTTTATAATCCCATTACTTAAGGATATTATAATTATATTTAATAAATATTTCTTAATAAAAAACTTTAATCTTTATTATATTTAATAGAATAAGGATAATCATATAATTAACTATATTAAATTTAAAAAGCTATTAATAATTATTATATAATTTAATTTTACGTTATTAACGTTAAAAAAGTTATTATATAAGAAAATTATAAACTTAAAACTATAATTAACTTAATACTTAACTTAAAAATTATTATTAATTTAATTATAATATACGGACCTTAAGAGGATTTAAAATACAATTCGGATTATATCTTAATATAAATAATTTTAAATTAATCCGTTAACGTAACTTTATTTTTACCGTTTAAATAAACATAAAAGACGGTTAAGGAAATTAAGGTATTTATGAAAATAATAAAGGTAATATCTTAATTAACGGAGCTCCCCCGGCTTAATAATAAGGAATAAATTAATTATTTTATAAAGCGGATAATAAAGGCTTTAAATAAAGTAATTAATATTATAGTCTTAATAATAAAGCCGTCTTAAAAAGTTAAAACCTATTAAAATAAAAAATATATAAAAGTAACTATAAAGGTAAAAGCGCTTATAAAATAAATTATTAAATATAAAAATTAGTAAATACTTTAATAATTAAAAAAAGCTTAAAAGGAAAAAAAAAGAATTATCCAAGAGGTTAAATAAATATACTTCCGGGTTATAATATATAATTTAGCGGTTTCCTTTTATAATATCCAGAAGTTAATAAAATACGGTAAAGAATAAAATAAAAAACTTAAATTTATTTTTAAATTTTTATCCTTAAAAAGATTAAACGGTATAATAATAAATACCTTTAACGGTAAAATTAAAGCTCTTAAAAAGGCATTCTTTCCCTTTTTATTAAAAGTTAACCTAATAGATATTAACGGTATAATATATTTTAAATTAATAATAATAAGTAAAATAATAATTTAAAAAATAATAATTAAAATAATTAATAAAATAAAGAAAAATAAGGGTTTTAAACTTAATAGTATATTAAATAAATTCTTATTTATAGTAATATCATTATTTAAAAAGGTTTTTATTTACTTATTTTAAGTTTATTTTAATATAAGATATTATCTTTATAAATTTAAAAAAGCCAAAACGATTATCCTTAAGAAGTTGGTTAAATTAAATTATTCGGAAATAAAGTCATATAAACCTATAATACTCCTTTATACGTTAAAGAAGGCTTTAAAAATAATAATTATAAAGATTTTAAGTAATTACGTAAAAAAGTATAAATTACTCCTTAATTAATAAATAAAAACAAAAAAAAACGGTTAACGGAGACGGCTTTTAAAGGCTTAATTAATAACGTATATACGGTATAAAGCTATAGGAAGAAATATATTATAAGTTTTTTTCCCTTAAATATTATAAAAACGTTTAATAAAATAAATTACTAAAGGTTACTATATAATTTAAGGAAAAAAGGGATTTTATTTTTCTTTATAAATTAAATAAAAAGTTTTTTAAATAATTAAATAACGTTAATTAACCTAAAATAGAAAATAAATATAATAAAGCCCGTAATAATAGGGATTCCCTAAAAGTTATTTATCTCTTTAATTTTATTCTTATTTTTTAACGGTTTATTTATTAAAGACTTAATAAAGTTAAAATAAAAAATTTAAATAAAAGGCTTTATTAACGATATTTACCTTTTAATTTATAATAAGTTTATTTATATAAATTATTTAAAGTTAAAATAAACTTATAAAGTTTATTTATAATAAGTAAAAATATATAAGATTTAATTTACTCCGTATAAATATAAGCTTATTTATATAATAAAGAGTTTAAAATTATATAATATAATAACTATAATAAACTTAAATAGTATAATAATAAAACCGGAAGTTAATATTAAGGTATTTAATTGATAAATTAATAAGAAATTAAATTAAAAAAATTACATAAGAAAAATTTAAAAGAAAATAATTTCATAAGAAAAAGGTTTTATTTATTTTACGGCGTTAATATAAAAAGCTACTTTATAAAAAATTAAAACCGTTTATTAAACGGTTATAAAGCCTATAATAACGTACGTAATAACCATTTAATACGTACTTAAGGGTATACTTAAATATAAGAAAAAGTCCGTCCGGTAATTATAAAAGGTTTAAAACCAATATTTAAGAATAATAAGTAAAATATATAAAGCGACTTCCGTCTTAATATTAAAATTTAAAATTTTTATATTATTAATAAAACTAACTTTAATTTAAATAATTACTTAAATAAAACTTAAAAAAAGTATAAACTTAATTATATTAATAAAAAACGAATATATTTATTAAAATTATAAAAGGCCTTAAATAAAAAAGCATAGAAAAAAAATACTTATTTTTTTTACGGAAGTTAAATTAAAATAAATTAAAAAAGAAATCGATTTAATTTACGTTTAAGAAGTTAATATAAGAATATATAAACTTTTATTTAAAGTAAAAACGGCGGAGGAAAAAAAGGTTATAAAAGTAAAGTTAATAACGATTATTTTATAAATTATAAAAAAGTAAATAAAGTATTAACGTAAATATAAAGAATCGATCTTTTAAAAGCGACGGTACCTAATATTAAATAGCGATAAAATTATTAATAAGTATTTCCGGCGTTATAGGATTATAAGGAAAGGTAATAATACGTTAATAATTTAACTCCGGATAAGTAAAAACGGTTTAATTTACTTTCTTTTTATTATATACGTTAATAGCCGGATTAATATTAACTATAAATATAAATAATAAAAGTAGGACGTTATATACGTATTAATTTTTTATTTATTATTTAAGGAGCTTAAATTAAAATTAACTAAAAAAGTAAAAATTAATAATTATCGTTAAATACTTATTAATAAAAAAGGTATTAAAGCGGTTATTAAATTTATAATAATTATAAGTTTATTATTATAGTTTAATTTAATTAAGGAAATAAAAAAAAAAATTAAGGATTTAATTAAGAAATTTCGCCGCTGACTTAAAGGTAAAAAATAACGGCGGAAAAACTATACTTAATAAAGGGTTAAAGTAACTATAAATATTAAAACGGCATAAAAGGTAATATTATATCGGTCGGTAAAATTATACGAATAAAATAATAATAATATACGTATCGATAAGGATATTTAATAATATATATATAGGTTATATAATAATTTTTATATTATAATAATATTAATATTTTTAACTTCTTTAAACTTAAATATTAATATTATTATTTTAATTTTTTCATTATAGACGTTATATTATATTAGTTTTAAAAGCGTTAATATATTATATATTAACTTTTATAAAGGCTCTTTTTTTATATCCGTTTAAGTTACGGATTTCTTATTAAAGTTAAGTGTTTTTTAGTTTAATATTTTCTTGGTTATTATTAAAAACGTAGGATAATTAACCCTTAAAGTCGGGATCATAAAAAGCTTCCTTTTTTTTACTTTATCCGTTATTAATTTTTATTTTTTATTATTTAATTAATTAAACTTATATTCTAAGGCTACCTTTAATTAATTTATTAAATCAGTTTTATATTTATTATACCGTTAGATTTTCGCGGTTATCCGGGTTTCCTTACGTTTAATCTTTTTAACTTTTATTATATATTTAAATTTATATTAAAGATTTTTCTTTATTATATACCGCGTATTTAAGCGTACCCTTTATAAGCCCCTTAATTACCAGCTTTATATACTTATGAATATTATAGTTTTTAATATAAATTATATACTTTATAATATTAAGGTATTTTATAATAATATATTTATAACCTTAATACTTAAAATATCAATAAATATCCGCCGCTTTATTTTATAATTAAGTTATCTTAAGAAATCCCCCTTTAATAATCTTTTTATTTAAAATATTATTATATATTTTTATTAACGTTACGCTTAATATAATAATAAAGTACTTTTTTATATATTTTAAGGAATTAAATTTCCTTATTATTAAAGGAAGCCTATAGTTAACGATTTTAAACCTTAAGTAAAAAACCGTATTCTTTTTTTTATACTTTTTAACGTAATTTTTTTCTTAACTTTTATAAAATATAATAAGTATATCTTATTTACTATAACGGTAAATGATTACCTTAAAATTTTAATTAACGTATACTTTCCCTTATTAACTTAAGCCTTAAATTTCTTTAAGCTTTTTTTTATTTTTAAAAACGTTATATTATAAAAGATATCCTTATTTTATAATTAATATACCGCGATAATTTATTTTATTAATAATTCCGTTATTAACTTAAAAGCTTTTATTAATTATAATAAATTTACTTTTATAACCGTATTCTTCTCCTTATTATTAAATAGGCGGACCGTTATTATTTTCGCTTTTTTTAATATGGCCGTTTTCTTCTTTATTATTCTTTTATTTTTTACCGTAAATACCCTTTTTATTATCCTTATTACTTAACTCTTTCTTATTTAAAAAGCCGTTACTATTATATTTTCGCTTTATATATTTAACTTTAAACCGCCGTTTTTACTTTTTATTAATCCTTTTATTACCGCCTTTTAAAAGCTTTATAACCGCTCCGCCTCTTTTAACCTTATTTTTATTTTTATATAAAAGTCTTTTACGTTTTTTAACTTAATCCGTAATATCGGTTAAATTTTTAACGTAATATTTTTTTATTTTATCGTAAGGAATCCTTTTAAGGCTTTTATTACCTTCCTTACCGCCTTTTTACCTTTATTTACCGGGCGATGTATTATCTCCGTTCCTTATCTTTAATCCCTTAAGGTTTTATCCTTTTTATTAACCTTATTTCCCTTTATATATCCTTAATGGTACTTTTACCGTGGTTTTTTACCCCTTTCCCCCCGCCCGTATTTTTCATTATTAATACCGTACCGGCCTTTCTACCCCCTTATTTACCTATTATCTCCATATTATTATTACGTGTTTTATACGTTTTAATTTACGTATTTAATTAACTTTAATTCTTTTATTTACTTTTAACGTTATCCGGTTTATTATTATTATATTACCTGTACGTATTATCGCCGTTTCTATTAATATAAGTTATTTACCCGTTTATTACCTTATTCTTAATTATTACGTTACTTTTACTTATCGCATTTAATATACTTTCTTTATTATTATGAAAGCTATACGTGTATGCATCGTTTTGGACCTCTAAGGTCCCTTTATTCGTCGCCATTCTCCTTCTCGGTAAAAATCATACCTTTTATATATAACTATTAAAAAGGGCTACTTTAAAGGCGACAAATTCTATAACTAAATCGTTAATAAGTTTCTATTTTATTATAACGTCTTCCTAGTTATAAATAGTATTATTTATTTAGATAATACTAGTTAATATATTAAGATTTTTAACCGAATTAAAGAAGTTATTAAAGTTAAAAGCTATATTCTTAAATAACTTTTATTATATTTATTTAACTTTAATTTTATTAAACTTACTTTTAATATATTAAAAGCTTAAATAAAGCGCTATTTTTCAGAGTTATAGTTGTAATTTAAATAAAACTTCGGAGGCTTTTTTAAATTTATTATAAAGAATAATAAATATAATCGATTTATTGTTAAGTATTTCCGTTATAGCGTAATAAAATATCATTTTAAAAATAATTATAAGGCTTTATTTAAAAGATTATAATATTATAAAAATAATAAGTTTAAGATCAATAATAAAGATAAAGTATAATATAAATATTTATTGCGTACATTATACTCCCGTTTTTAATATTAATTTAAGGCCTTATCTTAAGCTTCCCTCTTTTACCCTTTCTCTTTTTTATAACCGTTTTTGTAAATATAACTTATAAACGTTACGTTAATACGGTTTCAATTTATTAGTATCATTTTAAAAACGTTTTATAAGCCCGTTTGATATATTTATACTTGCCCCGAGTCTATATAGGTTTAAATAACGATTAAATATGTTCTTTAATTTTTTAAAACCTTCAAAATCAATATTATAAACCCGTTCAACTTCTTAATAAACTTTTTATTTTACTAATTTTTCGGTATTATTACGTTTTTATTATTAAAAAGTATTTTAAGTAAGCTTTTCTATAATCCGCTTAATTAAAAGGCTAAATCTCCCTTGCTTAATTATAAAAACTTAAATAATATTTATTAAAAACCTAATAGGAGATTAGGATTAAGTAAAAGGCGTTTAAGTAAAAGCCGTTTAAATAATAACTAGATTTTAAAATAGATTCTAAAACTTAAGCCGAGGAAGTAATAGCGGATTTAAAAACATTGATATCCTAAATACTTAAGTCTATTATTATTATATTATTTATATATTTTATATACTTTATGTCTTTATTTATATTGATAATTACTTATAAAAGGCTTATATATATTTATTTATCGCTTCCTCTCGCCGCTGGGTAGCTTTTTTACGTTGTTTTTTTATAAGAGCCTTTTGTTTTTTAATAAAAAAATACTCTAAAGCTATTTTAATAAAGCTATACCTTAAAAGGATTTTCTTAATAATATTTAAAAACTATAGATTATTATTATTTATTTTATTATTACGTAAAATATTACTTTATAAATCGAACATTTTTTTTATAATTAAAACGTACTTACTTGTTAAAGGATTATAAAGTAGAATTTAATAATAATTATTATAGATCCAGCAAGTATTTTTATGATATTTTTATCTATTAATAAGCTTTTTAATATAATTATTAGTAGCTTTATTAGTATCCCGATTTACTACGGCTTATTCCTTTGATCGTACACTCTCTATCCGCCTTGAAAGTAAAGTAAATAAAGGCTCCGATTTAAAGGGGATAATTATAAATACTATTATTTTATTTATATTTGCTATCGTCTTTAATAAAGTATCAATATTAATATACATTATTAATTCGTAATTAACGTCTTTTTATTATATTTTATTTAAAATTAGCTTTATACTATTAAAAAATTCCTTATAGGTAAGCTTTTTTATTATAGTTTTGTCGTTATTTACATTAAATTTTGAATTCTTAATCGTAATAATAATATTTTCAAATTATGGATTTAAATACTTAAAAGTAATAACGTTATTAATATTTTTATTAAATATGTTTATATTGCAAAACGAAATATTATATTATAGTCTATTTTCACCTCAAAAAATATCCTTTTTTAAAGCTATAATTTATATACTTTTTCTTTTAACCTTTATTATAACAGTTATAAAAAGAAATTTTAATTAATAGCTTATTACCGAACCCGATCCTCTTTAATCTTTTTTTATATATTAATATCTATATCCTTATCTAATCCGTCCAACGTAAACTATCCCAGGATTATATTTTTATTCTGGCGTAAGACCTTATTACTATTAGCTTTTAAACGAGTTAATTTAAGACTTTAAGTTTTTCGGATCAATAAGTAACGGATATAATAATCCAGCGTTTTAAAAAAGCGGTTTATTATTTGATTAAATCCTTTTAATCGCGTTTTATTACTTATATTCTGTTTCTTTTAACAATATATTACCGTTAGCTTACGCTTTTACGCTATATAATCTTTAATCTCATCCTTAAAATAAATCCTTTAATGAAGACTTCGAGATTAAGATAAAAACCCCCGTAAGGTCTCCTTTATAAAACAACGATAACGAAATAAGGGCGTACGATTACAAATAGCCTGCCTATTAATAAGAATAAGGGACGGTGACGTTAAAATAGGACGAAAACGCTCAAAATGTATTTATCAATAAATAAATATAATTAACTAATAATTATAAATAAAAACCTAAATAGACTTAAATTTGAACTAAGAAGGTAATTTAGATATATTAATTAGAAGTAAACGTTGCGCAATGCTTGAATAAATTTATATGGTAATAGCTACCAAAATCTCGGGAGAAGTGCGGTTTTGTTTTTGTTAAGCATTCACAAGCTTCTCGGACACACTAAATATTAAAAATTAATATAGGGAAAAAAAGGCAATATTAACGTATAACGTATTTATATTATCAACGTTTTATTAACGCGTAAGAAAAAGGTTTATAAAGCTTAAATAATAACTTTAATAAAATATTATTATAAATTTTAAATAAACTTTAAGGATTATATTAATGGTTTTAAATTAGAAATTTATATAAAGGCTTTTAATTGGCTTTTAATTAACTTTTTTTTAAGTAAAAATTATATTTTAATTTTTTTCTAAATTCCTGAAGAATGAGTTTATTTATTAAGTTTACTTGTTGCTTTAATATCTAAGTATCCTGTTCAAACTTCAAGTCTTCTACAACCCCTTTGACTACCCCCGCCAGCTGTACGCCGGCGGACTCGTGTCTAACAGAAGTCTTGAGGTCGGTCAGTAAGGCAGTGTGCACAGGTGCTTACTGATTGGAAATACTGCTATTACGTTGGTCTGAACTGATTCCATTCATGTCTCGCGATTCTATAGTACGCGATAGCAGCCAGATGTTTCCATCGTCCTGACTGGAGACCCAGTCATGCCTTCAAATACATCATTCAGCACTTTACTCATCGACATCCATACTATCGTCTTCCGATGTTGCCTCATCTTCGGAAGCTCCAAACAAGGCATCATCGTGAAGGCCGATGTTTTCCGAGTTAATGGTGCAGTGCTTGTCTAAAAATTTCTTCAGGTTCGATCCCGCTTGGTCCAGACTCGCTTCCTTCGCTAGCTCACCCAATTTCAATTCTTCAAGTCGAGTCATTGCCAGGTCGAAAGCCTCACCACTTCTGGTGCACCTGTCATTGACGCTACACCAAGTCAACTCTGCTCTGCTATATATATGACTGATCAAGTTCCGCGGATAGGCAGGCAGTAGGGATACTTACAAGCTTGTTGTTCCGAATATCTCCATCATCGGGAACATGGCGCCGGGGCCCCATGTCTTACAGAAGTCACTCAGCACCAGGGCTCCCTTCAGAAATTTACTGATGTTTGAAGGCAGCTGGTCCCGTAACTGGTCTGGTGAAGATCTTGAAGTCCCGCTGGAGAGGCTCAACAGATTGTCGCGTACCTTTTCGTCGAGATGGTCCCAAGCCTTGCGATAATGCCACGAATTGGCGTCCAAATGCATGTATCTAACTTCTCCAAATGCCTTGGAGACGAGGTCACCCAGGTGGACTTGTGTGAAGAGGTAGCCAATGGTGGTGAACCAGCGCCGCTTGGGTTGACTCTTGTGGTTCGACATGTTGACCTTCATCAACAATACTGTACAACAAGCTTCCAGAGTTGTGGCAAGCTTCAGCGTATCGTCTCCGGCGAGAGCTTCTTTGAAAGCCCTTTCACCCCCCACGTATGGGAATAGTCTATCTGGAGATGGCAATTTCTGGTTGGAGATCAAGGCTTTCAAATCTTTGTTCAGTTCCAATCGGTTCAGGTTGATCACAAAATGCCAGGATTTCGACTTGTCGACTCTCTGGCTTTGGCTCGTCCCTTCATCCGAAGGGCTGGACAGTTGGTTGCGGCTCTTGCGGCCCCTCTTTTTTTGGCCTGTGCGGTTCCTTTCCTACCATAGGTCAATATTGGGGGAAATGAACGAAAGCTAGCTTGTAAGAATCCAACTGACACTCAAGCCTTGTTGAAAGTGCTGAAGGGTAGTCTTCAGCCATTTGATGTGATCCTCGGTCACCATTTCCATCGGGATCTTTTTAGTGATTTCAAAGGCCTGACGGCGATTAGCAAAGGACATGGAATATGGCATGAGTCATCCGAACTTCTTTATTGAGGCAACCTAATAAGCCCTTGTAAAAATCTTCGTCCTCTACCTGTGGCGCGCTGGCCAGAGATTGTGACATACTGGCCTCAAGGGCCAATTTTGGGACCGCAGAGAATGAAGGTTTGAGATGTTGAAGATACGAGACGGAGGGGGGAAAGATTTCCGAGGCAGCACAAAACACATGTGTGGCTTGGGTCAACACATGTGTTGACCTTTTCCCAAGCAACCCTATGCCAAGCATGACGGTTATGAACCAAACAGTCGCGCCTAGATCTCTTTAGCGTTCCACCTTTGGCGTTGTTGATATTATAGGCGTTATTGGTATCACAAGAGTTCCGGCAGGGGAGTTGTGACATCGAAGTGCCTTCGGTACCGCCGCTGCTGAGCCAAGGAAGACATCTGGTGTCAGTTATTGTCCGTCTCATCGCATCGAACGCGCCTGGACACGCTACCTTGGATTCTTGTTTCTTCTTCTCGATAACAGGTCTTCGATTCCTCCAATCTTCATCATCAGCATCTTTACCCGCACCTTCATCCTGAATCAATCCGAGGGTACGGCGATGCAACTAAAGAAGGTCTCCACTGCGACCTCACTAATCCTCATAATATCAGGATCACGTAAGTGAATTTCCGTACGCACCTTTTCGACGTATAGCGCGATTAACAACAAAGCTTAGGTGCTTCGTGGAGTCAGTACGATACCGAGAATAGGAGGGAGTGTACTCTGGAACTTGTGGAGCCAGAGCAACAAGACACCCCCACCAAGCAATCTCTTCAAGTCATCGACGCGCCGGGTGCAAATCCTTCCAACGGTCGTCCCTGGACGTCTCCTTCACATGCAGGTGTCTGGATGCAGGCTTGGGATGCAATCGGCAACCGTGAGCCGATTACTTCAAGCCTTTGGTTTGATTCTGCCTTGAGTCACGAAGATGAAGACACGACGAATGGGCAAGGGCGTTACAGGCCGCATAACCGGTGGTCCACCGTGGATCTTCGCGGTCGGATTGTCGAATGGGTGAAAGGCGCAGGGTTGGCCTTCTTGAGGCAGTATCTCTGTGCGCCTGAACCGATTTCATATTCAGATGAGCGATGCAAGCTAATTGGCACCGTAGCTGCGACGCCTATTATTAGTCCAGCGCTGGAGAATAACCTTCCGATCTATCTACTTGGGTTGAGCATTCTCTGGCTAGGCCTACTCACCTGCTGGATCATGCGTGGTCGAGGTTCACCTCCATCCTCCGTCACCGTGAACAATGTCATCCACAACAGCTCAGGCTCAACAAGCAATGCCGAGAAGGCTGTACCCAGTGACGAGGCCCGAGGTCGTAGTCAGGATCCACCCGTATCAATTGACGAGACCACGACGGTCTATGAGAAAATAACCACATACAAGGTCTCCAAACGAGTTCTTTGAAATGAAGACCCGCAAACAACATCCCCGCTCGATGAGGCCGAGAAAGCTTGACATTCATTCAACATCGAGTCACTGGCCTAATGTCAGGTTCTGCATATCAAAATGATACGCCAGTCATTGGGAGTGACCAGCATATCGGCGGAGGGTGAGATGCAGTCATTTGAACGGCAAAGGCGAGCATCAGAGTTCAACGAGAAGGGGGGGAGAACGCTGGCGAGCCTTCCATGATGGAGGCTATTTCCCTTTAAGAAAATCCGGATCTTGATTGCAAAAGTTGTGTATATGTTGTACAGTGCTCCGTCATTTGGGGTGTCCGAGAAGCTTGCAAATGCTTGGCAAAAAAAAAAACGCACCTCCCCCAAGATTTTGGTAGCTACCACCATATAAATTTATTGAGGCCTTGCGCAACGCTTATTTCTCAACGTATTACCCTTAAATTACTTAATACGTTTAAATTTAAGGCTCTACTGGTTTCCCTTTTAAGTTATATACGGTATAAGAGTTATAAATATTAAATTACGTTATCCTTATTTATCTTATGGTTATACTTATAATACTTATGCTTATTATGTGTATACTTATTATATTTATGCTTATTATGCTTATGTTTATTATACTTATACTTATTATATTTATACTTATCCTTACCGTCCTTATAGCGCTATAACTCTTACTTTAAAACTTCGTAATTATTTTTAAAGCGATACTTTACTATATTATAACGGAAATATTTAACTTTAAACCGATTATATTTATAATTCTTTACCGTAAACTTAAAGAAGCCTTTAAAGTTTTATTTAAAGTATAATTATAACTTTTAAAAATAATATTTTATTTAAACTTTTAATATATTAAAAATAAACTTAATTAAACTATAATCCGGCGAATATAATAATAAATATTTAATAATATAGCTTTCAACTTTGATGGTTTCTTTAATCCGGGGAGAAACGTGGATATTAACGTTATTTATATAGTGTTAGCAGTTAGCGCCATCTTTGCGCCGGCGTTACAGTGGTGCGCTATATTGCTGCGCTAAGGTAGGCCGTTAAGCCTTGGCAAAGGGCCTTGGCAAAGGGCCTTGGCAATAACGGCCTTAATATACGTTATTCATAAGCCGTAGCTTAACAGGCGTAAAGTAAGGTAATTATTACCTTTACCTTAAATAAAAGTTATACCTTAATTCTTTTTAAGTTCCTTAAGAATTAATCTTATTATTAATTTATTTATTAAAGTAATACTTAAGTATCCAGACCGTAACGTTACGTCTTTTATACTTACCTTTACTAGTCCCGCCGGCGTGCCGTTAGCGGAGTCAGTTTAACATATAGATTATATTATTAACAACGGGGTAAATACTATATTAAAATAAAAGCTTATTAATAAGTTATTAATAAAGCTTATTACCGTTATAATAACCCTTTTTAATAAATATATATAATAAGTATCTATTTATTATATACGCCGGTAAAATCGATTACGTCTCCCTTTAATTAATATTTACGTAATAACGAATTGGCTTATTAATAAGATTGTAGGTCATTAATCGTTTATATATTAAATCCATATCGTAAAGCTATTATTATAAGGATATTAATAAAGTTAATTTATTAATAACTTTAAGCTTTAAAAAGTAATTTATTAATAAAAATCAATTAATAAATAAAATAATTACTTATATCCGCTTATTATATAATCCGTAAAAAAGGGCTTTAAGGGTTAACTTATTGGCCTTTTTTACGGCTTATATTTTATTCTTTTAGGATAATTAATAACCTATTACGGGATGACTCGATATCCTATTCTTCTTAAGATTATCGGTAAAGTTTATTTTGAAAAATTAAAAGGTAACGGTATTAATATTTAGATAATATTTTTAAAGCCGTAGAATAAAGCCTTAAGAAAGGGTTTTTTTAAGATTATTAAAGTAACTTTATTTACCTATATTTCTATATACGTTTTTCCTATTTATATATTATAGTTTAATAAATATACGCTTTATTAATAAAGGCGCACGGCTTTTAATAATTATAAAGTAAGAAATAAGTATTATACTTAATAAAGGAATTAATCTTACGGTAAATTACTTTAAAACTTATTAATAAATAGCCTTTAATTCTATAATATTATAAATTTACTTATTAATACAATAATTAAGTAATACGTATCATAGTGGACGTTACGTAAGGCTTTAGTAAATATATATGGTAATGGTTAACAAAATCTCGGGAGAGGTGGGTTTTTTTTTGCCAAGCATTTGCAAGCTTCTCGGACACCCCAAATGCTGAGATATACTGTCTCCTGCAGTATTAGTGATTTCAAGATGCTTGCCATTCCTTGGTATCCATTTTTTCCGCGCATTACCTCTGGTTTTTGTATGCAATTCTTATATAAATCATTAACCTCACCCTGCTGTCCAACAAGCAGCCATCGCACCTGCGTAATCCGGTAATAATAAGTCTATATATAATAATGAATTATATACTAACGGTATAAAAATTAATATAATTTATCGAAAGATCGATCGTACCGACTTCTACCTTTCTTATAAAATTTATTAAAAACCTTTAATTATCGTTAATAAAGCAATTCATTATATACGGACTATATATAAATAAGAAAAACGCAACGATATAATTAAATAGTTAAAGTCTTTTATGTTTATTCGTCCAGGGTTAAATCGTAAGCTATACCCGGCTACTTTAAAGAATTTATAGATATATCTTAAATAATACCCTTTTACCTATTAGGACGAGCTAAAGGTATTCCTTAATAAAAAGTAGGGTATTTAGGTATTTAAGCCGACGATTTATAAACGGATAAAAGAGTTAAATATATTACGTTAAACGGGTTAAAAAGTCGGCTTTTGAAGCTAAATTTTTAAAGACGATTAATAAATAAGTATAATACGTATAAAAGCCGAACAATTCGTTTTTTTAAACGAACATAAGTTTAAATAATAAACTTATTAACGAAGTATAGTTTACGGACCTATTAAAGACCCCGTACGGTATTATAATTATATAAATCGAAATAAAACATAGTCTGTATTATTAATATACTCGGTAAATAATTATTTATTATATATAACTTTTAAGTAAAATTATTATAACGCCGATAAAATATATAAGTAAATAATAAACTATTTTTTATTTTACTATAACACTTTCCCCGGTTTTCGGAATATAATTTATTTTAATAACGTTAATATTTATTATAAAGACCGTATTCGTAAGGTTATTTAAGTTAAAAAGTATTATATCCATTATTTATTATTATACACTTTAGATTTTAATCCGATTAAGCTTGATTTCAATATATTAAAAGTTTAAATAAAACGTTAATTTTAATATTATAAAAAGGCTTTTAAAAATAACTTCGGGAGCTTTATTTGCTTTAATATTAAGTATAATAAATATAATTAAAAGGTAAAAAAGTGTCACGGTATGGACCTTGGGAGGATCCCTTGGCACGGAGCGGGCTTACCTTGTTCCGGTGCTTGGCGCGCACCCTCATATTTCCTACCTTCATAGCTAGATAGCTACTCATTATACATATTACACCTACTCACTTTATGCATACCGCATTTCTCGTGACAAAAAGCATTTCCGGTATAACTTTATTAACTATTAATTTAAAGGTAATTATAAGGTTTACATAAAGCGGTTTCATTAATATAAACATAAAGAAATTAACGAATATTAATAATAAAAAATTTCTATAAATATTTAGTCGTTATTTATTATTATCATCGTCGTTCTTATCGTTATTATTATTATTTTTCCGTTACTTAAAATTTAAAAAGGCGTATTACTTTTACTTCCATTTTATTAATAACGAATTTGTTACCGAGTTTATTATTAAGTTTTAATTCGGGTATATTAATAAGTAATAGTTTCTTCCGCTTTTTTACGTTGTCGATTACAATTCTTTATTTATTTAACTTAAACATCGTAATAAATAAATTTATAAACTTTAAAGTCGGTTTTGATTTAGTTTAAAATATTAAGTATAACTCTTATAAACCGAACTTTAATACGTTTCTTAAATAATTTATTAAATACCCTTTTAAAAATATTATTAATTTAATAACCGAATATGTTAAAAGCTTCGCGGGTAGTTTATAATACTTATTTATATATAAAGACTTCGATTTAAGGGAATTTTTATTCCTAAAAATACTTTAATTAATATAAAAATTAAATACCGGTTATTAATAAGCTTAAGCTCCGAAGCTCAGATATTAATTATATTAAATAAAATATATTTTAAAATTTAACTTATATTATAAACGGACGAATTTAAAGTAATAACTAAAACTCCGATAAAGGTTAAGGTTATTACGGGGCGTATTACGGAAATATATATTAAGTTAAATACTTTAAAACTTTAAAGTTTTTAAATTTATATTTATAATTTTATTAAGTTTTTTATTAAAAGCTTTTTAAATTAATCGAGCCGTACGCGGTATTTCTAATTTATTAATAATAATATCCCTTTATTTCTTTATATCGTTAAATATTTTAATAAATAAAGCTATTATAATAATTTAATTAAAAATAATCATATTAACTGATTTTTTATATCTCTTAATATAAAAGAATAAGAGAAAACTCCTTATTAAATCGCCGAATAGGAAGGAGGGGTTACGTAATCTTATTAAGAACATTGAAAATTCTCGATTTCTTAAAAATAAAATCTATAATATATATATTTACTGAATTATCCGTTTTTTAAGAATATTACGATTAAAAGTTTAAGAATATTACCGTTATAATTAATCTTTTAAATCTTAAATAAAACCGTATAATAATTAATGGTGCCTTTATTAAAAGGGTAATTTATATAGCCTTTTTACGACGTTTTTAAGCTGCAGACCAGCCGGGGCCTACCCGGAATAACCCTGTTCCGGGGGTTTATTGACATTTGGACACCCACTTACCTCACCTACCTCACCTACCTCAGCAAGCCCTTCAGCAAGAGGTAGCGCCCGTGGCCCGCATGCCCCTACCGCAACAGGCCCAAAAACACCGTGATCTGGATGGGGAATGTGAGAGGTGAGCAAGCCCTTCAGCAAGCCCTTTGCTCACCCTCACCTCACTCACCTCACTCACCTCACTCACCTCACTCACCTCACTCACCTCACTCACCTCACTCACCTCACTCACCTCACTCACCTCACTCACCTCACTCACCTCACTCACCTCACTCTCACCTCACCACCTCACTCACCTCACTCACCTCACTCACCTCACTCACCTCACTCACCTCACTCACCTCACTCATGCCCAAAAACACCGCGATTACGACGGGGAACGTGAGAGGTAAGCAAGCTCCTCACCTATATAAAGCGATGCCTGAGCCCCGCGTGCTCCCATTTGGACCGGCCAAAAACACCGTGTTTACCATGGGGTACCTGGGTGAAGAGCAAGGGATCCGTCTATCTGAGGCTATGTTTAACCCCCGCATACTCCCATTTTGATAGCCCAAAAACAGCGCATTTGCTATGAAGAACCTGGGTAATAAGCAAATGCTTTAATTATAGTAGTGTTTTTTTTTAATTTTAGATCTAACTAATCACGTAATTTACCAGAGCTACCTTTAATTCAATTAAAGGCCTTCACTTGTTTATGAATATATAATAGTTAAAATTTTTAAAATTTAAATAAACTAAAAATATATATCGGTATTAAATAATAAAAGTATTTATTTATTTATTTATAAAATAATTATTATTATATTAATCAATAATTTATGTTTCGAAAAAAATAGTTTTCGTTTTCCGAATAATAAAAAATATATTAAGATTATTAATTACGTTAATAAAACATTAGAATAAAATAGAATAAAAATAAATTTACGCGGATTATTATAAAAGCCTCGATATATAAAATAACGTTTTGTTTATATTTTAGTTAAATTTATTATTAAAAATATAAAACATTTTTTATTTTATTTTATGACGGGTTTAAAAGAACGTTAATTTTTATAATAAAAATTTTTATTTTAAACTTCGTAAAACGGATTTTAATAATAATAATCTCGAAAAAATTAAACAAATTAAAACGTTTTATATGAATAATAACTTTATAATTTCATTTTTTAAAATTAAAATAACTACGATCGGTTTAATAATTTTATTCGATTTATCCGATTTATTTTAAAATACGTATCAAGCCTTTATTAACTTTAAGACTAATATAAATATAAAAATAAAGAAATATATCCTAATAATTAAAATAATTTATAACTTTTTCAACTTTTAGATTATTACTTAACTTTTTACTTTTACCCTTGGCCGTATTATTATTTTGTGAAATATTACTTATCCGGGGGGTCTTTTGGATTACTTCCGAAAAGTTCCCGGTAGTTTCTATAGCCTCTTTTACTCTAATAGCTTTTAAAGCTTTACTTATATTATTTTACTATATATAATCCGAAAAGCCTTATATTTTTTTAGCGGCTTTAAGGGAACGACGCGGCGGCCTTTAAAAGTAAAGTTTTAAGTATTAACGTCGTTAATAGTATTACCGGCGGTATTACCGGCGGTATTACCGGCGGCATTACTACGGAGGGCACGACCAAAAAGCCCTCTTAAAAGGTCTTTTTTAATATGCTTTATAACCGTATTTATCTTAAAAGTATTAAGAAATTTATCGTTTTTATTAAGCTTAAAAGGGCCGTTATCCTTATTTATAATCGGTATTCGCGATACTTTTTTTATTTTTTAATCGGTTTTTTTTTTTTTTACATATCGTTTTTATTTATTTTTTTATTTTCGTTCGGTAGCGATAATAAGTTTATTTTTAAATATTAATATTTTTTTTACCCTTAAAATAAATACTTAATCGTTTACTAACTAATATGAGAATAACGTTATTATAAGAAAAAAGCGTTTAAAATTACTAAACCCGTTAAATTTATTTCGGCGGTAAAAATAAACGAACACCCTTTTTAAAACCTCGTTTAACTAATATAATTACGATAAAGTCGATATTTTTTAATCGGGCTATTTCGGTTTACTGGCTTAATTACGCAGTAAGGTTAATAATTTATATCAGAATCGCATTTAAAAAACCAAAGGTGGTGCGCGGAAAAAATGGATGCCAAGGAATGGCAAGCATCTTGAAATCACTAATAATCCTGCTCCTCTAGGGCGGCGGCACCGCGACGGCTGCTGCGGACTTTTATTGATGAATTATGTCCACCATTCATAGATCCTATTTACAAAGTCACGCACCATTCATAAAAGATGTACGATTCATGAAGCGTCGCTCACGATTGCTAGATAGAGGCTCTTTACCGATGTATGGCACTCGCGAACGGGATGCCGCCCGGACGAGTCATGAAACTCCTGTTCCTCGCCACTGTGATGCTCGTCATCCTAGGCGACCTCTTCTACGTGACTGACTGGGTGGTGTACCGACTGGTAGAGATTTGGCTGCCGATTACCCCCGAACTTCAATTGAGCTGGAATCAGGATTTTCGATGGGAGAGCACAATCGGCCCTTTTATTTTGCTACTAGACGTGGGCGTCGTGACGTTCGTGGTGCTTGTGTTCTTCGGCAGTGGCTGCGACCTCGTCTCGATCTTGAACTTCTTGATTAAGACTGCCGAAGCCTGCCACCCTGAACAGTTGGAGAATACGCCGCCGAGCGATGTCAACTCTCCTGCGACGCATCCGCCATTCGACAAGGCTGTTGATCCCACTTTACCGTCCATCACTGTGGGTAATACCGCTAATCTTGGTGAAATCATCCATCATGGAGAGCCCGGCGTGACAACTTCGGCACCCATCCAATTCTGCAATCCGCCAAGACGAATGTCAGCAAGTCCGCCCACACAGGATGAATCAGAGCCCCGTGGAAGCGTCATGACATCCAACCCGAACGCAGATTCGGAGAAGCTACAGCAACCCTCGACCGTTCGCAAGTCGAGTCCTCTACGCATCAGCAAGACGAAGCTGCGGCAACGCTGGAGCCTTGGCAAGTCGAGACCTTCATACAGCAGCAAGACCATAGTTTTCAAGGGGCACAAAGAGACTGGTCTTCAGAGGAGAAACAAATGCCCTAACCCATCAAACCGATCTCCAAAGGTCATAAGTAAGTTCAATGGCCTCTCTAAAGATGTGAATCCTTGCTAATCAATCGACAGCCACGTCGCGGCTCGGTGCAATTGAGGAACGTTGGAAACCCACCTCGAATGCTGAATCACGAGGCGAAGGGAGCTACACAAACAATAACCTTCCAGGAAGCTCGCAACAGAAGTCACTCTTACAATCCCGGCTGCCCGTTGGCTATGGTGCGGGTGCGAGCGACCTTTTCCCAACAACGAGTGATGACCTACATACAGAGACAGAAAGCCACAGAAGATGTCCTGCAGATTCTTCATTGGTGACACCTAACTCGGTGGCTGGAACGATCCAGTCTGCGAGCAGCAGCGATCATGAAGACGTTCGCGCACATACAGAGACTGAAAGCCACGTAGGGGTCCCGCGGACTCTTTATTGGTAACAGCCAGCTCGGCCGCTGGAACGCTCGAGCCTGCCGCCAGTATCAACCACCATGATCATGATGAGACAAATACCGAAGCTGAAGATCACGCAGAGTCTGACGCGGATCCGGCAGCCACATTCGCAGATCATCACACCAAAGCTTCGGACTCGCCGGATGCCGGCTCCTTCGGGGGTCGTCAACAGTCCTTCACAAACGACCAGGGAGAAACGGCCAGGCAACAATCCAAAGGGGAGGATGAAGCAGCCAGCCAGCATTCTGACAACGCTCTGGAGGAAGAAGAGAGAGTGAGCCTGGTGAAGAAGGAAGAGGATGAGCGTCGGAAGAAGGAATTCGAAGCCAGGCAATACGCCCAATTGGAGGATTGGTGGGATCGTTTCAAGCCGAAAGGGACCCTCACGTTGACCGAGCTCTGGAGCAAGACGAGATTGACCGCCCACCCGAAAAATGTCAACAAGAAGATCCTCAAGCTCCAGAACGTGATTTGCAACCGCGAGAAGACCGGCTTGGTCCCATTCAACCTCTACTACGGCGACGGAGATTACGGGCAGCTGAATGAGCTTCGCTTGTGGACGCTGATGGGCTTGCATCTGGGCTGGAGTCTCTCGCCCCAGTTTCCGCCGGGTTATAGGCAATTGGTACAGCCAGACAATGAGGGTTCGGTGGCCGAGTCAGATGTAACAGATGGTCAGATCAAGGACATGGTCCGCTACCCAGCGAAAAATCCTTAGAAAAGAATGGAGTGCCTGATGTCACACGTTTCATCCATGAAGATTATTATGCCTTTACGAATTAGCCTCCTTGTTTTATAAATTAGTCACTGATTCAAGAATCGTGTATAGATGCATCTCATTCATGAATGAGGCATGTAATATACACCACCTGTAAAGCGTCTATGCCCATCCTAACGTAGCTCGTCGCCGCCCTAAGGTGGTAAAGATAGTAATAGTAGTAGTAGTAGTAGTAGTAGTAGTATTCATCAAGGGATCCGGCTTGTGGCTATGCCCTATCAGTCGTACTAGACCCTTCCGGGTCTAGCTATACTGAACTATGAAATACCTATGTATAATTGCTTAATTAAAGGCCCCCGGTCCTTAAAGTTTATCCATAGATTCAATATCCCTATCCCTAATTGTTTTTATATTTTTCGCCCCGTACTTTAGGTGCTGACTTAAGTACTTATAGGAATTGTCCCAGAAGGTATAACAGCGTCCGTATTTTTAAAAGAACCCGGCAATAGCCGGTTCCTGGAAAAACCCGGTAACAGTTATAGTTTTAAAAAAGCCTATAACGGCCATATTCCTAAAGAATCCCATAGTAATTACCTAGAGCAATCCTTCCGTTACCCTTAGGGTTTATTAAGATAGGGATAAGTTTAAAATAGGATCTTTAATTAAGTATATCCCAGTCTTAGTGATCCCTTGTTTCCTCCTTAACCCTTACTTTATAATAATATAAAGGCTAAAGGTAAATATATTTAACGGTATAAGCTATTAAGGTCCTTTTACCTTTAAGTATTAAAAGCAGAGCAATATATATTAAGGAGACTCTTTTTATTCCCTTTCCGGTATAGTACTTGATTAATATAAGCTTAAATTTAATAACGATATTCCGGCAGGGTTACTTATTTTTTTACTATTAATAACTTAAATAATAAGTTGCCGGAAATTCTTAATAACTCCCTTTAAGTATTCAGACGACCTAGATTATGGCCCTAGCTTATCTTGCTCTACCTCCGTACGGTTTTTACGGGGTCCTTATTATACCCAGCCGGTCTATAATAAAGTACTCTCAACCGAACGTCCGATTATGCAGGTATTAATTTAGCTTATCCCCTCGGCCCATAAGCGTTCTCTATATAGTTTATGGATAGCTTTATAAGTAGGTCCCCGTAAAGTATATAACTGGTCGTTTACCTTACCCCCCTTAAGTACGGACTTCCCAAGTACGATATTACTAAAGGCTTCGGGCTATCCTTTATAAGGACGGTCCCGGCGTACCGGGTTTCTGGTTCAGGTAACCATAATGGTATTATAACCATGAAGGTGTATCCCGAGAGGGAATGTGTGTATCTCACGGGGGTGTTCAGCTGGTCCCTAAGCCCCCCGAGAGGTATTGGTTGGTTAATTGTGGTTGTAATTGTAACTGTAGTTTCCTCCTCGCAAGCAATTGGTGATAGAGTGATTCCATCGTTCATAGAGTTTGGCCTGGAGCTCAGCCCGTGGTCTGCCGCTCGTGGTCTGTAGGTATGCCGTTCCCTGTAACAACAGAGATATAAGATGATACTCGTGTGGTAGCCCATGTGCAGTCTGAAAGGTGACGGTGACGGATCACTGTTCCCCCGTGTACGTGACCCGTTTCACGTTCCGGAATTGGGCAAGTCGGTTGGTGCCTAGGATGAATTCCGCCACGTTCTTACCGTGCGCGGGGTCCCCTAGGAGCTGCCTTTTGTCAGTGATCACCCGCTTACCGTTGTCCCAGAGCACCTCCCTCCTCAGGGAGTCGTAGTGCGGACAATGTAGCAGCACGTGGTCCACATTCTCCTTTTCCTCGTTGCCTTCGTCTAGGCATTTGGGGCAGAAGGGGTGCTCCACATCCTTGACCTTCCTCCTGGAAAGGTAACTGTTTAGGCCGATCGATCCCGTTCGTGTCTGCAGCAGTATGGATGAGTGGGCCTTACTGAGGCCGTCGTACCGCTGTTCGGTCCTCCTCGCCGAAGGCTTATGTTCGATCCTGCGAAGGATACGTCCATAGGCTTCCGGGGCAGGTCGACCCTGCTTGTCTTCCGGGTTGTTCCATCGTTTGGTCCATTTGGCGAGGACGTCGGTGCGCACATGAGCCTTGGTGGCGGACATGAGGAAGGGGAGCTGGGGTGGTGCCCAGGCCTTTCTTCCTGGCGCCCCATCCTTGTTGTCCGTCCAGCCGGTGGCGCGCTTCGCAATGTCATCGGCTAGCTCATTCCCGGGTACTCCCGTGTGGGCTGGGATCCAGTGCAGTAGGACCTGCCTGCCTTTCGTCCGGAGCACGTTCATTATCCTCAGCAGCAGGTATTGACCTGACTGATTACTGGGACGGTGGGCTGACCGGATAGCGGCTTGGTTGTCGACGAAAATGACCGCCGGGCGGGTGTCTTGAGAGACCGGGTCGAGCATGGAGACTGCCATAAACAGTCCAAAGAGTTCTCCCGCGTATACTGTGAACTGGGTCTCCAAGCCCAAGCATGCGCTCCTGCGGCTGGCTTCAGTGATTTGACCGTCGGGCAGGGTGATGACCTGCACGGCGGAGGCGCCGATGGTATTGTAGGGGCTGCTGCTATTGTTGATGCCGCTGCCGTCGGTGTAAATGATGACGCAGTCCTTCGTGAGCCACTCATTGTGGGATTTGCGGGCAAGGACGTCGGAGCTATCGATGCGAATCGATGGCCCGATGTACCACGGGGGACGGCGACCGGTATCCGGGTCTCGATGTGCGTGATGTCCGCCCTGAAAACCTTCGAGCAGGCGTATTCCAGCTTCTGCAAGGGGCTCAGTTTGGCATATCGCGTATTGAGGGTCCCGGATTTCGGGGTCCTGAAGCGGCTCTCCTCGCCTAAGAGAGCCGACATGGTGCGGGGGGTGGTGATGTGGTTGTAGACCGGGGTGGAGGCCAGTCTGAAGAGTGAGTTGGCGAGGGCTATTCGCATCGAGTCTTCCACGGGGACCAAGCCGAGTTCGACGTCCAAGGCGTCGCGGGCTGTGAACCGGTTTGCACCGCCGAAGAGTATTGCTGCTCTCTTCTGGACTCTGCGCATGAAGGCTAACGCCCGGTCTTCTCTTGCTTTGTACCCATAGCCCCCCCCGTCCGGCGTGTACCAGACGGAGCAGCAGTACTGAAACGGAGGTAGTACCGTCGAAACGTATACCTTTCTCAGTTCATTCAGTCTTACTCCCCAGGTCGAGCTGGCGAGGGCATAGAGGACGCTGAGTTTCTTCGACGTCTTGGCTTCGAGGTGGTGGAGATGATGATCCCAATGGAGTCTTCGGTCGATCATCAGCCCCAGGTATTTGCAGTGGGTGCTGTTCGGCACCGTAATGTCTCGTGGGGAGGGAGAGTACTAGCGGGTCCTCCGTCATCTCTGGCTTGTCGTCGTAGTGAACCAGCTGGAATTTGGCTGGGTCGAATGTCGACGCGTGGGTGGTTGCCCAAGTTTGGCATCGGCCATAGAGAGTGGAGAGCTTCTGTATGTTCTCCTCGATGGTGTCCGAAATGACGAGCATGGCTATATCGTCCACGAACCCGGCGGCCACTGCGTCAAGGTCCGGCCGGGTCTGTGCAGATCTCCACCAGGTCGGAGTTGTAGAAGATATATAAGGGGGGTGATACCCCGGAACCTTGAGGGATGCCGGTGTTCGTATCGAACCGATCGGATTTGAAGTCCGGCATCTTAATGCTTGTCTTCCTCCCCTCGAGGAAGCTGGTGATCCACTTGAGTACCGAGCCCTCAATTTTCCGCTTGCGGAGGTTGTGGATTAGGCGGGGTCGGGAGACATTATCGAATGCCCCCGACACACGTCGAGGCACAGGACGCTGGCGACTTTTCCCTGGGCTTTAGCCATGGTGATTTTCTCCACCAGCATGTGGATGGCTGCCTCGCAAGAGGTACCCCGTCGGGCCCCGAAGTGGCCTCGTGGGAGCAGAGCGTGCTCTTCCACTGCCCAGTTGAGCCTCGTCGATAAGACCGATTCCAGCGCCTTCCCGAGCGTGTTCAGCAACGCTATCGGGCGGTAGGCCTTGGGGATCGTATAGTCGCCTCTGCCGGGCTTAATCAAGGCCACGGTGGTTGAGGTCTTAAAGGGCGCGGGGTGATGCCCGATGTCCACGCACCTGTTGAACAGCGCTTCCAGTGTAGGCAGGATCACTGGGATCGCTATTGTCAGTACCCTGTTGGAGATGTTGTCCGGCCCGGGAGCCTTGTTTGGCCCCGGCTTTTTAATGGCCGCGACGATCTCCTCGCCGGTGATTCTTGGCCACGAGAGTGGCTCAGGATACTCGTAGTCCTGGATATCAGCCAGGTCTGCGGGGGGGGAAGGGAAAAGGTGTTAGCGAGAATGGAGGCCGACTGTGCCTTATTCTCGGCTGGGGTGCCGTCAGGGGGTTTGAGGTTGGGGGAGAAGGGTTGGCATGGGGTGTCGCGATTCTTTGCCCACTTTGCGACTTTCCATACCTTACCTAAGTCCCCTAGAGCTTCCTCCAGGCGAGCCCGATGGGTATCTCTGAGGGTCCTTGCTATTATCGACTTCTTTGCGCGGACCGCCTCCTTCCACTTACGCCTCTGCCGAGTAATCGTACTGTGGCCGGGGGGGATGTAGCATCTTTCGTGACCTTGCTAACCGCTTGCGTCTCCGGCTGACTTCGGCGGTGGCGGCCATACATTCTTCGTCCCAGCCTGGCATAACTGGGGCCTTGGGGTTGATCTTTTTGGTCGAGTAGTCGAGGGCATGCTGGATTGAATTGGTTCGTCGATGTTCCGTCGGTTGAAGGGTGTTATCTCTTCTTCGGGTATGGATATGTCGACCTCCAGTTCCACCGGAAAGGGATCCGATCCGTGGTCAAGGTCTCTTCTGAGCCAGCAACCCATCACCCTCTCGGTTAGCCCGGGTGTGGTGAAGGCCAAGTCGATTGTGCTCTCGCTCCCCGAGTGTTGGCGGGTGATGCTACCTCTCGGGAGGTGTTGTGTAAGCCCAAACGCGTCTATGGTCGCCAGGAGTGATTGTACCAATTGTTTCTCGGTTTGGTTAGTGCCGGTCCCAGCGCGTGGGCCGCCCCATTGTGGATGTGGTGTGTTTGAAGTCCCCTATGAAGATAGTTTCGTGGTGGTGATCCGGCCGCTGGTGCACCTCCAGGGCCTGCTTCATGGTGTCTATTGCAAGTCTTTCGCCGACATTGTCTGGCTGATTGTATATGTTCATGATGCGTATGCTGCTAGTCCTTAGGGGGTCAGCGTCGTCAATGGTAATGTCGCAGAGGATGGGTATCTTGTGTCATGAAGCCCATGGGCCAGCTCACGCTGACCCGGGGCACTCTTCTGTGCACAAACATGCATACTCGTGTCTTGCCATGGGGGGCCTTCAGGGGGGTTTGGAATGCGACGCGATATGGTCATGTTGATTTTTCGGGTCTTCAGGGGTGAAAACCACTTTTTGAAACGGCGACATCTTCAGCGACGCGTCAAAACGTTATAATCGGTATCAAAAGGTAGCTGATGATGTCTATTATAACTTGGCGATGCTTTGATGCGTGTATTTGGAGTCTATCGTGGGTGAATCAAGTGTAGGGGGTACCCTGACCAAATGTGTCAAGGTTTCGGTGGTAGTAGGGATCCTCCTCCATTGCAGACTGCAGTGAGCTCCCCTTCAAGGTAACGGGTATTTTTGAGCATTGAGTGGTATATCTCAGTATAACCCCACCTCCCCCCCCCCACCTCTCCCCACCTCTCCAATTTCTCCTCACTTCCAGGGTTCCCTTCCTATGCCTCTCCCATTTCCACCATTTCATTATTATTATTACTTTATCAGAAATACATTCCGGATCATCCTTCCTCGTTGAAGCAATGAGGGCCGAAGACAGTGAGCACAACGGAAATAGCGAGGGGGGCAAGTGGCCTATAAGAACGGGCTTGTACACAAAGGGTTTGCAAGGAAGGCAAGGTGTAGCGGGGTGACAGCGAGGTCCTACAGCGGCCATGCAGTCCTCAAGAGCGGCGACGTGGTATTCATGAATTGTGTATAGCTCCACGGATCAGACACCTGATTTGAGAAGACTGTCTCATTCATGAGTGAGCATAGCTGATTTGTCTGTCAATCCGGAACGTCCGATTTACGAGTTGCAGATCTTTATGCCTAAAAGACGTGACACCTGAGATTATTGAAAATCAGTCTTTCAAGCAATGAACGAGTCGACACTCTGCTTTGCTTACCCAAGATAGATTTCAAATCAGTCACATCGGGCCTCTGCTCCTACCCCACTTCCTTGAGGACCACCCGCGCACAATCCTGGCTTCAATCTGTTCTTTTTGACGAAATCGTTGCGAACGGTAAGGCGGCAAAATCGCGATAGACCGCAGCTTCCTCATGGAAGGCCTTTTCTTCCAGAAAGCTGGCCATTGCCGCCTTGTTGATGAGGTGGTGGTGGTTGAACTCTCGTCTCACCGCCGCCATCGAACCTCTCCACGACAGGAAGGGAATCCCGATTGACCGTTCCAGCAAGTCCTCATCTATTTGAGAGAAATCGCGAGATATTTGCCAGATGTCACAGTTGAAGCGCCAGATACCTGTCTCGATATTTACATGTGTCGAGTGGCGACAGAACTTGGCAGTCGCGGCTCTGAAGTGGTCGATTTGGGTGGCGTCAATGAGTCGGAGATTGTATTCGTAGAATCGAGCGGACTCACCAGAGTCGACCCGACGACGTTGCAGATGGGCTGGGATTTTGGATACGTCCGCCTCGGCAAGCCATACCAAGGGAGCCAGTGTCTCTTGCAGAGCTGTTGGGACCCTGATTAGACCCTCTGGCCTCCATTCCGAGGGGCGGATTGCGGCCAGGCTTTCCTCGAAGAGCGTGCCTTCGAGTCTGAGCTGCCGGGCACTGTTCTGGTGCAGCTCCAAAAGCCGACTCAAGATTCCAAGTGTCTCTCTAGCATCTTGCAAAGTCCGTTTCCGCTCCATCTCGGACTTATCTAGCTTTTCGGGCCAGAAGAGCTGCGATCGGTTGCTCGTCAGCTGTCTTCGCTCGCTTTCCTTCTCGGCGATCAAGTCGCCAGCCTTTTTCACTTTGATTTTATATGCGTTTTGATCAGACTCGGTTAAGATAGCTCTCTCAAGTGCCTCTAGCATCTTCTTGGCGCCTTGTATGCTCCTGCGTTGGCACAGCGCCATACAAGCGCGCACCTGATGCTCGGCATCATGAGGTTCTGCCCTTGGAAGGTAAAGCAGCTCCACGTCCGTTAGTCGGCTGATAGCGACTAGTTGGTTGTAGAGTGGTCTTAGGATCCATCTCGAGATCCAAGATGGCGCCTTTTCTACAGGACTTCGCTGGGATTGAATGATAGCCAATTTCTTCAAAGTCAGATCGAATTGCTGGTTAATATGGTCCCGTTGGACCGTAAACTCCTCCATAGAGCCAGCAAGAGACGGGAACAAGGCGTCCGTGGCACTCTGAACTGCGTCTGTAGGCAGCAATTAGGATCGGGGTTAAAATCATTGTCCGGTTCGTTGGAAGATCGAAAGGAGAAACCTACAGAGTGCATGGGAAACCGATCCGTTTTCGCAGTCGGTGAAGTCAAAACTCCGGTCGCGGGCCTCTTGGAGGTCGCTCAGGAGAGGCACAACGGCGGTGGGCCAGACCATCAAAGTCTTTATATGAGGTTTGAGATTCTGTCCAGGGTCAAGAGTCTCAAGCACGGTGCGATTGTAGACCTCATAGTGCCAGGAAGGGCCAGGCATCTTCGTCCACGCATGACCGGCATAGCTGGCATCCTCCCCGCACAGATATCGAAGGGAGACCTCCGGGTCGAGCCAGGAGTTGAAGGCCTGGTATAGCAGGCATATACAGAAAAAGCAGGGCAGCAGAACGACCAAGAAAAACCATCCCTTCTTGGCCTTGATTTCCAGCAATGTGCTGTGCACCAGGGAGACCAGATATTGATGCTGAGCCCTCCTTTGTTCTTGCTGGTTTGCCCGTCTTAGGCCGAAGGTTTCGAGAGTCATTTTTTTTCTTCTTTTTGGGACAGCAATGACGGGTCTGAAGTAGGAAATACAAGAAACTCCCTTGTTGAGACCGTCAGCGAATGCAAGTTGGAGTATGAGTTGGTCGACATCGTAGGCGAAAGACGGTCTTTTGTTGGAATTCCTACGGGAGCGCTAAACCTAATCGGGTAACAGGCGAATGACAATTTTGCAACGGTTTTCACATGTTTTTGAATCCTTCCACCCTGCCTAGTCTCTTCTTAGGCTCGCTGTTTACATGTCCAGAATTGGTGTTGGGGTCATGAATATCCCATATCCCAGATCCCCTATCCCCTATCCCGCTATCCCCACCCTTGCTTCTGCTTCGGATCACAATCTCAGGGACTCACGATTCGGAGGCCTTATTGGATGAGACTGGAAATAAACATCCCATCATATTGGACATACCGCGCCATCATCCAAGTCCATCTCCTTCTCTCTCTCTCATTGCAGTCGGCGATCGCCAGGGTGAAAAAAGGCGGGACAATTGCTGGATGCTTTACCCTCTTCTTGCGTAGTGGGATATCGGCCTGTGGTCTTCTTCCTGGGTACGTCCCCCCTTCTGTCACGCTCCATCCATTCATCTCAGCGTGGCGTCCGTCCATCTAGGATTGGATACGATCATCGGTGGTGATTCGTGCCATTATCTTGGTCACTGCCTCTTTTCCGAAGTCGCACTACAGCGTTCATGCCTCATCGATCTCCTCGGTGTACATCTGAGAGATTTGGTGCTTGTACGTGTGTTCATGTATGGTTTCTTCTGAAGCGCTGGTCCGTCAGAGATGTGACTCCTCTTGTCGGGAGCGTCATTGTCAGGATTGGATTCAGAATTCACTGCCGTCGCACCATCATACGTAGATGCACCGCTTGATGACTTGGTCGGATTTGTATCGACCGGGTCTGTCTCTTCGCCTGCCGGTTGCTGTTGCTGCTGCCGCTGCCCACCCACCATATTTCCCATTTTCCCCCAAACCCATCGAAAGCATTGGATCGACAACCACAACCCGGCCACTATTAGAATAGAAAAGAGAATGCTCTTGAGCCATGGTAGAGTATGCGAGGTGATGGCCAAAATGAGGTCTTTGAACCTCGTCTTGGCTTCTGTATAATGAGGACAGATTCGAGAAACGTCTTCGCATACATCTTTGAAAGTCCTTCTCTGAAACCTACTGAAGGGATTACCGTCCCTGTTCCGATATCTGTCAACTCCAATCTTGCACTGTGTGAGAACCCGGCAGGCGCTGTCGGGGGTGATGGTGAAATTCTCCTCAAGATCATTCGAGGCAGCGTAAGCGATGATGGCACGCAAGTCAGCAGGGTCAAGCGCCATTCTGATGCCTTGCTACGACCAGAGTAAAGCCGGCTAGGAGTCAAACGTGGAGCAGAAGGAAACCAATCAGGATCTGCAGAGAGTAGGTCAAGACTCCCGGATTGCGGCATCGGGTGTGTGTGTCCCACATTGACACTCCGACCGGTGTCGCTCCAAGACTCGCCACTGCCAAGCATTTCCCCTTACGTGGCTTTTTAGCTGGAGCAAGCCCGAGACCTGCGAACGCGCCGAGCTCAGGCTGGCCCGAAGGGCTGCAAACCCCAGCTTCATCTTTCACGTGGAGCGAATCGGCAGGATGCGCACGAATCTCACTTTATGCGTGCATTAAACCCGAGTGATTGGCAAATCCGATCTGAACTGTACGTAAAAGCAAATACCACTCAACAGATTCTCTTTCTGGGTCTTATATCGCACCCAAGGCAAAGTCGATGTACTCCATCAACGTCTTCCTTCGACTAGATTATCTCCCGCCCCCTCACCCCCCGATTATTCGAAACTGCGGTCAAGGCCAAGTTGAGATCAGACTTCGACGATGCCTTGATGTCACATTGCGCTCAAACCCTGACAAAAACTCGACGCGATGTTGACCTTGATTCTGGATCCTCATGTACAGGCTCTATGGCAACGTGACGCAGAAAGCGTCCTGCAAAGCCTGCAAGATCTAGAAGCAGACCTGCAATACCGGACCAAACAACCGTAAGTCTTCGTCGGAGCAGAGCAACTGGCGTTGGTCCAACGCAAAAGCCTAGGTTTGAAGGCATTAACGCTCTGATCAAGCCACTATCGAACAATCCGGTACCTTGCCAATCAAGTGACAAGAAGCCAAACACGAATGCTGCAAGTTCTACACAAGACCGTCCAAGCTCGGAGGACCAAGCACAATCTTCTCAAGAGCGCCCTTTCCGGCGTCAAGGAGCCCAAAGGACCTGCAAGCTCTGCCCATGTCCTTGAGCTTCATACCGGGCGAAGAGCATGCCGACAGCTCTCAAAACAACAGTGGCGAGCCAATCATCGATGCAGCCAGGCTGGTGGAATGGGCCTGGTGACATCATCTCGAGCGCAGCTATCACCACAAGAACGAGCTTGGGATACTATATACTATACCTATGGATTACCGGAAAGTGGTGTCACGCGAGGCGATTGCTACGATTGACCCTGAAGTGGACGTCGAGCTTTGGCCAAAATGATCGAGGGCAATAGCCATCGCGCATTTCCTCTGTGAGAAGATTGAGTGGGCATAAAAGGTAGAGGAGCGAGCCATGTCCCACGCTGGTGAAGGCTGAGAGAGCCTTCATGCAGGTTTTCGACTGGAGGAAAGTGCCAATTGATTCGCCATCATACTGAATCGTGTATAATCGACTGCCTCACTTGCTAGAATGGAGCAGAAAGTAACGAAAGTCGGAGATCAGTCGGTGCGGAAATGCGTGCGGCCGTGATTGGGAGACCTCAAGCAGCTCGAGGCACCAAGACTTATCATCTTCATATCTCCTTTTCCATCAGCTTTTGTGCGAATGGTGGGGTAGTGTCCTGAGGGACGGGTGCGCAGTGAAGAGAGAAAGGAATCTAGTTGATGAGCTTGGTATGGATGGAGGTGGTGGTCACTTCAAAAGGTTCCAGAATTAGGAAAAGCATGCTGAAATATATCGGACGTTCTGTTTCAATGCGGACGAAAGCTGCTTGTCATCCATGCTCGTGGACGGGTATACTGCTAAGGCTTCATTGTACACGAAGCGATGGTCTTCTCATCTTTGTTTCATGATCACCCTCAACAGCCTCCCGCTCTCAGTATGCATATGCCGAACATATGTCTCGCCAGCGCGTATCTCGATTCCATCATGCTCCAGCGCCTGATATCCTGCTTCACACATCTGAGATCTTTCAGTCGTATCTTCTTGCAACTTGCGGAAAGATTTGCCGGAATCCCAGAAATGCGTGCGGCGCTCATTCACGATGTTGGCCGCTTTGCGTTCCAGATCGGCCAAGGTGCTGGCTGCCTTATTGCGACAATTTGCATAGGCCTCCTCCAACTCGGTGTTGGCATGACTCCATTCCTCTATCGCTGTGGTTGCGTTTGAAGACGAATTGTGCAAGCTTTCAATACCTTCGAGAAAGCGATTCGCCAGCTCCTGACCTTGGCAGATAGCGGATCTCTGGAGTCTTGACACGGTCTCGACTTTGTCCTTTGCTTGTGAGGCAAGGTCGACATAGCGATCAATCTGACCTTCGTTTGAAACGTGTCGCTTCGTAATCTTGTACGTCGAATGCGCCGTCAGCGAGATGGGTTTCCCAAGCATCATCACAGGACTACAAAGTCTTTGCTGCTTTGAAGCGAAAGGATCCGGGAAGATGGTAAAGATCGTGTCGAGCTTGTCGCCATCATAATAGCTCGTCATGGCGAGGAGGATGCCTAAAAGCACGATAGCGCCTAGCGTAATCAAATACTTGTGCGATGTTCCTACACAAAGCGTTGGCTGAGCTTGTGCTGACACCCGGGAGCAACCATGATTTCAAGGATACGTACCGATTCTCCACTTTGGATGTTCAAGGATTAGCTGGGGAGCTTCTTCCATCCGCGTGTCTTCATTCTGCATAATCTCTCCCTCGGAATCATGCAGATAACTATCTGCTACTCTAGAAGCATTCCTCTAAACACTTCTTAGCGGGAGCGTCTCACCCCCACGCTCTCTTCTCGAAGACTCACGCTACGTACACCGTCCGAAAGCCCGGAGGGTAATGTGTCGAGCCAGCCATGGATATTTGCAACCTCTCTCACAGATCGTGACTGACTACTGTCGTTTTCGTTGTTCACCAAGGTGTTGTCTTCCCCCACCAAGGTATCATCGTTGTTTGATTTAACGACAGGTTCAGTCGGAGTATGAGTCCTCGACATCTCAGCGACGGCGCGTCTAGCCCGTGCGCGGAGTATGACACCGAGCTTCTTGGTGTCCTAAGCAGGCTCTCAGCTTTCACTATAGGATGGAAGGCGGTCAATGCTCACGTCTATGGTACACACTTGAGCCATCTGCCTGAATGGCTTGGCTGTCGTGGTCGGACCAGATGTCTTTGCAGCAGCCCAGGACGATAATGATAATTGCGATGCACTCAATGTTACGGAGCCATTGAGTCAAGGATCGAAGATGAAGATTGTAAGGTCGTCAAGTACGGAGCCTGGAGAGCGTGTCTGTTGTGATTGCAACTTTACGCTCTAGGCATGACCTTAGGGCAATCATGCACTAGCTTGGCACTGCTTTGTTGCGGATTTGGAACCAAGTCTTGGCAAAATGCTCTGCGAATATATATTGACTAGTAGTCGGCCCCCCCCCCCTGCCGGGGCTGGGTGCAGAAGACATGCTTAGGATTTAGATTCTTCAATGAAATTACGGTGTTTTTGGCCTATAAATATGGGAGAATACAGGACTTAGGCAATACCTCAAACATGTGAAGAGCTTGCTTATAACTTAAGGTCTTTATCCAGATTGCGGTATTTTTGGCCTGTCCAAATAAGAGCATGCGGGGATCAAGTATATCTTCAAATGGACGGGGGTTTGCTGAAGGGCTTACTTAGCTCTCAGGATCTCCATCACAAACGCGGTGTTTTTGGCCTGTCCAAATGGGAGCATGCGGGGCTTAGGCATGGCTTCAGACCGGTGAGGAGCTTACTTACGGTGATTCTCACGGTGATTCGAGTGGTGATTCGAGTGGTGATTCGAGTGGTGATTCGAGTGGTGATTCGAGTGGTGATTCGAGTGGTGATTCGAGTGGTGATTCGAGTGGTGATTCGAGTGGTGATTCGAGTGGTGATTTCAGTGGTGATTCGAATAGGTGCAGGTCCAAATGTCAATAAACGGGCTCAGCCCTACCACGTCGCAATCGCAAAACATCATATAAATCACCACTTTTAATACTATATTACTTATATTTGTCCTTTTTAAACCAAAAAAAAAGCTATAAATAGGTAAATATTTATTCTTAAATATTTGATTAATAGAATATAAGATTTCGATAATTTTGGTGGATATACCCAAATATAAGAAATACGAGATTTGTAAGGTATAATTACGTAAGGACATATTCCTATTTAGGACTCTTAGTATTGTTTAAATTAAAAGAGAAGATAAACCCTTAAAGAATACAAAGTTGATATTTAAAATATTTTCGAAGCACTATAAATAATAAGGCTTTATATCGATATCAATAAATAGAAATTCTATATATTAGAAATAAATATTTTTAATATTATTATATTTATTGAAAATCTTAAAATAAACCTTTCTAAAGTTTAAATTATTTTCGATTAAGTCTAATAAAGATATTAAAGTAAATATAATTATTTGTCGGTTCTTATAATTTTTACTACCGGTTTATTAAAACCTTCTCAAGGATCATAAAACCTGTATATTAATTGATATAAAAAGACCTTAAATTGAAATAAATAATAATTTATAGAATAACTTTTAATAAATTAAAAAAAGGTATTATTACCACTTTTGTATTAATATATTTTAATTAAAATTATATAATATTCGAATTATTATTAATCAGTTGAAAATATAAAAGACAGATTTTAAATATACGGATATCGTTAAAAAAAATTATAAATAATAGAATTTAAAACTATTTTATAAAGATTAAAAAGCTTATATAAAAATAAGTATAATAAGTTACTACTTTGAAAAATAAGTATAATAAGTTACTACTTTAATTATACATATATTTCTTTAGAGAAAATAGAAAACCACTATGTTAATCTAGAAATTTAAGTTAATATTATTTTTATTAAATAATAATTATAGAAAATATACATATTAAATACATTTTATTTTTAATAAGATAGAATTCTATTTAATTAATAAAGTTTTATATATTAATAAAGCTCTTTTTAACACTTTTTTTTATAAATCTATAATAAGTTAATATTAAAAAAACGAATATATTAAAAATTAAAATAAAATCGTTAATAGCGAATGCTTTACTAGATATATTATAAAAAGTAATATTTTACTTAATTATAACCGAATTTATATATTTAATAGATTCGTTATTAACGTCCTTTATAAGATTTATACTTAACTAATATTTATTTATTTTGGAATCAATTAGGTTATAAGTCTTATCTATTATTTTTATTTTGTTTTATAATTATATATTATAGTTCAAAAATAGGTTTATAATTACCAAAAAAAATAATTTAATGCTCCAAGCAATATAAAACCGGATTATTCTATTTCCTCCTAATATTAAAATTAATAAAAGAAGGATCTTTCTACAGACTTTATTATAGGTTTCCCAAAGTTTAAAAAATTATAATATAACATCTATAATTTATAGTTAATCATGAAAGGATCGTTTTTATTATTTTATTTCGGATCAAAAAAACTATATTTGTAAAAATACTAATTAAAGTATTTCTTTATTAAATATATTAATAAGAAAAATTATTATATATTAATTATATTTCATAAAAATATTTAATTTATATTAGGTTTATAGAAATACTTATATAAAGACCTTTATATTTATATTATATGTTGACCTATATACTATTTAAAAAAGGATAAACAAATAAAATATATAAATTAAAATCTGAAAATTAAACTTTATATTTATTCTAATAAATATTAAAACAATTGTATTAATTATATTAATATAATCGACCTTTTAACTAATAATTAAGAGTTAATAGTTGTTAAGATATTATTTTTCTTTTTTAATAAAGGTTATTATTTTCGTATAAGCTTTATATCGAGCAATACCGTTTCCTTTATTATAAAAGAACGTTTTATTAATAGAACCGCTAATAATAATATAAAATATATAATTTGAAGTATTATGTTATAATTAAAAATTTTAGAAACCGTCAGAGTGCAAGACCGGTCCAAGTGAATGGGTGGAAAGAGTAATATTACTAAGAGTAAAGAATATTAAGGTATAAAAAAGGAAGGAAAACGAAGGTTTTTACTCGCTTTATACTTTAAATTTATAATACCTATAATAACGTAATTAAATCCGTATATAATATTGATTGATTAATTGATTGATTCATACTACGGATCTAGCTAAGTTAATTCCGGCGTTCCTTAATACGCGGCCTTTTGGCCTTACTGGTAACCGCAAAAACCTGACACTTATAACGTTAAGGTAAAAACCGGCTTCTACCAGGCCTCTACCCTTCACCCCTTAAAGTAAAGGATATTAACGGCCGTTTAAAAAGTAATAATCTATTAATATATTTTTTATATTTTAGCTTCCTTAAGAAAATCCATAATATTACGATTATATTCTTAGAAAGGTTACTTTTAAGCTTTTTACTTTTTTATTCCTTTATATATCTATATTACCTTAATCTTACGTAATACCTTTAAATATCCTTATTAATATTTACGCGCTTAATATATACCCCTTTTATATTATTATCGTTATTAAATTTTTTAAAAACTTTTAATAAAGGTTTATTATTATATCTTTACGGTTATAGAAAATGTTTTCCGGTTTATATAATTAACGTAATTAATTTCCGTTTCTCCTTTTCTTTTTTAACCGGTAACGGGCCTTCTTTATAAGGTCTTTAATAACCTTATTTATTTTTATAATAAGGTTAAATTATAATAATAGTCCGGTAAATATTATAAACTTAATAATTACTTAAATACTTTACTTTATAGATAATATTTAATAATAATTATAAATATTAACTTTTACGATAAATCTTAATTTAATTTCCGTAAATAAAAAATAAAAGATAAAAACATATATAATATTTTACTTTCTTTATTTACACTTATATCCAACGTTTATCCGACCTTTAATATATATAGTAAATAGGAAGTAAATTAAATTATTCTTACCCGTCCGGAGTTAAATCGTTAATACGTTATTATCCTTTTTTATAATATTATAATAACGGAGATATTTATTAATAATCTTTTTATCGTTAAAAATTAAATAACGATAATTTTAAAATATAAAGTTTTTATATTTTTATTAACGTTTAATTTACTTTATTATAACTTATAAAGTAATTATTATAGTTTTTATTCTTTAAATCCTTTTAATTTTAATTTCTTTTACGTTTAATAGGAGTTTATATACGTTTAAATTAACCTCCGGGATATTAATAAGGTTAATTTCCCTTTTAATTTATTCCTATTTTATCTTAATAAAAAAAAATATTTTTAATTTACTTTTTTTAACTTAAAACTTATTAAGATTCCGGCGGATCCGTCCGTTTCCTATTATCGTAATTAAGTATATACCTTTTTTTAGCTTTATTTAAACGATTATTTAATTTAATAAAACCTCGATTAATAATATAAAAACCTTAGATTTTAATCTTAAAATAAGGGTTACTTTATAAATATTATTAATTACTTTTAAATACCGGTTCTAGACTTTCTATAATATTTAAATTGGCTCTTTCTTATATCCCGGAGTATTTTTAAATATATATTAAATAACTATAACGTATATTATAATTAGCTTTATTACGGCTTAATATATAGTCCGGGCCTTTTATAACGTAGCTTTTTATATTAATATAACGAGATAAATAAGGCCTTTTTTTTATGAAGTTATTTTCTTTTAAACCTTTTTTATATAGTCCTTTTAATTAAGCTTCTTATTTACTTAAAGGTTAAAGATTTTAATATTAATATCCGGCTTTATCGTAATTTTACTTAAATTTATTATAATTATTATATTATATAACTTTAAACTTTTAATTATATAAATAAGCTCGTATTTATATAGCGTAAATTAAGCTTTATAAGTTTTTATTTATTAAAGATAAAGTTTATAGGTTTATTTTAATTCTAAATAATTTATACGTATAAAAATATTATAAATTAAAAGATAAACGTTATTAATAAAGTTTTTAATTTAAATTTTTTATTTTAACTTAATAAACTCCTTAATTAATAAACCGTTAAAGGATAAAAATAATATAAAAAAAATAAATAATCCTTAAGGAATCCCCGTTATAATAGGCTTTATTAAGTTTATTTTTTATTTTAAGTTAACTAATATAATTCGGTTACTTAAAAAAAATTTTATTTACTTAATTAAAAAAAATAATATTCTTTTCTTTTTTAAGTTATATAATAATTTTTAATAATTTACTTTATTAAAAATATTTATAATATTAAGAAAAAGAAAACTTATAATATATTACTTCTTATAACTTTATATTATATATATACCGTCGATTAATCTTTTAAAAGCTATTTTTATTTATTAATTTTTCCTTATCTTTATTTATTAATTAAGAAAAAGTCCGTAATTCTTTATATAATTATTAAGGATCTTCATTATTACCGTTTTTAAAGCCTTCTTTAATATATAAAAGAATATAATAAGTTTATAAGACTTTATTTTAAAATAATCCGGCTTAATAAACTTCTTAAAAATAATTATATTATTTCCTTAAACTTATATAAATAATAACCGACGTTAAAATATATTTAAAAAAAAAAATAAAAATCCTTTTAAATAATAATATTATTATTAATAAAAATCCATTAAGGATTTTATTTAATCCCGGGGCTTTATTCTTTTTTAATTTATTAATCGCTTTAATTATTATATTTTATATTATTATTTTATTTATTCATACGGGGTTAAAGTATATAACTTTATTAATATCGTTTAAATTAACTTTTAACGGAGGGGGGAAAAATACTCCTTTAAGGGCTTTAATTTTACCGTTAAAGGTATTAATTAAAATATTATCGGATTTCTTAAAAAGTAGGAATTTAAGGATAAACTTTAATTTCTTATTTTATTCTTTATTATACTTTATTAACTTTTAAATATTATAAAGTAAAACCGCTAAATTATATATTATAAATTAAAAGTATATTTATTTAACCTTTTTAATAATCTTTTCCTTTTTTTTTTTAAATAATCTTTAATTAATTAAATATCTTTTAATTCTTATACTTAAAAGTTTACTTTATTAACCTTTTTACTTTTATAATTATAGTTATATATCCTCTATTTTAGTAAATTTTAGCTCTTTAAGAAGGCTTTATTATTAAAATTATTTTATTAATTAATTTATTTAATATTTTTATTATTTATTTTATAAAAAAATCGATCCGGTTTTTATTATTTAATTAAGGGAGATTAATAAATTATATTATTATTTCCTCCGTTTTTATATAAACCTTTATTATTTAAACCGTTTTTTATGCTTTTTTTACCGGTAGCGATAAAATTATATTAATAATTTAATCTAGAATTATTTATATCGGTATATAATTTAAGTTATATTTTAAGTCCTTTTATAGCTTATACTTTATAACCGCGTAAATAACCCCTTTTATATTAAAGGTTAAATTAATCGTTATTTTAAATTTATAACCTTTTTACGTAATAATCTTTTATAATATTAATAATAAAAAGTTAGCTTAAGCGGTAATTATTAATAAATCATCCGATTTAACGTAATTCATTATATACCCTTCCTTATTCTATATATAATAATATAGATTAAAGTCTTTAAGTAATATATATTTATTTAAGGTAATTAAAACCTTTTTAAGTAACCGTATTATAAATGGTTTTTCTTTATTGGCCGGCGCCAGGTTATACGCGTTATAAATATTAAGGTTGCCCTTTAAGTCTTTTTCCTTTATAATACGGAGTATATAAAGGTTTTATAAAGGTTTCTACCGTAATAAGTAACGTCTTAGTTATTTACGTTGAGCCGCTTATTCATAAAGAAGCATATTCTGGTTATCTTATCCCCCTTAAAGGTTAAATAGAATTTTTCCCCCGGGTTAATGGATAAATATATATATAAGTTATATAATAATTTTTATATTATTATAATATTAATATTTTCGACTTTTTTAAACTTAAATATTGGTATTATTGCTTTAATTCCCTTATTACGGACGTTATATTATATTATTTTTAAAAGCGTTAATATATTATATATTAACTTTTATAAAAACTCCTTTATTTATATTTATTTAAGTTATAGACTTTTTATTAAAGTTAAGCGTTTTTTAATTTAATATTTTCCCGGTTATTATTAAAGACGTAAAACGGCCGGCCTTTAAAATCGGGATTATAAAAAACTTCCTTTTTTTTATTTTATCCGTTATTATTATTTACCCCTTATTATTTAATTAATTAAATTTATATTTTAAAATTATTTTTAATTAACCCGTTAAATTAATTCTGTACGTATTATACTATTGGATTTTCACGGTTATCCGGGTTTCTTTACGTTTAATTTCCTTAATTCTTATTATATATTTAAAATCCTATATTAAGTATTTTTCCTTTTTATATATAATATATTTAAATACGTTTTTTATAAGCTTTTTAATTATTAACTTTATATATTTATAAGTATTATAATCCTTAATATAAATTATATATTTTATAATATTAAAATATTTTATAATAATATATTTATAATTTTAATATTTAAAATATTAATAAATATCCGCCGCTTTATTTTATAATTAAATTATTTTAAAAGATCCCCTTTTAATAATCTTTTTATTTAGGATATTATTATATACTTTTATTAACGTTACGTTTAATATAATAATAAAATATTTCTTTATATATTTTAAAAAATTAAGTTTCTTTATTATTATAGGAAGTTTATAATTAACGATCTTAAACTTTAAGTAAAGAACCATATTCTCCTTTTTTATATTCTTTAACGTAATTTTTTTTTAATTTTTATAAAATATAATAAATATATTTTATTTATTATAATAATAAATAATTACCTTAAAATTTTAATTAATTTATATTTTCTTTTATTAATTTAAACCTTAAACTTCTTTAAGTTTTCTTTTATTTTTAATAATATTATATTAAGGAAAATATCCTTATTTTATAATTTATATATTATAATAATTTATTTTATTAATAATTCCGTTATTATTTTAAAAGCCTTTATTAATTATAACGGGTTTATTTCCGTAATCGCGTTTTTTTCCTTATTATTAAATAAGCGGATTATTATTATCTTTATTTTCTTTAATATAATTGCTTTTTCCTCCGTTATCTTTTTATTTTTTACCGTAAGTACTTTTTTTATTACTTTTATTGCTTAACTTTCTTTCACTTAAGGGGTTACCGCTTTCGTACCTTTATTTTATACCCTTAATTTTAAACCGCTATTTTTACCCTTTATTAACGCTTTTACTTCTGCCTTTTAAAAGCTTTATAAACGCTCCGCTTCCTTTAATTTTATTTTTATTTTTATATAAAAGTTTTTTATACTTTTTAATTTAATCTATAATATCGGTTAAGTCTTTAACGTAATATCCTTCCACTTTACCGTAAGGAGTCCTTTTAAGGCCTTTACCGCCTCCTTTACCGCCCTTTTACCTTTATTTACCTGGCGATATACCGTCTCCGCCTTTTACTTTTAATCCTTTAAGGTTTTATCCTCTTTATTAGTTTTATTTCCTTTTTATATATCCTTAATAATACTTTTACCGCAGTCTTCCCGCCCTTTCCCCCCGTTTATACCCTTCGTTACCAATGTTTTACCGGCCTTTTTACCCCCTTATTTACCTATTATTTCCGTATTATTATTACGCGTATTTTATTAACCTTAATTCCCTTACCTATTTTAAGTATTATCCGGTTTATTATTATTATATTACCCGTACGTATCATCGCCGTTTCTATTAATATAAGTTATTTACTTATTTATTATTTTATTCTTAATTACCACGTTACTTCTACTTATCGCACTTAATATATTTCTCTTATTGTTATTAAAGTTATACGTGTACGCATCGTTTTAGACCTCTAAGGTCCCTTTGTTCGTCGCCATTCAAGGTATCATTCGTATATAATATAAAATAACGTAATAGTAGTTATATTATAATTAATATATTATAAATAGCGTTATAAGCATATTAACTAAGTAAACCCTTATAAACCGAATAATAATAAAAGCCGCGGAGCCGGAAAAGGCTTAATAACTTAAATCCAAGTTAAATCTAAGTTAAGTCTAAATTAGGACTCTAATATTACCCCTTCTTTAAAGTAAAAACTCACTTTCGGATTTATTATATAATCTTAAGCTTTTAAATATTATTAAATTCTATTGGTCGGAATAACAATTTAATAAAACATAAGCTTTTAAATATTTCGTATTTAAATTAGTTTTAAAGCGGTAATGGTAATAATATTAATTAATGAATCTATAAAAGTAAAACTTAAATATTATTTATATTATTTATAACAATCGTTTATACCGTTTTAAGTATATTCGAACTTTAATCTATCCCTATAATATTAAATATTATTTAAATCCTTTTTTATTTGACTAACTTTATATTATAATTTCCTTTTTTTATTTATATATTAAGAACTTAAAATCTTATTTAATTTATATTCTTTAATTCTAAAATTATTAATAATAATTAATTTCAAAAGTAATAATTTTTAATTAAATAAAAAGAGTTTATTTATATTAAGGAATTTAATTGAATTATTAAGATAAAATATAAAGTAAATTTTAAAAGATTTTAAAACGTTAAGCTTATATAAAGAGTTATATTAAATAAGAAAGTTAAATAATTTTAAGCCTTTGTAATTTAGCTTTTTATTAAGTCGATTAATAATAAGATCCTGGGTATTAATTATTACCTTATTATTAATTTTTAAATCGATATTTTTCCGCTTTTTATTTATTTATTGAATAATTATTTTTTTATAAATAAGTTAAATTCTATCGAACCTTATCAAATATATTTTATGTTATAAATAAAATATTAATAACTTTTATATTTAACGTTTTTTTATAATAATATACATTTTATTATTTAGATAAAAAAAATTTTTAAAATAAAACTTTTATTTAAGTAGAAAAGCGATATTTTAATACTTTAATTAATAAAACTATTATTAAAAAACTTTAATATTAAGAATTATTTATTTTAATTATCTTAAAAGTAATTTGCGTAAAAACGTAATTCCTTTTTAATTTCATAATTTATACGTTTTAATTAATTATCCGTTTAAATATAATATAAAATAAACGTTTTAAGATTAATATATAATTAATATAATAATAATCTTTATATTTTATTTATAAGTTAAGGGTTTTAATCCGATATAATTAATAAAAATAATTTATAATATTTAAAGATTTTTTTAATCAATAGTGAAGCTATTTTTTATAAAAAAAGTCCCTTTTTTTACTTTATAAAGAATATAATATTTTTCTTTTATAAGTTTATTTATTACCGTTATAATAATATTTATAGATTTATTTTTCAGAAAACCTATAATAAAATCGTATATTAAGTCTTTTTATCGTTAATTAATAATTTTAAGTTAATATAAAAGACTAATAGGCTTTTAATAAAACGTTTTTGCTTAAAAATAAACGTTACAATTGAAAATATTTTTATTACTCTTTTTCTTAAGAGTAAATTAATAACAATATTTCGAAGTTAATTTGAATATACGATTTCTTCCGGGGTATTTATTCGTTAATTCGTTATAAGTATATTTCAAGACTTTAATATAAAAAGACAAGGGAATTTAAAGTTTATTACTTAATTTTAAAACGTTGTCTTTTATATAAATATATTTAAAAGATATTTTTTTAAAACGTTAAAAACGGCTAATAATAGAAACGGTTTTAAAATCAGTTAAATCAAGACTAATTATATTTATTCATTTCATTTATTAATAAAAATTAACCGATTTTAATATTTCTAAACTCAGTTTTGTTTTTTTTTTCCCCTTTCGTTTAAAATTATAACTTTAAATTAATTAAATAATAAAAACGTTTAATATTAAGCTTTAATACGGTTATTATTATCCCTTTTTAAATAATAATTAGATAATTTTATTAAAACGTTAATTTTATTATTAAATTTATAAATTATTTTAAAATTAAATTTAAATAAAAAGCTTAAAAATTAAATTTATCTATAAAAAGGCTTTTATTATTTAAAAAGATAATTTAAAAATTTAAATTTAAATATTTATTATTTTTAATTTAAATTTTTGATTTTTAAACTATCGGATAATAATTAATAATTCCTTATTATAAATCTTATAATTATATTTTATAAATAATATCGTTTTATTATAGAGTATAATAAAATATAATAATTTATTATTTCCATATTAAAAAAGAACTTTATTAAATATATAATCCGAAAAGTCTATTTTAAAAATAATTTCTTTCGTTTTATTAAAATATCGGAAAATTGATATAGTAATTAATATTTTACGTAAATCTTTGAAAGCTTTTTAATACCTTTTAATTTAAATAAAAGGAATATTTTTCTTAATAAATTTTATTAATACTTTAATTTCATATGAAAAACTATATATAAATTATTTAAAGAAATTATAAAAACTAATAAATCTTTAAATTCTTTTAAAATTTATAAATATAAGTTATTTTTCAATTATACCGATTTTTTAATAATTAATTTTAAGATTTTTAATAATAATAATAAGGTTTAAAAACTTAGTGTATCCTTTATATATTAAACTTTTATCTTTTAATATTTATTTATAGTCCCGCTCAACGAAGCTTTATAATTACTTTTTTAATATATTTTATATATTCTTTTTTAATTTTATTATAAATTAAAACATTATTTAAATAAATTCAATGAAAACTATTAAAGTAATTAAATAAAAAATTATTTATATATTATTAACAAAAATCGGGGCTATTAATTAATTTAAAAGAAAAGGTATAATTTTTGTTAGAGAACTAAGTCTCTAAGTACATAGCATCACGGTTTGCGGTATGCATAAGCATAGCGGGTAGCTTCCGCGGGGGTCTTGGCGCGCACTTACTTAAATTCATAGCCACCTACCTAGCTAGATAATCAATTATATACTTACCACCAAACGGTTCCTCACAATTTTATATTTAAAAATTCCGAAAAATATTACGAAAATAATAAAATCCTTATTTTTAAATAATGTTTTAATTTATTAAAAGTAATTATAATATTTAATTTAAATAAATATTTATAATTAATAACTTAAACTAAAACTGTATTAATTAAAAAAATAAAATATTAGTTTCTTTTAATTATAAAATTTAATACTTAATAATCGATATAAAGTTTAAAGTTTTTATTTATTTTAAAAGTAAAAATCGTAAGTAAATTGAATAATAGTTTATACAATTTAATAAAACTTTTTTTTAAATTCTTTATAATATAATCTTTAAGCTTTTAAAATTTATAATTAAATATAAAATATATACGATTATAAAATTATTTTTTTTTAAAATAAACTTAATCTTATAATTATATTTATAATAAAGTAAAAGCTTATTAGTTTTATATCGATTAATGTTAAGAATGTCATAAGTGAAATATATGATTGATGAGTGGCTATGTATACAGCTATGGATTTGAGGTATATACGCGCTAAGATTACCCGGGAGCTACCCGCTATACTTATACTTACCGTAGACTATAATGATATATATATACGTATACGCCGTTTTATAATAATATGCCGGTTAAAAGATAAAAAAGTAACGCCCTTATTATATATTATTACCCTTAATATAGTATTATTTTTGCCCTTATCGGTAATAGCTATAATATAAATGAAAATCCGAGAATATTAAAAAGTAAGAAATATAATATAATTATAAAGTATTAAAACCGTATAATATACGTATATTAAAAATCGAGAAAACCGTAAGCCAGAAATTCATCGTAATTAGCCAGGAAATAATTATAATTTTTAAGACTTAACTTTAAGTTAAATCGCTTAAATGACGTATTTCCGGTATTTTACCGGGTTATATCTGAAGGAGGTTACTATTAAGACGGCGTTTATAAGAATTTTTTATAGTTATATTTATTGGTTTTATAAAATTACATAAAAGGATTATATTACTATATATCGTAATTATTATTAACGATATATATTAAAGGCTTTTAATATTACTTATTTTATATATAGTCTATTTCTTATCTATACTTATTGTATAAGTTTTTATTTATATAATATATATAAAGCCGGCTTTAAATCGTTTTTAAAGGGTTTATTAAAGCCTATTTATGAAAAGGTTAATAAAGAACTTATAGGGTAAATAACGTTACTATAAGTTAAGCATTTTACCATAACTTAAACTTCTACAGCCTAAAGTTCTCGTATTATATATATTATATATACTTACGGGAATTGAATTAATTAATAAAAAACTAAATACTATTAATAATTAACTTTAAGAGGGTAAGTTATAAGTTATAGTTAATATATTAAAAGATTATAATAGGCTTATTTAACGTAATATAACTATTTAAATAACGTAGCAATTTAAGTATTTTATATAAATAAGTAATTAAATCTTTCTTCTTAATAACATCTATACATATATAACGTAATATATTTAGCTTACGGAGGGCTTTAATAAGGTTTAATTTAAACTTTTTAATAAGGGTATCAATAAAGACGTTAATTAAAGTAGATACTCTCTTAAATATAAATCTCTTAAAATCGGTTAATTTAACTTTATATTATGTCTTAATTAAACCACGTAATTATAAGCTAAAATTTAACTAAACGATTTTATAGCCTTTTAACTTAATAACTTAACGGATACGATTTATAAACGTATAAACGTTATTAAGTATGGGGTTATAAGTTTTAAGCTCTTTACTTCGTTAACGTATATTAAGCATAGTTATTACTTAACTTAGTAATAAATTTGGTATAGAAGGGGCGTTGCCTATATTAAAGGCTTAAGGGTTTAATAGAAACACAGGTGGATTTAATGGATTTAATAGATTCAATAGATTCAATAGATTTAACAGATTTAATAGATTTAATAGATTTAATAGATTTAATAGATTTAATAGATTTAATAGATTTAATAGATTTAATAGATTTAATAGATTTAATGGATTCGGTATATTAATCTAATGGATTTATAGGTGGTAAGTAAGGTTCTTCGACGCTTATTCGGCGCTGTTAACGGTTAAGGACTCTTATAAGCTGATTAAATTTTATATTAATAAATCCTTTAATTATTATTAATAAGTTAACGGCTTATTCATAAGTAAAGCCTGGAAATAAGCCTATTTGAGCTTAAGCTTAAGTTATTTATAAGGGCATTTAGGTAAGTATATTACCACTATTATTACCGTTAGCGAGCTTATCTTTTATATTAAGCTTTAAGGATAAAGAGTTATTAGTAATAGCCTTCTGTTTTTTCCTCCTTCATTTAAAAGGGTTTATTATCTTCATAATATAAAAGGCCTCTATATTAAGGAGCTGGATATCGAGTTATATAATAAAGTATTACCAGAGTGAGAATTTTTAAGGTCTATATATCCATAGATACTAAGTATATATCGAGAGCTAAGATAAGCGTTATTATATATATAATAATATATAAAGGACCGACTTAGCTATTGCTATTATTTATTAAGAATATAATAAGTAAAATATATAGTTCATTAATGGATATATATATAGCTATGGATTTAAGGAGTATATACACCAAGACTACCCGGGAGCTACCCGTTATGCTTATACCCACCGCAGACCGTGATACGATATACATACGTATGCGCCGTTTCATAAAAATTAAAAACGGTTTTAAATTTATAATATTTTTTAAAAACTCAATTTATTACTTTTTCGGGAATAACAACTTTTTTAATAAAATTATTAAAAATTATCATTATTTTAATAGTTTTAATATAATTTTTGAAAAATTATCGGATACTTTAATTAAACTTTTGAAAATAATATAAAAAAGTATTATCTTTTCTTTTTTATAATTCTTAAGGTAATAATTATACGCGGCTAAATTAATAATAAAAATATTAAAAAATATATTTTTAATATTTAAAAAAAATTGTTATTTAATTTGATAATAAGCTTAATAAAGTTTAACGTAATCGAAAATAATTTTAATTTTAAATTACTTTCGGTAACAAGTTAATTAATTTTAAAAAATAATCCGGCTTTTTTTAAAAATAAAAGTATACGTTTATTTTAAACGTAATTTACTTTTTATAATTATAAAAATTAAATATAAAAAGAATATTATGTTAATAAATATTTAATTAAACTTTATATTATTTTATTTAAAGTTTTTTGAAAATAATTTAATATTATTTTAACTATATAATAAATTTAAAAGCTAATAATTTAAAACATTTTTATATTATTAAAGTTAATTAAATAAAATAAATGATAACTTTAAAATTTATATATTTATTACATTTTTTAATAAATATAAGTTAAAAAAACTTACGAAAAGATATTTAAAGTAAATCATATATTTAAAAAATAATATTTTTATTAATGGAATAATTACTGGTAGCTCTGGTATTAATAAGAAATTTTAAACAAATAATTCTTTATTTAAAAAAATAAAATTAATAATTAAAAAAATTAATTATTTTAAAAAATAAGCTTATTTTCGGAAATTTATAAGTATATTTAATAACGTAAATTTAAAAATAAAAAGTTTATTTAATTTTTATTACGTTTTTAATAAAATCTTTATATTTATTAAGTAATCGGACTTTAATTCATCGTTAAAAAATTTATTATAATTTTAATAATAACGGAAACTATTATTATTATTTTATAAACGGGGTCGATTAATTTCGTTAATTTTAATTATTTATTTTTAAGTTTTTCGTTTTAACTTTAAATAATTGGTTTTTATATACGGATTATTATATCGGAAGTATTTACTTATTTTAATAAGTTTTTAAATTAATTATCGGGAAACTTAAATTATTTTAAAGATTACTTAAAAATATAATATTATTAATAAATAATAAAAAGTATTAATAATCGTAATTTTAATAATTTCTTTGATAATTTCCTTAATAAATATTAAAATAATATTAATATTTCTCCTTTAATAATAAAATTTTATTTGTTAATCAGGATTTTATTTTTTTAAGTATATATAAGTTTATTTTAAATTATTTAAGTCGTATATTTTTAAAAAAAAAATAACTTAAAAATTACATAAATAAACGATTAATTAATTTTCGGATTATGTTTTTTTAATTATTTTATAAATTAAAATATTTTAAAATTTTCGTTAAACGAATAAATTCTATATAAAAAATAAAAATTTATTTTTAAATAATATTTTAAAAGATTAATATTTATCGATTAAATTTTTATTTTAATTAATATTCTTAGAAATCCGATTTAAAGGTTTTTAAATATTTTTAATTATCATAAATATAAGTTCTTTTTAATTATTATAATTAATATTTAATTACTTTAATGTTTTATTATATAATTAAATAAAAATGTGTTTTATTTTAATTATATTTATAAAATATTAATCGTTATTAAAACGAAACTTAATATTAATTTTTCGTTTAAATAAATTTTAATAATCTCGATCCTTTTTTATAAAAGGCTTAAGATCCTTTACTTAATATTTGTATTAAAACTTAATCTTTAAAATAAAAAAATAAAAAGTTTAATTTTAATAAAAGGTTCTTATTTTTATAATAAGATTTATATTTTCGTTGTTTTAACGATTACTCTTTTAATAAAGTTCTTTAATTAAAAATTAAGTTTTAATATTTATAATAATCAATACGTTTTCTAAGATTCTATTTTAATTATTATTATTAATATAATTAAAAAAGTTTTAATTTAAAAAGCTTTTTAATTACGCTTAAATTATATATTATTATTTAACGTTTAACTTAGTTTTAAAATCGTTATTTTCTATTATTTATATAATAATTTCGTTATTAAATTTATTATAATATTAAGTTTCAATATCGTATTATTATTAAAGTAAATTTAACTATTTAAAAAACTTTTCGGATTTTTAAAAACTTAAAAATTAATACGTGAAATACTCTTAAGTAAAAACTATATAAAAATACGTTTCTATTAACGTTTTTAATATAATATTTTAAAGTTAATAATAAAATATTTATTTTATAAATTATCTATATTAATTAAAATTATAATTTTTTAATCGGATTATTAATAATAAAAAATCGAAAGATTTAATCCGGGGAGGTTATTTACCTTTAAAAGCGGTTTTTTTTACTTATTTAATAAAAATTAAAAAATTATTAGACCGATTTAACTTAATTAATCAAAAAGCTCCGAACAATAAATCTATATAGTTCCGCTATATTTCCTAGTTTTCTGTAATTACCGTGCTTAGAAGTAGATTAATAAGGGTATGATTAATTAAGAGAATAAGTTTAAGGAGTAAATACAGGTAATAGTACGTAAGCTATACTTGAAGGCCGCAAATATTATAACGCTAATAGTTAATTTACTTTAAGCGGTTAATAAGCCGCCTTACGTATAATATTTGCCCTATTATAGTACTTTTTATTTAGCCTCTTTAATAAGCCGTTTATAAATATATATACTTATAATATTATCCCCCCCCCTTTTTCGAGATATCGACCGCGATATTATAACCCTTAGGGATAATAATAAGGACCTTAAAGACTCTAATAATAAACCGGTAGCCGTTAAGCAATCCAGAAAAATGATAAAAAAAAATTAAAAGCCGGATTAATAAAAGATTAAATTAAGTCGATTATTATTTTTTCCGAGGTATAACTATAGTCGTATATTATTATTTACTCGGGTTTAATACCGTCGTCTTTTTAAACTAAAACCGGTTATAAAACCCGAACTTATCGGGGTATTAACGATAATACTTAACTATTATGTCCGTTATGTATTTAAATTCGTTATAATTAATAGTATATTATTTGAGATTAAGGTCGTATCTAGCTTAATATATTTTATATTAAAATTGATTTTGTAAAAACCGAGAATTTAAGATATTATCGATTATTTATTTTTCCTAATTATCGATAATAACGGAATTAGCGGGAATTAACTTTTAATTAAGTAAAGAATCTTTTACGGCTATCCTTAAAAGGGACGTATAAAAGACGTTATTAATATAAAAGGTTTCCGGTAATTTAAATTTATATAAATAATTTATTTAGTTGACGATTTTAGACGGGTTAATTATTGTATAATTTAATTTCTTATATAAACGTATTGTTTTAATATTTTTAATAAAAAAATAAATCTTATTACCGATTTTATAGTTTATTTTTTTATTATATTTATTAATTTAAATAATTATATTCGCTTAAACTATAATAAAATTCTTTTATTTATATTTTAATATTTTTTATATATAATATTTTTTATATATAATCTATAATATTATTAACCGTACGATTTATAAGTTACTCCCTTATTATTATATAAATAATATTATCTAAAATAAAGCTTATATAAAGGTAAACCCCTTTATGTAAAAAAATAATATTATATTAATCGATCCGTTTTCCTAATTATTCTCCGTGAATTTTATTATATTTAAATAATCTATTTAGTTATTTTTTTATTTATTATAGTAAATACGGAGCTTTATTTTAATATCTTAATTCGCTTACTCCGTTTATTTATTAATCTTAAAAAAATAAAATAACGAACAAATGGCTTTAATAATAAGTTTTTATGTAAGTATTTTTATAAAATAAATACGAATTAAAAACCGCGATCCTATACGATTAATAAGAAAAGACTATAATATTAATAAATATCTATAAAAAAGATATTAATAAGCATTATTTTTTTTACCGAAGTTCTTTTATTCTTATTAATAATCGGAACGTATAGTTATTCTTTCAATAACCTACCTATAGTAAATAGTAAATATAACATTATAGTTTTTTAAATTAAATAATATAATAACTAAATTTATTAAGCAATTCTTTTATTATTAAGCCGGTATAAGTAACGGGTATAATAACCCGTTCTTTCTATTTTTAAAAGCTTTAATTCTTTTATAAATTTTTTAATTACGGTAATATCTTTTAATTATTAATTTAAAACCGGGGATATAATAATTACGGTTAATGAATTCTATAATATATCGAATATTTAAATAAATAAACGAAAGTTAATTATAAACGTTTTTTAGAATTTTAATTATTAACGAGTCCGGTATATAAGAATAGTTTTTAGAATATAGGATACCGTCTTTATTAATATAGTTATTATATTTATCGTTAATAATCTTAAACCGAAATTTATTATATTTTTCGTTTTTTAAATTAATTTATTTTACTTTTATAATAAAATTTTCAATAACTTTTAGTTCTTAATTTATTCCTTTTTTTCCGCTTTTAATTTAACCGCCTTTAATTAAATACGATTAAGAAGTAAAATCGTTTAACATATATATTTTTCCCGACTATTATTGAAAAAAAATTGAAAAAATATCCGTTATTTTCGTAAGAGCGTTAGTTTTTTAATTTTTTTTTTATTAAAATATAAATAGTTTTGAAATAATAATTAACGAGGGTATTTATTTATTGTATTTACTTTTTCATAAGTTTTTTCCCTTCTATAAAAAATATAAAAACTCTTATAATTAATAAATATTTTAATAAGAATATTTATATATTTAAGATTAACTTTTTATATTTTAAAACTATTAATAATAATTAGAAGTTTTTTATTATAAATTTTATAATTATATTTTATAAAAATTAAATTTTTATTATAAAAAGAAATCAAATAAAAGACTCCGTCGTTATTATATTACGATAAAATACCGGTATTAATATAGTTAGAATAGTTTATTCTTAATATTATTTTCCGTGATTTATTAAAATATCAAAATATAAAAGTAAAGATAATAATTTTTTTTATTTTATTAAAAGCCGTTTAATAAATTTCATTTTATTTAAATTTAAAGTTTTTCTAAATTAATTCATACAAAAATTTTATTATTTTAAAAAAGGCTTATATAAACCGTTTATAAAAATTATAAAAACCGATAAAATTTTAAACTTATTTTTAAAGTTAAAAACCAAATTTATTTAAGTATTAATTGCACCTTCTTTAAGTTTATTCGAATACCTTTAAAAAAAACGATAACTCTGAAAAAGGCGGTTTTTTAAACGTAAAATTCGTATTTATTAATATTTATATAGAAGCCGGCTTTACGTAACTTTAGAAGTATTTTACGAATATATTATCGATACTTTTTAAGCAATTTGTTATAAATAAGGATATTATTAATATATATCTATATGAAATCGTTTAAATATTTACAAAGTAAATTATTAAGATAATATTATTAAATTATTAGTTTATTCGATAATCCGATTAAGTTTATTTTATACTTATATATGTTTATATTTATAATAAAAATAATAAATTTTTCGCTTTTGGAATTTATATATAATAAATTAAATATTATAAAAATATCGATTTTTATTAAAAACTTATAATTTATTATTTAAATAAAAGTCTTTTCGATTAACGGTAAAAGGTATTTTTTAATTATAAGTATATTTAACTTTTAATAATCGACGTAAAAACGGAAACTATTATTTTTTTTAGAGATAAAAAAAGATAATAATATAAATAATATTCCGCCTAGAATAATATATTTTTTCTGTAAATTCTTAATAAAATATTCTTTAAACACCCGGAGTTTTAAGATTAATAAAGGGTATATTCGATTACGAAATAACTCGTAAAGATTACCGGTAAATTCGAATTTATAATTAATATCGCGGTAAAATAATAATTTAATTACTTTTATTTTATTAAAAATATTAAAAAAATTATAATATTTTTTAAATATATTTTTTTTATGTATTTAAGTTTTTTCAATAATATTATATTTAGCTTAATATTAGATTTATTAACGTATTTATTATAATCTTTAAATATACTATTTAATTTTGATATTAAAATAGAAAATATATTATTCTTTTTATTTTTTATTAATATTTTAAAAAAAAAATTAATTCAAGCGATATTAACGGGTCTTTTTACTTTTTTTTAATAACTTTTAAAATAAAGCCTTTATAACCGGTTTATTCTTTAAATTCGTAAAGATTTAAAGTTATCTAATTTTTAATTAATAAAAAATTTACGTCGGTACTAAAGCTTTTAGCCTTAAAGATAATAAAGGTTTTAATATTTTAATTATTAACCCCGGTCTTAATAAATACTTAATGGTTTATAAAGCGTAAATCGTAAAGGAAATATAAAAGAAATAAAAGATTTTAATAATCTATTTTTAATAATTAAGCGTCCTCCGTTAACGTAAATTTAGAACCGTCGTAAATACGGTTTTTTAAGGATTATTTATTAAATTGAAAACTTAATTTTACTATTATTATTAATATATAATATTAAGTATCCGAAACTACTTTAAAAGTTAAATAAATTATATAAAAAATAATACGAAATATACAATTATTAAAATTATTTATAGTCTTTTTTTTAATAAAAATTTAATATTCATTTAAGATTTTAAAAAAAATATATAAAGTCTATATTAATAAAAAAAATATTTTATAATTTTAATATTTATAAAAATAAAATAAATCCGATTTTTTTATTTATTATTAAAGTATAAAAAACTATAAAAACTTTATCTAAAAAGTATCGTTTACTATATTTATTAATATAAAAATCTATATTTTTCCTATTCTAACCGTATCGATAATAAAATTCATTAGTTTTTTAATTTAGTATTAATTTCTTAAATTTTATTAAGATTTTTAAACTTATTTTTATTAGGATATATCGTTAAAATATATTTAAATTATTTATAATAATAATATAAATTAAGATATTATTTAGTTTTAATTTAGCTAAACTTCGTATTATCGGTTAATATAATTACTTTCTTTTCTTTTATTATTTTACTAATATTATTAATAGTTCTTTTTTCTTTTTTTTAACGGCGTAAGGCTATAAATTTCTTTTAATCGATGTTAGCGAATTAGTCCTTATTTAGCTATTAAAGTTATTTAGATAACTCCCGTTACGGAGCTTTATATTTTAAATATAGATTTATCTTTAAAGTATTTTTAAAACGAAACGCTATTTAATTATAGATATTATAACGAACGTAATTATCCCGGTATTTTAAAATATTAATTAAACGAAATATTTTACTTTTATATATAATAAAAAAGCTATATTAACCCTAGAAAATCTTACGATATCTACGTTTCGCGTTTTTTTATAGTCCTTTTTATTATAAATATTAATAAAATAATTAAAAATATCCTAAAAAATAAAATATAATTTACTAATATTTCTACTTTAATACGGACATATATAATTAAGTATATCTCCGCCCGTTATATTATATATAGAAATTATTTTTATAACGTTAATAAAGTAATAATCCGTATTATTTTTAAATTTATTTAGAATTTTTAATTCTTAATTTTCGTAATTAATTTCGTTACTTTTTCCCGTAAATAATTTTAATTTATTTATTCTAGGAATTAACTTTATATAGACTTCGACAGGAATTAATCCTAATTTAATTTACTTACGGAAATAAACGAGTTTAATAAATCGCTTTTGAAAAGCGACTTCAAAAGCGACTTCCGTACTATTTAACTAGATAATAATATTAATATTCGAGGTTTTAAAAATAAAGTTTTTAGCGTAAAGTTAACGTATTTTTCTTATAAGAATAAAGTTTAAAATCTTATTTCGAGCCGTTTTTTTAATTAGTTTTACCCCGGTATCGCGTTTTATTTATAAAATATTAAATGTTTATAATATTTTATTTAAACGTTTTTTTATTCAATAATATAAGTAATATTTATTCGAAATCTCTTATATAGTTTCCGCGGCTTTTATTTTATACTGGTCCTTTAATAAAACCATCTTTAAACGGGTAAAAATTTATATAAAATAAGTTATTTACGCAAATATATTAACTATAATGAATGTACTATTTTTTAATACTATAGGTAATACGAGAAATAATAAAGTAAAAAACTTATGAGAAAACTTTAAATTAAAACCGAAAAAAAATAACTAAAGAAACCCTCGAATCCTAAAACTAAAAAACCGAAAATCTGGATATTAAATAATAAGATTATTAAATAGAATGTAGAATTCTTAATCTTTTAATTTTAATCCTAAAACTAATAATAATTCTTATTATTTCTTAATTAATAATCTATTTTTGTTTTTTTATTATATAATATTCCTTATTCTATTAATAATTAAGTTATCTATTAGCTTAATATCTTAATTCTAATTAATTCCTAATGTATATTATTAGGGTCGATTCTATAAGAGTTAGGGCTCCCGGTATCTTCGTTCCGGTAATAATTATAACTTATATAGTTATTAAAGAGAGTATATACAAACTAAGACTTATTTTAATATTATTACCGTACTTAAAAAAGATTAATAAGGGTACAATTAATTAAGAAAATAAGTCTAAGGAGTAAATATAGGTAATAGTGCGTAAGCTATATTTAAAGGCCGTAAATACTAAAACTCTAGCAGCTACCTTACCTTATGCGGTTAGTAAGCCGCCCTATATGTAACACTTGCCCTGTTATAGCACCCTTTATCCAGCCTTCATCCAGCCCCTTCAGCAAGCCGTTTATGAGCATCCATGCTCATAACATTTTCTAATAAGTATAAAAATATAATATAAGAAATAAATTAATAGATTATGATAATATACGGATAAGGATTCTGTAAGCTTTTTTATAGCCTGTTTTTATTAGTTATATAATTTTTAAATTTAACGTTTTATAGATTTTCTTTTTAACCCGGTGTATATAGTTTAATAGAATTAATATCTATTTTCTTAAGTTAATATAACCTCCCGTCTTTATTATTAACGTTATTTATAATTTGTCCGGTTTTTATTTAATTTTTAATCCTAAATTATTAGCTTATTATCCGTTATTAATAAATAATATTAAAATAAAACCTTTATTTAACCTCGTTACTCTTATAAAAACGAATATAAATATGATTTTAATATAATATTAAAGTCTAAAACCGGTTTAAATAAATAAGTAGAAAGAATAATATTATTAAAATTAAAGAATATTAAAATATAAAAAAAAAGGCAGGCGAAGGCTTTTATTCACTTTATATTTTAAATTTATAATACCTATAATAACGTAATTAGACTCGTATATAATATAAAGTAACGTAATAATAACCGTATTATAATTAATATATTATAGATAGCGTTATAAGCGTATTGGTTAAGTAGGACTTTATAAACCGGATAACTATAGGAACCGCGGAGCCGGAAAAGGCTCAGTAACTTAGGTCCAGGTTAGGTGCAAGTTAGGTCCAAGTTAGGACTAACAGAAACAAGATAAATAAATGTATAAAATAAACCAATTATTATTAAAAAACATATTATTTACAAAATTGGTAATTAGGTGATGCGTGCTCAGTATATATGATGATAAGTATATGATTGATGATCTATCGAAGTAAGTGGATGGAAGCTATGTAGGTGCGCTCCAAGCCAGTGCGGAACAACGTATATCCGGTAAGCCGTGAAGAAGCCATAGATGGATTAGCTCAGCTAATACCCTAATAGTTTCTTACCAAAAGAAAAATGGCCTTGCCCTAAGGACGATCTATTAATAAAAAAACACTATAACAAGGGTCTCGGATATAGGGGTAATAATAACGAGGCCCCGAGTATATAGACGACCTAAAACGATTAAGTGCTGGTTAAGAAATAAAGGCCTATATGCCGTATATACTGAAGGAATAATAAAAAAGTAAAGGAAAACCGGCGGAACCGCGTCCCGGAATATAATTGTGAAATTTAAAAAACTAAGTAAGCAAACCTAATAGATTAATAGTATCTCCGAGGTTGAACCGATCGGTAACTGTTTCCTAAAGTGGACTAGTAGTTATAACCGTAGTTATTGCGTAAATACTCGTAAAATATATTATTCGAAATAAAGTAGGCGTTACAATTGGGGCAGCGTTTCAATAAATATAGGACAGAATTTAATAATAAATCAACGGAGGCCTACTCTTTATAATAAGTATAATTATAAACATTTTAAAGGTACTCCCAGAGCTTATTACTAAAGGGGAAGTAAGCAAAGCAAATGCGGCATTGTTACGGTTTTGGTAAAGGTAGTTTAAGTAAGGATTTATCGGAGAAATACTTTTGCGTCTTTTATAATAATAATTATTTGGTAACGGAATCACTTAGGTGGTACTCGTATAGGTAAGCTTGTTTAAGGTGATTATACAGTCGGTTGCCAGACTTAAATTGCTTATTACATTTCAAGTATTACTTTAGGATCTGAATAAGTATTTTGGGTATTTCGGGCTTAGAGATATGCTTATTTTACAAAGGAAAAGGAGTTTACTAAGGGTTTAGAGTTAGAATTAAAGCTATAAAATCGTATATATTTGCTTTGAAATATTCAATTAACAGAATTAAAAATTTTAAGATTTTTTAATAAATATACCCAAATATAGAAAATAAGAAGTTTTAAGGTGTTGGGACGTGATATTAAAACCCCCAAACGGCAAATTCGAGAGAATAAACCGTATATGCTTTTATATTAAGTAAATAATATATCATATAATAATTTAAAAGATAATAATAAAAATAATTAATAAACGAAAAAGAATTAAGGTTTTAAGCTTAAATGGGATTTCGAATAGGTTTCTCGCGATAATAATACTATATTTTAAATAAGGTATTTACCTATGTACTTTTAAATATATTTTAATATTAATTATTCCGCGCGGGAATTAAAAGGCGAAAACGATTATCTTTAAAAAGTTAACCAAATAAAATTAATTTAAAATAGAAGTTTATAAATTAATTACGCTTTTTTATACGTTAAATAAAGCTTAAAAAATGGGAATTACGAAAATTTTTAGCAATTATATTTAGATCAAAATTTTTAAACTTATCCCCGATAAATAAATAAAAGTAAAAAAAGGAAAATAATAAAAATAATATTAAAAGGCTTTTTTAATAGTATATATACGGTATAGGGTAAGAAGAAAAAGTTTATTACGAGATCTCTTTTTTCAAGTATCGTAAAACTTTTAATAAAGTTAAATATTAGTGGTTATCATATAATTTACGAAAGAAAAATATATATATTATTTTTTTTATAAATTAAATTAAATTAAAAGTTTCTTGAATAAGCGGGCAATATTGATAAGCTAAAAATAAAAAACGAACTTAATAAAGCCTATTATAATGGGAATTCCGTAAAAGTTATTAATCTCTTTAATCCTTTTTTCTTTAACGTTTTATTATTTAAAAAATTAGCGAAATTAAAATGAAAAATCTAAATTAAAGGGTTCGTCGATAACGTTTACTTATTGACTTATAATATGTTTACGCGTACGAATTATTTGGAATTAAAATAAGCTTATAAAATTTGTTCATAATGAATAAAAATATATAAAGCTTAAGTTATATTATATAAATATAAACTCATTTATATAATAAGAAACCTAAAACTATATAATATAATAATAATAATTACCTTCAATTGGGTTATAATAAATGTAAGAATTAAGATAAAAGTTTTAGGGCTTTAAATTCATAGAAAGCTAAATTAAAAGGATTATATAAAAAATTTAACAGAAGATAATCTTTTAAGAAAAGGGTTTTACTTATTTTGTAATATTAATGTAAAGAATTACCTTACAAAAGGTCAAACCTATTTATCAAGCGGTAATAAAACCAACTATAATATACGTTATAGCTATTTAATATATACTTAAAAATACCTTAAAGTACAAAATGGAGTTTATTTAATAATTATAAGAAGTCTAAAACTAATACTTGAAAGTAATTAATAATACCTATAAAACGACGTTTATTTTGGTTTTAAAGTCCGAGGTTTTTATATTATTTATAAAATTAACGTTAAAATAAATTCTCGTTTAAATAAAGCTTAAAAAGGGTACGTATTTAGTGACGATGGTTAAAAATGAATAAATCTATTAGAACTTAAAAACGGGGTCGTAGATCCCGAGTATTACTTTTTTTATAATAATTGAATATAAATAAATAGAAAATAAGGTCGATTAAAATAATACTTAATTTATTAATAAGAATTAAATTTGTATAAAACGGAAATTAAAAAGCTTATTTATTATAAAATAAAAGCGATTTTATAATAAACTTTATAGTGGTGAATTAAACGTTCATAATATTATCAAAATTTAATTTTAATAAAACGTTAATACTTAGCTTTATATAAAGGAGAAATTGCGGATAAGTACCTTTTGTATTATAGGATTATACGGAAAGGGGATAGCGTATTAGTAATCTAATTTTGTGTTAATAAGAATAAATTAACTTATTTCCTATTTATTATATATATAAGCGGATAACTTAATACAGATTACCATTATAGTTAACGAGAATGAAACGCGGCTTATATCTTAATTTTTTACTTAATATATATAGATTAATATTTTAATTTATTTAAAAAGACCGGGATATATAATCACCGCCAAATACTTTTGATAAAGTAAAATATTAAAGCGGCCGTTAAGCTTATGATAATTACGGATATATTGTTTGAATTTAAATTGTACTAGCGAAATGGAAAAAAATAGCCAGAAACTTTATTAAAAAGCTACGTTAACAGCCGGTATTAGCCTGCGTAAAAGCTGCCGTACTTAGCCGCCTTTAACTTAAGTTAACCGATCTCCGACCTTAGGTCCGTAACGCCGAGCCGAATATACGTATATCGTATATATCGAGACTTTGAAATATTTACGGATTTAAATTCCGATTATTAAACGACGCTTTAATAAAAACGTCGTAATTAAGATTTATAATTTCGTATGAATATTAATTCTGGTTATAAATTAAATATTTAGGAAAGCGGGATTAAATATTAATTATAAAAAACTTTTTATTATATAAAAAAGTTATACTTTTATTCTTTCAATATAATTCTTTAATAATTAATTCCTTTTTTAAATTAAATTAAATATTACTATATTCTAAAGCTTTATCGTTATTGTTTATTTATTTTTTACGTTTTTAAATATTTTATTAATTTAATAACTTAATAAGTATTAAAATTAATTTAATAATTTTCATTATTTAACTTTTTCGAAAATTAAATACTTATTAAATAATAAGGAATATATAATATTGTTTTTAAAATCCTTTTTAAAATTTTATTATTTTTTAAACGCTTTTTAATATTAAATAAGTATTTCGTAAAATTAAGTTTTTAAATAATATTAATACTTTTTTTAATACTTTTTTAAACGATAAATCTATTCGCTTTCATATTAAGAATCTTCGTTTCCATTAATAAATTAACTTTTAATATATTTATACCGAAAATAGTTATTTTTAAATTAACGTTATTAAATATAATATTACGTAACTTCGTTATAACGTTACATAAAATACTATCTAATTTCGTTCCGATATCGTTATATTTAACATATAAGCGACTTTAAAAACACTTTTAAATAGTAATTTACTTTTTAAACCATTTTTTAATTTTTTTAATAACTTTTTATTATTATCGATTCTTTTTTATAATATCGGCTATGAAAACAATTTAACTTTTTTTATCTAAAACGATTTTATGTTCTTTATTATTCCCGAAATTACGCTTTAAAGTTAAGTTTAAAAATTTAAGTATTTATAAAAATAATAATATTAATAAACATTATAAATAATTTTATATAGTACGTATAAAATTTAATCTTTTTTTAATTTTCTTTTTAACTAAAATATAAAAAATATATTAAAGTATATAGTTTTTTGAAAGAAATATTAATACGTAATAATTTTAATATATATTTAATATAAAAAAAAGCGAAAACCTTATAAAGTCTAATAAGTTTAAACGACTTTTTATTAATTACCTAAAAAATTTACGTAATTATATTTAATCTTTATATTTAAAATAGAAAGCGGCCCGATAATATTTTAAAAATTACATACCGCCGTAATTTGAATTATATTTAGATTATTTTAAAAGTTATTTTAAAATAATAAATTTTAAAATTAAAGCTTAACTTTTTTTTTTTATAAAATTAAAAAACTTTATAAAAAATAAAATCTTAAGGCTTTAAAATTAACCCCGAATTCGGGAACTTTTCGCTACGTTTATAAATAAAATTAAATAAATTAATAAAAATATTTCATAATATAAAATCGTATATAACTTCGAAATTTAAACTTTTTTTATAAATTATAAATTTTAAAACCTGTAACCGTATATTACGAATCTAAGTATATTTTTCCGCTTTAAGTTTATTACAGTCTAAACCGAAAAAAGGAAAATTATTAAATAATATTTAATACTTAAAAACATTAATAATAAATACTTTATTTACGATAAATTCGGATATTAATTTCGCGATTGATTTTAAAGAAAAATGTTAAATTTTGTATAATAAATACGGTTAAAATAATATACTTTTACGCTCCCTATCCGCTTTAAAAGTAAAACAAGAAAATAAACAAAAATAAAGTTTTTAATATTTTAAAAAGGCTTATTTATAGCGACGGGGGTAATTATTTTTTGAAAGTTTTAATAGATTTTAACTTATAAATTAATTTTCTTTCGTAACATTTCGTAACTTAATATAAATTACCACCGTACAATATAGAATTACCGCGCCCGGAAACGTTTTTAAAAAAATTACTTTTCATTATAATATATATAATTTTCTTTAAATTTAACGGATAAATAAAGCGTTCAGCGTAATTATATTCTTTTATTTTATATTACCGATTATTAAACGGTTAATTTAATACTTAATTTTTTTATATTTAAGAAAATTAATATAATAATCGATCCGATTATAAAACTTTAGCGGTATTAAATTAATCTTAAAAAAAATTATTATTAATATTAATCGTTTTACGAAGTTCTAAAAATAAAATATCGCTATTTATATTATTATTTACGTTAACGTAAATATATAAAAAAGCGAAAAACCTTTACTTTTAATACCGGAAAAACTAAAAAAATTCGAAAATAATTTTTCGATTAAATAAACCGATTAATTACCGGGATTTAATCGGAACGATTATATAATCGATTTAAATAATTATAACCCTTTTTATAATTTTCTTTATAATTTATTATATATAAAATTAATCAAATTATATTAATACTTAAATAATAGGCTTTAGAAAAGTTAAATTGGTTACTTTATTTTATTTACGGGCGTACCGATTTTTTTTATATTAAATATAAATAATAATTTATATTTTTATATTAATTATCGGAAACTAAATATAATTACGATTAAGAATCGATATTTTTTACCCTTAATTATAAAGATTGAAAACCGGTTTAATAATTTTAAGCGGGTTATAAAACTGAATTTTAAAAATATTTATTATCGGATCCGAATTAAAAAAAATAACGAATAAAAAACTATATTCCGAATAGATACGGTTATTTCAAATATTTAATTATATTATTTAAATTAACGAATACTTTAATAATATTTTAAGATTATATTAATTAAACGCTAGCGGATTTATTTAATATTATATATATTATTCATTTAAACGATAATTTAATTTTTTTAAAGAATATAACTAATTATTAAAAATACGTATATAAAGTTTTAAAAAGGCTCGGGATCTTTTAATTTTTATTAACTTAAAAAAATATAAATTCGATATTATTTAAATCGAGTTTTTCGAATTTATTATAAATATTAATAGCGTAATTATAAATTAACGAAAAATAAAGTCAATCTAAAATTAACTTATTTTAAAAACATATCGAAACGTTTAAATTTTTTTAAGTTTAAAAATTTGGCAAATAACTTATTTATTATTATTTTAATATTATTATATTTTTAATAAATTTATTAAAAAGTAATTAAAATATTAATAAAAATTAATTTTTTATAATAAAAAAATTAAAAAGCGAAGTCATTCCGAATATCATAAGAAATCTTTATTAATATTTTAATACTTATTTATTTTAATTTAAATAAAATACTTAAATTAAAAATCAACGTATTTAATTTTATTATTAACTATATTTTCTTTTAACTAAATAAAAACGGGAATTAATACCCGATTACTTTTTAGTTAAAAAAGATAATTTTTATAAAATAAAGTGACAAAATATATAATTAAAAGCTTTTAATTATTATTATTATATTTAAGTATTAAAGATATTATTTAAAAAGTAATATTTTTTTAATTAAAATTTTAATAGAGTATAATAATTTTAAAGGATTTATTAAACTAAAAAAGCTAAATTTTAAATAAATACGCTAAACGTTAAAATTAAATACTTATAACTTTAAGATGAAATATTATATAAATAAAATAAACTTTATAAATATTTTTCCCCGACGGTATAATTATAATAATATATTACCGTTAAATATTAAACTACTTCCGATTTTATAAAATAAACTCGTTTATAAATAAAAAAATAATTTATTATAAAACTAGGGCGAAATTATAAAAACTCATAATTATTATTAAAAGCGGTAAACATTTACATATTCATTTTTAAGAAAGCAGATTAAATAAATTCCTAAAAACGTATATACGAAAACGTAATAATTTATAAAAACGGTTATTTAAGAATTCTAATTTACGGATAAAACCGTAAAAAATATAAAAAAGGTCCGATATTAGTTAACGATTTACGTTCAAAAATTAAAAAATCGGTAACGACTGCTTATAGCGTATTGATTTTAAATATATATTTATATTTTTAAAAATAAAATATTTAAAAAAAAGGTAATTAATAAATATTATAATAATCTGTTAATAAATTATTTTAATACAGATAAAACGATAAAGTTATTACGTAGGAAGTAGTATTAAGCGAATATAAATGAATAAATTAAAGACTATATTTTTTCGTATAATATTTACTAACGAATTCAAATATATCGTTATAAGTTATATAATTAAATTATATTATTACCGATATTTTAAAAGCTATAACAAAAGTTATTTATAAATTTTATTATAAGGCTTTTAGCGAATAAACTGACCGGTATTATATATAATTCGATATTTATTATAGTTAATCGACTATTTAAAATAATGCGATATTTATTTATAAATAAAATAATTAATACGTTTTAATTCGCGGACCTTTTCTTCGAAAAAGTAATTTATCGTTACGGTATATTAATAGATATTATAAATAATAAAGGATTTATCTTTATACATATATTTTAATCGAATTCATATTATTATATTAACATTAAAAAGCGTTTAAATATTAGGTTTTATTTATAAACAAACGGTTAAAGAAAATATTAAAATTAAACGCTTAAATATTATTTTAAAATATTTAAAATAAAAATTAATTAAACTCAGTAAAATTCTTATTAATAATTATATTTATATATTTAAATAATTATTGGAATATATTTAATAGGATATTATTTAAATTTAAAATAAAATATAATTTAAAAATTTATTATAAAGTTTAAGACGACTTTTTAGAGAAAAAGGTACCGTCCGTTAACGAACGTATTAAATACTTAAATAATTTATACGTAATTTTATCAAAATATTAATAAAACGATTAAGAATCTTTAAAAAAAATCATATAATAAAATGTATTAAATTTAATAATACAACATAAACGAATAAGTATTATTAAATATTAAGTATTTTAATTAAAAGCGTTTAAATAAAAAGTTATTTTATAAATTTATAAAACTTTTTCAAATTCAAAATAAAATCAGACAGTAAATATATCGATTAGAATTTTTAAAAATTTACCGGATTTATAATATTTTTTATATCTTTTTATTAAAATTATATTAATAACGTATTAATAGCGAAAGGAAAAATCCGCTTTTAAAATTTATTAATAATAAGGAAAAATAAAAAATAAAATTAATTATTAATAAATTAAAAAAACGAAATAATAAAATTTAATATTAAATTAAATAAATGAATTAAAGCTTTATATATAATTAATAATTACCGGAATAAGACTTTACTAATATAATAAATATAAAAAGTAATTATAAAAATTACTTATAAAAAAAAACAAAAGCGAAAACGGGAATAAATTAATTTTTTATTATTTTTACTTAAAATTAAATATAAAACTAATCCTATAAAATATGAATATTATATAATAATATAATTAACGTATTTATATAATATTAATATTAAAATTAAATACAAAACAGAATTTTGAAAAAAATTTACGTAATATTAAAATAACACCATAAATTAATACATATACTTTTTTAATAATTAAAGCATTTTTCGGATAAAAAAATAATTTAAAATTATCATTCTTTTAAAAAAGTTAATTTTCGCTTTAAGTATTATTAAAAAAATATAAAAATAAAAAAAGATTTTCGAAATAAATAACATATTTAAAAATTTGTTTAATTAAAAGCCGAAAAATTTAAGAATAAATAAATAAAATAATAAATATATAATTAAATTTCTTAAAAAATAATATATACTATTAAATAAAAGAAGTTATTATTAATTCATATTAATAACGTATAAAGCGCTTAATTTAGATATTTTCACTATAAAAAATGTCTCTTTTTTTATAAATATTTTTTAAATTAATTAAAAATAAACGTATTTATCCGACCTTAAAAAATTCCGGTTAAAACGGGTTTTTATTTTTATTTTCATATAAGTAATTTTTTTTTTTTAAATTATATTATAATTTAAAAATCTTTTTTATTTTTACGACCGATAGTTTTTTTACTTTTATATAATATAATTTTATAAATACGTTTCGTAAAAAATAAATATACTCCGGTATTACCCGAAAGTTTATAAAAATAAAATTTAAAAGATTTTAATTAATCGATATTAATAAAAAAAAAATAACCGTAATTAAACAATTATATAGGGTTTAAACGAAACGGGGAGAAGTTTAATAATTTTACCGGGGATAAAAACTATATAAGTACGTTTTTTTTTTAAAAATTTAAAAATTTTAGTATTAAGGTTATAATAAAATTAAAATAAAATAAAATATTTATTTAACGTAATAGTTCTTTAATCCGCTTTTTTATCCTTTAATCAGACTTTTTTAACTAATATTTAAAACGACTTATTTAATTATTTTTTCTACGTAATTTTTCTTTTAAATTACTATTATTAATAATAATCCCGGATATTATATTATTCATTTTTTTTATAATATTTTTTAAAGTAGTTAATTTTTTTTTTCAAAGTAAAATTTAATATTTATAATACCGAAAAGCGATTATTCATAAACAAAATTATTTTAAAGTATTTTTAACGTATTATAACATTATTATAAAAAACGACCGCGGCGTTAATATAATTTTATTATACACTTTTATTTATATTAATGTCGGCTATTATTTTAACTAATTTTTAAATAATATTTTTTTATAATTTTAAGGAATTATTAATATTAAAAAGGTTACTATGATATCGGAATAATTAAAGTAATTTTATAATTAATATAAACCCCGCATTCTTAAATATATATTTAAATTTAATTTAACTTTTCAAAATATATAAAATAAAATAAACAATAAATTATTATGAATTAATTCGATATATTAAGGAATAATAAAAGATTTAAAAGAAAAAATTAAATAAACTTTAAAAAAAAAATCAAAATTTTAAAAAGAATTAAAAAATAAAAAAGCATTTAAATATTCGTTTATTTATTATGAATTAATATTATTTCATTTATTTATTATTTAAGTTTTATTTTAATTAAACTTTCGATTTATATAATATTTTGCCGAAATAATCATTTTTTATATATTTATTAATTTTTTATTAATTTTCATAAAACTCACTATAAATTTATAAAATAACTATTAAATTTTTAATTTTAACTTTATAAACGAAACTTAATTACTTTATTTTCTTTTAAACTATATATTTATATATTTCGAAAAATGGTAATAACGATATTAAAGTATATAAATACCGATACATTTTTACCGACTTTTATTCAATAATAGTATAAATTCGTAATAAAATTAAAATTCAAAATAATAAAATAAATATTATTTATTTTGTTTTTTTTTTAAAAAATAATATGTAAAATATATTAGCGGAAATTCTTTTTTTTTATAAAGGGTTTTAAGATAATTATTAATAAGTTTTATATTTATAATTATCGTTATTAACGAAATACTTCCTTTAACGCGCTAAAGATTAACGGTTAAAAGAAAAATAATATTAAGTTACGTAAAAATTACAGTACTTAACCGCCTTTAACTTAAATTAACTTATCTCCGACTTTAAATCTATAATACTGAGCCGAATATATATATATTACGTATACCGAGACTTGATAATATTTACGAATTTAAATTCCGATTATTAAATAATATTTTAATAAAGACGTCGTAATTAAGATTTATAATTTCATATGAATATTAATTGCGGTTATAAATTAAATATTTAAAAAAGCGGGGTTAAATATAAATTAGAAGGGATCCTTTATTATATAAAAAGATTATACTTTTATTCTTTAAATATAATTTTTTAATAATTAGTTTTTTTATTAAATTAAATTAAGTATTACCATATTCCGAATCCTTATCTGTTAGCAGCTAGCGCCATCTCTGCGCCGGCGCCACAGTGGTGCGCTATACTGCTGCGCCAAGGTAGGCCGTTAGGCCTTAATAAAGGGCCTTGGTAAAGGGCTTTGGCAACGGCCTTAATATACGTTATTTATAAGCCGTAGCTTAACAGGCGTAAAACGGGGTAATTATTACCTTTACCATAAGTAAAGGTTATACCTTAATTCTTTTTAAGTTTATTAAGAATTAATCTTATTATTAATTTACTTATTAAAGTGGTACCTAAGTATCCAGACCGTAACGTTACGTCTTCTATACCCACCTTTACTAGTCCCGCCGGCGTGCCGCCAGCGGAGTTAGTCTAACATTATCGCTATTACCTATTCGTTTCTCACGTTCTTAGATACCTTATTGACCCAACAGCTTGACAAGTATTGGGACCAGTCTAACAGCCGGGTAAAAAAAATAAAAGCCGGAATCGCGAAAAGGGCGTATAGTAAAGCGCCCGGTATATAATTATTCCAAATACAATATACTAAATAAGCGTTATAGAAATAGTTATATTATTGGAATTAGAATTAAATATTGAAAATAAATAAATTCGATAAAAATAGTTATAAAAAGATATTGAAATTAAAGAAATAAAAGATTTTTAAGCTTAAACTTAAACCTCAAAATGGTTAAATAATATATACCCGTTTTAAATAAAACTTTATATATATAACGGAAAAGTAATCTTTCAAAGTAAAGCTTATAGTGTAAAAGTATTAATAAAGGTATTCGGAAAAGAAAATAAAGAATCTAATAAAAAATAATATAATAATAATAATCCGGGGTAAGAACTTTTTGTAATATTCGGTCGTAATATTATAGTTCTTCTTATAATAAATATATAAATAAATTCCTATTCTCTCAACAATTAATAATACTTTTACTTTATAAAAAAAGGTTAACCCTGGGTAAACGCCGGTATTTGGCTTTAATATTATAAATATTAGGTTTTTGCGGTTACTAACAAGGCCAAAAGGCCGATTATTATAAAACGCCGAAATTAGCTTGGCTGAATTTATAATATAAATCAATCAATTAATTAATTAATATTCAAAACTCGGAGTTTAAGTACGTTTAAAATTTTAGCAATACTTATTATAAATAATATCCCGACCGTTTTAATTTTATTTTATTCGATTTTAAACGATGTTTTATTCTTTTACTATATTAAAAACCCATTATATATAATTCGTAAACTAGATTTATATTAGAGAGATTTATTAAATTAATACCGATATTTATATCTTATATATAATTTCTAAAACTTTAACCTTTTTTTAGTTCTTTAAAGGCTTAAAAACGCGCCTTTATTATGGGAAAAAGGTAATATTAAAGTTATAAACCTTTTAAAACTTAGCGGCTTATATACCTATTTATACGGCTTATATATTTCAAATTATTAGTCCTATATATAGATATTAGCGTTAATATTACTTTTAATATTACTTACGAGGTCGGAACATTACCGGATTCCTCTCCGGTTTATTTATTAATTGAAGCTTTTACTTAAGGCTTAAGGTCTTTATTATAAACGCGGTATTTTTAGGCCTATCATATTAAGACTATGCGGTAATTAGGCATAGCTTTATATAGGTAAGGAGCTTACCTAGGGCTTAAGGTCTCCATCGTAAACGCGGTATTTTTAGCCTGTATTAAAGGGAGTATACGAGGTTTAGGTACGGCTTCAGACCGACGGAGCTTTTACTTAAGGCCTAAAGTCTTTATCGCAAATACGGTATTTTTGGGCCTATTGCAGTAGGAGTATTTAAGGGCCGGGTATTATCTTTTACCGGTGAAAAGCTTGCCTAAGGCTTAAAGTCTCCGTTATAAATATGGTAATTCTGGGCCTATTATAATAGGAGTATTCGAAGGCCGGGCATTACCTTTTATTAGTAAAAAGCTTATTTAAAGTTTAAGGTTTCCGTTATAAATACGGTAATTTCAGGCCTATTATAGTAAAAGTATTCGAAAGCCGGGTATTACCTTTTACCGGTAAGGAGTTTATTTAAAGCTTAAAGTCTCCGACATAAACGCGGTAATTTTAAGCCTATTATAATAAGAGTATATGAAAACCGGGTATTATTCCTTATTGATAAAAGGCTTATTTGAAGCTTAAAGTCTTTATCGTAAACGCGGTATTTTTAAACCTATTACGGTAAGAGTACATAAAAGCCGGGTATTACCTTTTAAATAAAGTGACTTTTATTAATAAAAAGTTTACTTAAAACTTAAAGTTTCCGTCGTAGATATAATATTTTTAAGCTTATTATAATAAGAGTATATAAGGGCTAGACATTATTTCTTAAGTAAAATTAATCGTGAAATAAATAATGAGTTTTATACCGGTGGATTTAAAAGCTAACCGGGAAAAATCAAGTAAAGCCTTATATTCGCAAAAACATTATATGAATTATGTTTCTTAATATTATAGTACTTATACCTGTCCGTTTTAAGCTAAAATTAAGGTTATAAATAATTATATATTTACTTTTAAATATTTAATGAATAAAATTAAAAATCTCGGTAGTTTTTAATAAATATATCCAAATATAGAAAATATGAAGTTTTTAAGGTATAAGTACGTAATATTACCTTTCTATTTAGGACTCTTGGCGACTACGAAATTATAAGAGAAGATAATATATCTTAAATAATATAACCGATATTAAGTTATCCAATATTATATACGAATTATATTACGTTATTACTGAATAAGACCCGGCTTGGAATATAAGTTTAATAAGGATATATTAATTGATTAAACAATTATAAAGAATAAAAATATAAGTAAGCCCGTAGATAAGCTTTATATAATTAATCGTTAAGTTATTAGCCGTAGATAGCTAATAAGCATATTATATAAGCCGAAAAGCCCCCGGTTAAATACTAAATAAGGAATTGTTAATCGGTATATTGTTAATATATTAATACGGTTTTAATATTACCCCCCTTTTTTTTAAAAAAAATTATTTATAATATTACTAGTATAATATTAAATTACTAAAATACATAATTATAATAATAAAGTCGGTTTTATTATAATCGGTTATATAATCCGGGTTAATTAAAATATATATAATAATATTTATCAACAATATTAATAATAAATTTACATTAATTTTTATTAAAATTATAATTGAATTAATTTACTTTATATTATAAACGTTTATATTAGAATTGAAAATTAAAAATGTTATTTATTTTTTATTTTTTTATATTTCTTGATAATAGTAAAATTTATAAAAAAAAAATTTTTTTTAAATAAAAAGCTTTTAATAATTATATGTAAGGGGCACAGTATAAGTGTATTGTATAATGATTGATTGAAGGATCGATCTTTGATCGATCCGTGCTATCTAAGAAACTGTCCTGTCCCACAGTCCTCTACCTATCAATGTTCAGTCTATGGATGCTATATACAAAGGATATGGTGATGTCCTAACATTATATATAATAAATCAATATAAAAAACGTTTTTAATATAAAATTTAATAAAAAAATCGAACTTATATTACTAAATTTTTTTATTTTTAATTTTACATAAATTATTTGATAAGAAATTTAGTGTTTATATAGTTTTATTATTTTAATTTTCTTTATAAATAAATAACGTCCTTATAATAATGATTCGTTTATTTTATGATATTTATTTACGTTATTTTTAAGTTTCGTTTTTTATCATCTGATAATCCTTATATACGGTTAATAATATTATTAATAGTTTTATTAATAAAGCACTTTTTTATAATAATGTAAATTATATTATTAAGTATAAAACTTTTATATAAATAATAATTTGTATTAAAAAAAGAATTAGTATATTAATAAACATGAATTTTTAAATATTATTATTTAAGAATTTAATTATATCAATATACTCGACCCAATTTTCTTAAGATGTATTATAATATATAAGAGACTTTGATTTAACGTTTTAATTTATTTTCTTTATTTATTTATCGGTTTCTAGGTAATAAGCTATTAAATATATAATTTAAATATTAAATCGCTTATATAAATATTTTTATAAAACCGATATACATTAGATTTTTGTATTAAAAATAATTAATAAAAAAGAACTTTTACGTTTATATATTTTATAAGCCCCCCACGGAAGTCAAACTGGAGTGGGCCAAAAAAGAGGTCGACCTAGCTCACGTTCAAGAAGCTGACGTAGGAGTATATGAACTCTCACCTAAAGCGAGAACGGCGGAGGAGAAAAAGGCCGTGAAAGCGAAGTTAACGGCGATTACCCTATAAATTATAAAAAGGTAAATAAAGCGTTAACGTAGATATAAAGAATCGATCCCTTAAGGGTAACGGTACCCGGCGTTAGATAGCGATGAAATTATTAATAAGCATCTTTAGCGTTACGGGATTATAAGGAAAAACGATAACGTATTAATAATTTAACTCCGGATAAACAAAAACGGCTTAATTTATTTCCTTTTTATTATATATACCGGTAACCGGATTAACGTTAATTATGAATATAAATAATAAAAGTAAAACGTTATATACGTATTAATCTTTTATTTATTATTTAAGGAGCTTAAACCGGGATTAATTAAAAAGGTAAAGATTAACGATTATCGCTAAATACTTATTAATAAAAAGGGTATTAAAGCGGCCGTTAAATTTATAATAATTACGGGCTTATTATTATAGTTCGGCTTAATTAAGGAAATAAAGAAAATAATTAAAAATTTAATTAAGAAACCTTATTATTAACCCGGGAATAAAAAGCAGCTGCGGGAAAACTATACCTAATAGGGGGTTAAGGGGGTTATAAATACCGGGGCGGTATAAAAAGCGATATTATATTGGTTAATAAAATTATATAAATAAAATAATAATAATATACGTATCGGTAAAGATATTTAATAATATAATCGGAATTCTAAAATTTTAATATTAAATAAACCCGTAAAATAACGGAAGAATAATAGGTTTAAAGGTAATTCTTAAATAGATTTAATCGTAATATTATAGGTTTTCTTAAAAAAACGTATAAATAAATTCTTACTCTTTAAACGGCCGTAAATACTCTTAACCTTTAAGACGTAAGTAAAAGTTAGGTAAATAACGGTTTTTATTCTTAACGTTATAGATATCGGGTTTTTTACGGTTATTAATAAGGCTAAATAGCCGAGTATTAAGGAACGCCGGAATTAGCTTAGCTAGATCCGTAATATAAATCAATCAATCAATCAATATTTTATAAGAGAATATTTTGATTGATATTTTTATAAAAATTTCTTTATTTTTATCCGAAATTCAATAATAAAATTAACATTTAAATAATCAATAATAAATTATAAATATAATATTATAATTCAGAATCTTTAATAAAATAATAATAAAATTTATAAAAAAGGTTTTTTATTATTAATTTAATATTAGAAACAAATATAATAAATTCTTATTACGATTTTTTAAAGTTTTAATTTTTTAATATATTTAATAGTTTTTTGTATATTTTTTAATAATAATATATAATTATATAATATAATAAAATCGGTAAATAAATATTATAAATTAAATTTTCCTAAAATAAATTAATAAAAATTAAATATAAATTTTTTAATAAAAATAAAAAAGTAAGTTTATTTAACATATAAATATAATTACAATTAAATAAAATACTATTTTTTATAATATATTTTTTTAAATAATTATTATTAACGATTTCTTTACGAATTCCTATGTAATTTTTATTTTTAATATTAATATAATAAATTTTTATGAATAAATCTTTTAACATATTATTATTAAGAAGTTAATTTTAATTTATTAAATATAATTTAACTTTATTAAAAATTAAAATTATTTAATATATATATTTTTTTCGATTATTATTTAACGAAATTAATATTCAATTAATTATTTAAATAAAAATACTAGCTTTTTATTTTTCTTTTATAATTATATAAATGATCTTAAAATTATAATTTATAAAAATTTTTATTTATTTTATTTATTTATAAATAAACCTTTTAATTTTTAAAAATTTTCATTCAAACATTTATATATTTAAAATCCGTTTTTGAAATTTTAAAATTATCAATAATAATAAAAAGTTTCTTATTATACATTTTATAATTATATTTAATAAGATTAGGGGTTTTATTATAAAAAATAATAAAATAAAAAATATTATTTTTATTCTATTAATATAAACTATTAATATTAATATAACTAAAAGAGTTCGTTTCAAAAATTATTCTATATATATAATTAAAGTATTTTAATATAACAGTAGTTATAATTACTTTTTTTAATTTATTCACAATTATTTCATAAATTTCCGTTTATTCGAATTTAAATTGTTTATATTAATTAATAAGTGGAGGCCTTTAATTGAATTAAAGTTGATTTTTATTAGGACCAAGATTGCGTAAAAGGGGATCTAGAATACTATTATGCTTAAAGCCTAGGGTCTTTATCTAAAATATAATATTTTTGGCCTAAAGGAATGGATAAATACGGGGCTTAAGCGTAGATTTAAACTAATAAAGGGCTTACTTAGCTCTTAAAGTCTTTATTACAAATACGGTATTTTTGACCTAATATAATGGGAATATACGGAGCTTGAATATAGCGTTAACTAAACCGAGCTTTTATTCGGCTTATAAAATCTTTATTATAAACGTAATGTTTTTAATTTAAAGTAATAAAAATATACAAGGCCCAGGTATTATTTCAGACCGGTAAGGAGTTTACTTAGATCCCAGGGTCTCTATATAAATTGCGGTATTTTTAGCTTAAAGCAATAAAAGTATACGGGGCTTAAATACAACTTTAGAGTAATAAGGAACTTACTAAGGGCTTCAAGTCTCCGTTATAAATATAGTGTTTTTAGTCTATTTAAATAGGAGCATGCGAGGGTTATATATAGCTTTAGATGGACGGATCTTTTGCTTAACTCGTAAATTCTTTATCATAAACGCGTTGTTTTTGGCCCTATTACGGTGGGAGTATATAAAGGTCAGGCATGACCTCAGATAAATAGATCTTTTGCCCGGGGCTTAGGGTCTCCATCGCAAACGCGGTGTTCTTGGCCTGTTACGGTGGGAGCATACGGGGCTTAGGCATAGCGTTAGCTGGACGGGTCTTTTGCTCGGCCTATAGGGTCTTTATTAGGAACGCGGTGTTTTTGGGCCTATTGCGATAAAAAATATACGCATAAGGCGTCTTTTTATTGGTGAGGTAAGTGGTAAGTAGTGAGGTGAGTGGTGAGGGTGTCAAAATGTCAATAAACCGGCTTAGCCCTATTACGTCGTAATCACAAAATACCAAAAAAACCACCACTCTCAATACTAAACCACCCACACCTGTCCGTTTTGGGCCAAAATTTAGGCTATAGATAGCTATACACTTGCTCTCAAATATTCAATTGATAAAATTAAGAATTTTAAATGGTTTTGATGGATACACTTAAATATAAAAAATGTAAAAAGTTTTAGTATTCGTCACGTAATATTATGTTCCTATTTGGGCATAAAAGCGCATCTAGGCGGATTATAGCATAGTTTTTTATAATATTAGATATGAAAGTTTCATGATCTGTAAAAAGACTTTAATAAATTAATAATAGAAATTATAAAATCTAATAAAAAACTATATTTATTTTAATAGCTTAAATTAAACTTAATTGAAAATAATTTATATTTTTTATATATAAAACTTATATTTATTAATATTGACATAAAAATTAATTATTTAGAATTTTTTTTTATTTCTTTTAAATATAAATTTTAGATTTTTTTAAAAGTTATATTAGAAATTAAATTATTATTGATATATATTTAAATGTTATTTAAATATTTGAAAGAAATATTATTAATATAGTACTATTAAATTGTAATACTATTAATAGAGTTAAAAGATATTATTTTATATATATAAGTTTTTGTAGTAATAATAAAAATTATTGAAACTTTATTTCTAAATTTTATAAATAAAAAGTTAAAAGTTATAACAATATTAATTTTTATAAAATATTTGATATTAATAAATTTAATAAAAGTTTCTTTAATTGAAAATAATAAATATTAATTTTTTTAAATCAATATATTAAATTTATAATAATTAATATAAAAATGTAAATCTTTATCTTTTTTAAATATAAATAAAATAAGTGATATATAAAAAAAACTTAATCAAAAATAATATAATTTTGGTTAAATTTTTTCTTGAGTATTTTTTATATATTTAGAGTTTAGTTAATAATAAAAAATATATATAGTTTTTCAACTTTAAAATGATTAATAAATTTAATTTTATAATTAATATTTTAATATAATAAAAGTTCAATTATTTTCTTTTAATTAAATCTATTTAAAAATTATAATAATTTACTGGCGATAGCGGGGCGGTTTCAAGATGGGACGGTTCCGGGACGGGATTGATAAACTTATATCCCGTCCCGCCAAGATCCCGTCCCAAACTGTCCTATAACACGAAATGCTAAGAAACCGATAACGGATTAAATAAGAGAATCTTTAGTTAAAACTGGTATAATTGGGCCAGAAATAACGTATAAAATTTGGATTAGCACAAAGATAAACATAAACGTATTCCTATCTTTTTATCGATAACCGGAATAATAATAATCCGGTTATCGATAACGGATACGAAATTGTTTATAGTAATCTTTGTATTAATCCAAATTTTATACCTTATTTTTGGCCCATTTAAACTATATGTATTTGCCACCGGTTTCTTGGCATTTCCTATAGGAAACCGTCCGGGACGGGACGGTTTCCGGGATGGGAACTACCCCTAGCCGGGATGGTACGGGATAAGAACTACCCCCTCAAAATCCCTCCCGTCCCGTCCCGGTGTAGGCAGTATAATAATTTAACAAAAATTAATTTAACAAAATAAAAATTAATTTAACAAAATAAAAATTAATTTAACAAAATAAAAATTAATTTAACAAAATAAAAATTAATTTAACAAAAATTAATTTAACAAAAATTAATTTAACAAAAATTAATTTAACAAAAATTAATTTAACAAAAATTAATTTAACAAAAATTAATTTAACAAAAATTAATTTAATAAAAATTTAATTTTAATTTTTGAACATTTTGTTTGAATTTATTAATTTAATTGTTTAATTATATTATGCATATCAAAAACATAATTTTTTTTAATTTTTAATAGATATTGAAAATAAAATAACTTTAATTCAAAAAATATTAAAGGGTTTTTTAATTTTTTCTATATTTCTTAATTCTTTTAAACCGTTTTTTATAACGATAAAATTTTAATATAAAGTAGGATTTAATTTTTATTTTTTTAAACTTTAAGTCGTCTTTTTCGATTAAAGGGGTAAAAATTATCGGGTCAAAATAATAAAAGCTTTAAATCGGCATTGATTTTGGGGTAATAAATAATACTTCAATATTAATAATTATTAATATTAAAAATGTTTTTCAGTCGACAAAAATTATGGGTCGGGTTAAAAAGAAAAAAACAAAAACCGATAACTTACTTAAATAACTTATAAAGACCAACAAATCGTTTATTATTTACGTTAATTCAAAACTTATAAAGAGAAAACTTTCCAAAAATAATTTCATAGAAGCTTAAATTAATAAATAATAAATAAGCTATTTATTAAATATTTAAAGTTATTTTTATTATTAAATAAATAGTTTCGGTAATGATATATATTATATTATTTCCTAAATTATTCATTATTTTCCATTTTATAAGTATTATATTAATTTAAAAAAGATTATTTGAAGAATATTTAAGCTTAATATTAATAAAAATATAACCTATAACTCATGTATTAATAAGTACTTAATAAATTTAATTTGTTTTTATTTATAAATAATGTATAAAATATAATAAATACTTTTTTTATAAATTAATTATTAATAACTTTTTTTATTTATATTATAATAATAAAGTTAATAAAAATAAGTTTTAATAGTTATATATAATATATTAATATAAAAACATTTTTAATATAAAAGTCAATAAGAATACTAAATTTATATAAATAGGTTTTTTTTTAATTTTATATAATATTAATTATTTTAAAATCAAATTTTTATATAATTTTTATATAATTTTATAATTTTAATATTCTTTATAAATAAAGCGATTTAATTATTTATTTTATAAAACAGGTTTTTATGATAATAGTATATTTATTTATATTATTTATTGATATTATTTATTTATATTATTCTTAATTTTAATTTTTATAATTTATTACTTTGCATCTATAATCGATAATATTATTAATAATTTTATTAATAAAATACTTTTTTATAATAAAATAGATTATATCATTAAATATAAAACTTATACGTAAATAATAATTTTCTTTAATATCAAAAGTAATATATTAATAAACATGGATTTTTAATTATTATTTCAGAATGCAAGAATATTAATATTGATTGATTAATTAATTGATTTATACTACGGATCTAGCTAAATTAATTCCGGCGTTCCTTATAATCGGTTATTTAACCTTATTAATAACCGCAAAAACCTGATATCTGTAACGTTAAAAATAAAAACCGGTATTTACCTAGCCTCTACCCTTATTTTAAGGGTTAAGAGCATCTATAGCCGTCTAAAGAATAACAGTTTATTTATACGTTTTTTTTTAAGAATCCTATAATATTATAACCGAAACCTTATAAGGGTTACCTTTAAACTTATTACTCTTTTATTACCTTATAAGTCCGTTCTGTATTAAGATTTCTGATTATACCTTTAAATGCTTTTATTAATACATATATTATTATCTTTTTACTTATATAACTTTATTAATTGACGTAATATTGCCTTTTACGCTATTCCGGTATTTACGGCCTTAAATCTTTATTAAGTATAATCTTTCCGCTTTTACTTTTTACCTTTAAATTAACGGCGAGGTTTCTTGGTTAAATCTTTAATTATTTTAATTATTTTATTTCTTAAGTTAAATTATAATAATAGACCTATAATTATTATAAACTTAATAACTGCTTTAATGCCTTTTTTAATAATAAATATTTAACGGTAATCGTTAATCTTTATTTTCTTAATTAATCCCGATTTTAACTTTATAAATAACCGATAAAAAATAAATACGTATATAACGTCTTACTTCCTTTATTTATACTTATAGTTAACGTCCGTTTAAACGCCGGCGTTTATAGTAAAAAAGAAGTATATTAAACTATTTTTATCCGTCCGAAGTTAAATCGTTAACGCGTTATCGCCTTTCCTTATAATCCCGTAACGGCGTAAATATTTATCCATAACCGCGTCGTTATTTAGAGTTAAGTACCGCCGCTTTTAAGGGATTAATCCCCTATATTTACGCTAGCGTTCAGATTACTGCGTCGTAGTTTATAAAGCGATTACCATAGACTTTATTTTCGTAACCCTCTTTACCTCCGTCTTTCTTATATCCGGGGAAAGGATATATATATTTAAATTAAATTTTAAATTAACTTCTTAAATATAACTTAAGTTAACTTCCTTTTTAGTTTATTTTAGCTTTACTTTAATAAGGGGGATAAACGTTTCCTTTTTACTCCTTCTTAACCGGGGCTTCTTATAGTTTTAGCGGATCCGCTCATTCCTTATTACCGTAATTAGGTACGTATTTTTCTTAAGTCTTATTTAAGCGATTACCTAGTTGAAGGCTAGCTTTATCGGTAATATAAAGACCTCAGACTTTAGTACTGGGACGGAAGTCGTTTTATAAGCGTTATTAATTACTCTTAAGTACCGGTTTTAAACCTTCTATAACTATTAAATAGGTTCCTTTTTATATTTTAAGGTACTTTTAAGTATATATTGAATAGCCGTTATATACGTTATAGCCAGCTTTATTATTACCTAATATACGGTTTTAGCCTTTTATAAAGTAGCTTTTTACGTCGATACTATTAAGTACATAAAGTTTACTTCTTATAATATTATTTTCTTTTAAACTTGTTTTATAAAATCCTTTTAATCAAGCTTTTTATTAACTTAAAGATTAAGGACCTTAATATTAATGTCCGGCTTAACCGCGATTCTACTTAGGTTTATCGTAATTATTATATCGTATAAATTTTAAGCTTTTCGTTATATAAATGAATTCATACTTTCACGGTACGAATTATACCTTATACGTTTTCATTTACCGTAAATATACTTTATAAGTTTATTTTAGCTTTAAATAATTTATTTAAATAAACGTATTATAAATTAAAAAGTGGATATTATTAATAAAGCCTTTAACTTAAACTTTCTACTTTAATTTAGTTAAGTTTTTGATTAACGGATCGTTAAAAAATAAGAATAAAACCGGGGAAATAAACGATCTTTAGGGAATACCCGGTATAACAGGCTTTATCGGACTTATTCTTTATCCTAAGTTAATTAATATTATTTAGTTACTTAAAAGGCTTTTTATTTATTTTATAAGGAAGGGTAAAAAATTTTTCTTATATAAGTTATTTAGTAACCTTAAATAATTTACTTTATCCAAAGCTTTTATAATATTTAAGGAAAGGAGATTTATAATGTACTTCTTTCTATAGCTTTATACCGTATATACGCCATCGATTAAACCTTTTAAGGCTATTTCTATTAATTGTCCCCTCCTCGCCCCCATCTATTGGTCAAAGAGGAATCTATGTTCTTCCGTGTAGTTATTAAGGATCTTCACGGTTAATAATATTAATATAATTAACTTAATTATTATAATACTTATTATAATATATATAAAGTTTTATTTTAAAATTTTAATTTATTTTTTATTTATTTATTTATTTATTAGTTTCCGGGTAATAAGCTATTAAATATATAATTTTAATATTAAGTTATTCATATAAATATTTTTCTAAAGTAAATATAAATTAAATTCTTTTATTTAAAATAATTAATAAAAAAAGTTTTTATATTTATATGTTTCGTAAAAGAATATTTTAATTAATATTTTTATAAAAATATTTTTATTTTTATTTAAAATTGAATAATAAAATTAATATTTAATTAATTAATAATAAATCGTAAATATAGTATTATAATTCCGAAACTTTAATAAATTATTGATAAAATTTATAAAAAAGGGTTTTTATTATTAATTTAATATTAAAAATAAGTATAATAAATTATTATTAAGATTCTATAAAACTTTGATTTATTTATATATTTAATTATTTTTAATATATTTTTTAATAATAATATCTAATTATAAGATATATTAAAATTAATAAATAAATATTATAATTTAATATATATTTTAAAATAAATTAATAATAATTAAATATAAATATCTCAAAAACCTTTAATAACAAAATTAATTAATATATAAATACGATTATAATTAAATAGAATATCATTTTTAATACTATATTTATATAAATGATTATTATTAATAACCTTTTCGTAAATGTAAATATATTTTTTATTTTTAATATTAATCTATCAAATTTATATAAATGAATTTTTTAAAATAATACTATTAATTTATAAATTTTAATTAATTAAATACAATTTAATTTTATGAATTTTATTAAGAATGAAGAATATTTAATATAGATTTTTTTTTCGATTATCATTTAATAAAATTAATATTAAATTAATTATTTAAATTAAAACTATTACGAGCAAAATGCGTTATACATATGAGTAAGTGGGATATGGGTATAAAGTATATAATGGGTAAATATTTAACTATATAAATACTAAGATATCTCAGTACGCGCCAAGTTTACTAAGCTTTATTAGGCTAAATCCTGTTAATAAGTTAATAAAAAGTCCCCTATAATAAATTATAACTATAACCATAATACTATCCCTATAAAAACAATAAAAAACCGACGTTTTTATCGCGATTGTAATTATTATAAAACGTTATAGTTATTAATAATTTCAGTAATAGCGGTAACTTTAGTGAAACTCCGAGTATATATTACTTAATAATCGGATATATAATTATTAAAAAACAAAAATAGTTAAGATATATATACGGAAGAAGTTAAAAAAGCCGGATAAAAAGGGACCGGACCGGGAAGTAATTATGGATTTTTCGATCGGAATCGGGTTAAATTGCTTAAAAAAACGTATTATTGAGGATTTGCTAAAGGTATATATAACCGGTTTAAATATAATTTATTTTTTATTTATCTTTTAAGAACTTATAAGCTCGTTAATAATAGCCGGCCTTATTAATAATATCATAACCGTTATAATAAGTACCGGTATCGCTAAAATTAGCTTTAATTCATTTAGGGACGTCATTATTAAGGATGTAAAGGAACGGACCCGGATCGTTTACGTTAAGTTCCGTAAAATAAATATTTATAATTAATTTAAATAAAAGCTTTTAATCTAAGTAAAAATGACCTTAATATTTACGGTCATTCTTACGGTAGTTATTATAATTATAAATAAAGCGGCTATTATTACCTTACTTATCGCAATTAAATTATTAAAAAATAAAAAAATATTAAAATGTTAAAACCCGGAAATACGGAGAATTCGACGCTATCAATTAAAAGGAATAAATAAACGACTTACTATAATAACGGTATTACTTAAATTATACTATTTAACGAATTTATACTTAAGATATAAAGAGATTTATATCGGTACCCGGGAATAAAAAAGTAAATTAAAGTAGAGGCTTAAATTTAATAAAGGCTAATTAAAGTCCTTCGTATTAAGTATAATTAAGATATTTAGTTAAAGCTATAACTTTACCGATAAATATAATAGTTGGTTTTTACTTTGCGGTATTACGACGGGTATATTTAAATTCAATTAAGTTAATCTAAAAGCTTAATTCCGAACTAAGATTTAAATACGTCGTAAAAGGGAATTATTAACTACGGATATATAAAGTTTTTACCGCGAATATTGCTAAATTTAAACGTCTATTAATTATAAACCTTATTTAATTTAGTAAAGTTTATAAAGTAAAGGATAATATAATCTTTAATAAGCTTATTGCTTTTAACGTTACCGATAGTCTTAAGCATATTAATAAATACGTAAACGTTATTAATACCGTCGAAATAATTTAGTTCTTTAACGCGGAAGCGCTCTTTTTCTAAGGCAATTATTAAAGATATAAATATAAATATAGGTGTTAAAATATCCTTTTCTTTCCCTTTATTAATTAATCTTCTATTATTCTTATTTTTAAATAGCCCGACTAATTGTTTAAAACGTCTATACCGTCCGGAAGGTAATATTAAGCTACACTCAAAAATAGCGACCTTATTAATAAAAGTCCAACTTATCGATTTAAGATTCAAGATATTTTTTATTATTACCGTATAATTTTTAGGTATTTAAATAAGTATCGTTATAATATTGTTATTCGACGTTATAATTAAAGCTAAATTCATATTATTATTACTATTTAAAGGCTATTATTACTTCTTAAATCTTTAAAAAGCCTTTAAAGCCTTTAAAGCCGATGGTTTTTTAACTGTTTATATTTTTAATTAAGTAACGTAACGGTCGTTGAACATAAAAGGATAAAACAATTAAACGTCAAAATATTTAATAAAGGGATCGACGGATTAAGTATTAAAAAAGTACGTTTAACGCAATATATTAAGAGTTATAACGTTATTACCATAGATTATTGGGTAAAAGAGGTTATACTTAAACTAAAAGTACGTCTAAATAATTAGTACCGTTACTATTATTCTGTTATGAACAAAATGCGTAATATATATAAGTAAATAGAATATAAGTATAAAGTATATAATAAGTGGATATTTAGCTATATAAACGCTAAAATATCTGAGTACGCGTTAAACCTATTAAACTTTATCAGGCTAGATCCCGTTAATAAGCTAATAAGGAGTTCTTTATAATGGATTATGGTTATAACCGTAATAAAGATATTTATTTTTTAAATTTTTTTAATAATTATTTAAATAATTTTGAAATTTTAATTTATAAAAATTTTATTTAAACTATTTATATTAAAATTTATTTTTTAAATTTAAAAATTATTAATAATAATGAAAATTTATTTATTATAAATTTTATAATTATATTTAATAAAATAAAAGTTTTTATTATAAAAAATTAATAAAATAAAAAACGTTATCATTTTTATCTCTTAATATAAAAGAATAAAAGAAAACTCCTTACTAAATCCCCGAATAAAAAGGAGGGGTTACGTGATCTTATTAAGAATATTAAAAAATCTCGAATTCTTAAAAATAAAATCTATAATAAATATATTTACCGAATTACCCTTTTTTTAATAATATTATAGTAAAAGGTTTAAAGGTAATACCGTCGTAATAAATAATTTAAATTTCTGATAAAACCAAATAGTAATTAATGGTGCTTTTATTAAAAGGGTAGTTTATATAGCCTTTTTATGACGTTTTTGAGCTGTAGACCAGCCGGGGCCTACCCGGAATAACCCTATCCGGGGGGGTGAAGGCCGGTTTATTGACATTTTGATACGTTTACCCTCACCTTCATTTACTTCACCTACCTTACCTACCTTACCTACTTTACCTACCTCATTTACCTCAGCAAGCCCTTCAGCAAGAGGTAACGCGCAATGCCTATATGCCCCCGCCGCAATAGGCCCAAAAACACCGTGATATAGGTGGGGAATCTAAGAGCCGGGCAAGGCCCTTTACTTACACCCTTACTTGCACCCTCTCAGCGAATGCACCCTTTCAGCAAATGCACCCTCTTAGCGAATGCACCCTTTAAGCGAATACACCCTCTTAGCAAATGCACCCTTTTAATAAATGCACCCTCTTAGTAAATATACCCTCTCAATAAGCCCTTTAGAGAGTAATAGACTATACCCAAAAGGGAAAGAGTATATGACGCCGATTTACCCCGGAGATTACGCTAAATGAAAGATCTACCCTTCAGTAAAACCTTTGCTTACCCTTCAGCAAGCCCTTTCCTCACCCTTTTGCTCACCCTTTGCTCACCCTTTGCTCACCCTTCAGCAAGCCCTTTGCTCACCCTTCAGCAAGCCCTTTGCTCACCCTTTGCTCACCCTTTGCTCACCCTTTGCTCACCCTTTGCTCACCCTTTGCTCACCCTTTGCTCACCCTTTGCTCACCCTTTGCTCACCCTTTCCTCACCCTTTTGCTCACCCTTTGCTCACCCTTTGCTCACCCTTCAGCAAGCCCTTTGCTCACCCTTCAGCAAGCCCTTTGCTCACCCTTCAGCAAGCCCTTTGCTCACCCTTCAGCAAGCCCTTTGCTCACCCTTCAGCAAGCCCTTTGCTCACCCTTTGCTCACCCTTCAGTAAACCCTTTGCTCACCCTTCAGCAAGCCCTTTACTCACCTTTTGCTCACCCTTTGCTCACCCTTTGCTCACCCTTCAGCAAGCCCTTTGCTCACCCTTCAGCAAGCCCTTTGCTCACCCTTCAGTAAGCCCTTTGCTCACCCTTTGTTCACGCTTTGCTCACCCTTCAGCAAGCTCTTTGCTCACCCTTCAGCAAACCCTTTGCTCACCCTTCAGTAAGCCCTTTGCTTACCTTTCAGCAAGCCCTTTACTTACCTTTCAGCCCTGAATTTAAACCCTTTATATTAAAAATCTCAGTTTTCGTTACGGCGAAAAAGGCCGGAACTTATATTAAAATAAAATATTAATATTAATATAATTTAAAAAATTAATCTCAAAAACTATTATATATATATAATCGAAATACTTTAATATAAAAATAATTATAATCATTTTTTTTAATTTATTAAAAATTTAAAGTTTTTCTATATTAATCAATATAAAAACTTTTTAATTTATAAAAAAACTTTAATAAATTAACAATAGATTCTGTAAGATTCAATATATTAATAATGAATTTGTTAAAATTTAATAAAAGATTATATTTCTTTTAATATTTTAAATTAAATTAAATTAAAAACAGTTTATATTTTTTAAAAAATATTTTAATATTTTTAATTGAATTAATAATATTATAAAACATATCTTCTTATTTATAAAATTTATATTTATTAATATTAAATTTAAATTTACGCAAATAATAATTAACGTTAAAATATACTTATAAACGGTAAGTAAAAACCTTCTTAAATAATAATATTACTATTCATAAGAATCTATGAAGGACTTTATTTAATTTTAGGGCTTTATTTTTTTTTAATTTATTAATCGTTTTAATTATTATATTTTATATTATTATTTTATTTATTAATACGGGATTAAAGTATATAACGTTATTAATATTATTTAGGTTAATTTCTGGCGGAGGGGGGAAAAATATTCCTTTAAGGGCCTTAATCTTACCGTTAAAGGTATTAATTAATATATTATCGGGTTTCTTAAGAAATAAAAATTTAAAAATAATTTTTAATTTCTTATTTTATTCTTTATTATACTTCGTTAACTTTTAAATATTATAAAGTAAAACTGTTAAGTTATATACCGTAAATTAATAATATATTTACTTAACCTTCTTAATAATTTTCTTTTTTTCCTTTTAAATAACCTTTAATTAATTAAGTATCTTTTAATTCTTATACTTAAAAGTTTACTTTATTAGTTTTTTTATTTTTACGGTTAGAATTATATATTTTTTATTTTAGTAAGTTTTAACTTTTTAAAAGGATTTTATTATTAAGACTATCTTATTAATTATTTTATTTAATATTTTTATTATTTACTTTATAAAAAGGTCGATCCGGTTTTTATTTTTTAACTAAGGGAAGTCCGTGAACTATATTATCGTTTCCTCTACTTTGTTATAAACCTTTATTATTTTAACCGTTTTTTATACTTTCCTTACCGGTAATAATAAGGTTATATTAACGGTTTAATCTAAGGTTATTTATATTAATATATAATTTAAGCTATATTTTAAGTTTGTTTATTATTTATATATTATAACCGCGCTAATAACCTTTTTTATATTAAAAATTAAATTAATTATCGTTTTAAATTTATAATTTTTTTATGTAATAATTCTTTATAATATTAATAATAAAAAATTAATTTAAATAGTAATTATTAATAAATCGTTTAATTTAACGTAATTTATCGTATACCCTTCTTTATTTTATATATAATAATATAGGTTAAAATCTTTAAGTAATATATATTTATTTAAAGTAATTAAGATTTCTTTAAGTAATAATATTATAAATAATCCCTTTTTATTAACCGGTAACGGGTTATACGCGTTATAAATATTAAAGTCGCCCTTTAAGTTTTTTTCCTTTATAATACGGAGTATATAAAGGTTTTTACCGTAATAAGTAATATCTTAATTATTTACGTTAAGTTGCTTATTTATAAAAAAGTATATTTTAATTATCTTATCCCCCTTAAAGGTTAAATAGAACCCTTCCCCCGGGTTAATAAATAAATATATATACGGATTATATAATAATTTCTATATTATTATAATATTAATATTTTTAACTTCTTTAAGTTTAAATATTAATATTATTACTTTAATTCCTTTATTATAAATATTATATTATATTATTTTTAAAAGCATTAATATATTATATATTAACCTTTATAAAAACTCCCTTATTTATATCCGTTTAAATTACAGACTTCTTATTAAACTTAAACGTTTTTTAGCTTAATATTTTCCCGGTTATTATTAAAAACGTAAAACAACCGGCCCTTAAGGTTAAAATTATAAAAAGTTTCTTTTATTTTATTTTATCCGTTATCGTTATTTATTCTTTATTATTTAATTAATTAAACTTACTTTTTAAAGCTATTTTTAATTAACCCGTTAAATTAATTCTATATATATTATATCGTTAAGTTTTTACGTTTATCTAAGTCTTTTTACGTTTAATTTCTTTGGTTCTTATTATATATTTAAAATCCTATATTAAATATTTTTCTTTATTATATATAACAGATTAAAATACGTTTTTTATAAGTTTTTTGATTATTAACTCTATATATTTATAAATATTATAACTTTTAACGTAAATTATATATTTTATAATATTAAAGTACTTTATAATAATATATTTATAATCTTAATATTTAAAATATTAATAAATATTTACGGTTTTATTTTGTAATTAAATTATTTTAAGTAATTCCCCTTTAATAATTTTTTTATTTAAAATATTATTATATATTTTTATTAATATTATATTTAATATAATAATAAAATATTTCTTTACGTATTTTAAGGAATTAAATTTTTTTATTATTAAAGGAAGCTTATAATTAATGATTTTAAACTTTAAATAAAAAATTATATTCTCCTTTTTATATTTTTTAACGTAGTTTTTTTTTTCGGTTTTTATAAAACGTAATAAATATATTTTATTTATTATAACGGTAAATAATTACCTTAAAACTTTAATTAATTTATATTCTTTTTGATTAATTTAAACTTTAAACCTTTTTAAGTTTTCTTTCGCTTTTAACGATATTATATTAAGAAGAATATTTTTATTTTATAATTTATATATTATTATAATTTATTTTATTAATAATTCCGTTATTATTTTTAAAGCCTTTATTAATTATAACGGGTTTATTTCCGTAATTATATTCCTTTCTTTATTATTAAATAAGCGGACTATTATTATCCTCGTTTTCCTTAATATAATTATTTTCTTTTCCGTTATCCTTTTATTCTTTATCGCGGGTATTTTTTTTTATTATTTTTATTATTTAATTTTCTTTCGCTTAAAGGGTTATCACTTTTATATTTTTATTTTATACCCTTAATTTTAAATTATTATTTTTATCCTTTATTAACGTTTTTATTCTTACCTTTTAAGAATTCTATAAACGCTCCGTTTTCTTTAATTTTATTTTTATTTTTATATAGAAATCCTTTATACTTTTTAATTTAATCTATAATATTAATTAAATCTTTAACGTAATATTCTTTTATTTTACTGTAAGAAGTCCTTTTAAGGCTTTTATTATTTCCCTTACCGTCCTTTTACCTTTATTTATTAAACGACGTATTATTTCTATTTTTTATTTTTAATCCCTTAAAATTTTATCTTCCTTATTAGCTTTATTTCCCTTTTATATATCCTTAATAATATTTTTATTGCGGTCTTCCCGCCTTTTCTTTCCGCTTATATCCTTCGCTATTACTACCGTATTGGCCTTTTTACCCCCTTATTTATCTATTATCTCCGTATTATTATTATGCGTTTTATACGTTTTAATACACGTATTTTATTAACCTTAATTTCCTTATTTATTTTAAGCATTATCCGGCTTATTATTTTTATATTACTCGTACGCGTTATTGCCGTTTTTATTAATATAGGTTATTTACCCGTTTACCACCTTATTCTGAACCATTACGTTACTTCTATTTATCGCATTTAATATACTTCTTTTATTGTTATTAAAGCTATATATATACGTATCGTTTTAGACCTCTAAGGTCCCTTTGTTCGTCGCCATTCTCAGACGTAACTTATTATTATCAATATTAATATAAAAATTAATTATTTAAAGTTTTTTTAAAATTTTTATTATAAATTAAAATATTATTTATGTATATTTAAACGAAACTATTTAAATATAAAAAACAATATTATTAGTAAAATATTATTGAATTATTAATAGAATAAAAAAAGTATGTTTTTATATATATTAGTTTTCATATTAATAATAAAACTTATTAAAGTTTTATTTTTAAATTTTATATATAAAAAATTAAAAATTATAATGATATTAATCTTTATAAAATATTTAATCTTAATAATTTAAATACAAGCTTTTTTTAAATAGAAATATTAAATTTTATTTTTTTAACTTATACGTTAAATTTAGAATAATTCATATAGAATTATTAATTTTTATTTTTTAAATATAAGTAAAATAAATAATATATTAAAAATTTAATTAAAAATAATTTTGATTTTTTTAATTTTTCAATGAATATTTTTCATTTATTTAAAATTTAAATAATAATTAAAAATATATATAATTCTTAAATAAGTTTTTAAAATCATTAATAAATTTAATTTTAGAATTAATATTTTAATATAATCAAAAATTAATTATTTTCCTTTATGTAAATATATTTAAAAAGTTATAATAATTTAATAGTAATTTAAATTTAACTTTTTTATAAACTTTAATTAAAGTTTTATTAATTATATTTTAGGTTTTTATTTGATTGATTGATTGATTTATACTACGGATCTAATTAAGTTAATTCCGGCGTTCCTTAATACTCGGCTATTTAACCTTATTAATAACCGTAAAAAACCCGATATCTATAACGTTAAGAATAAAAACCGGTATTTACCCAGTTTCTACTTACGTTTTAAAGGCTAAGAGTATTTACGGCCGTTTGAAAAATAAGAATTTATTTATACGTTTTTTCCAAGAAAACCTATAATATTATAATTAAATTTATTTAAGGGTTACCTTTAAATTTATTGCTCTTCCGTTATTTTATGGGTTTATTTAATATTAAAATTTTAAAATTCCGATTATATTATTAAATATCTTTACCGATATATATATTATTATTACCTTATTTATATAATTTTATTAACCGATATAATATTATTTTTTATATTATTTTAATATTTATAACCTTTTTAACCCCTTATTAAATATAGTTTTTCCGCCGTTATTTTCTACTTTTAAGTTAATGGTAAGGTTTCTTAATTAAGTTTTCGATTACTTCCTTTATTTCCTTAATTAAGTTAAATTATAATAATAAGCCTATAATTATTATAAATTTAACGGCCGCCTTAATACCCTTTTTATTAATAAGTATTTAGCGATAATTATTAATTTTTACCCTTTTAATTAATCTTAATTTAAGTTCCTTAAATAATAAATAAAAGATTAATATATATATAGCGTTCTATTTTCGTTATTTATATTTATAGTTAATATTAATCCGGTTATTAACGTATATAATAAAAAGGAAATAAATTAAGTTATTTTTATTTATCCGGAATTAAATTATTAATATATTATTATTTTTCTTTATAATCCTATAATACCGGAAATACTTATTAATAACTTTATTGTTATTTAAAGCCCGATATTATTATTTTTAAGGAATTAATTCTTTATATTTACGTTAACGCTTTATTTACCTTTTTATAATTTATAAAGTAATTATTATTAACTTTATTTTTACAGCTTTCTTTTTTTCCGTTATTCTTACTTTAAGTAAGAATTTATATACTTTTATATTAACTTTTTAAATATAAGTTAAATTAATCTCTTTTTTAGCTTATTTTAATTTAACTTTTATAAAAGGGATAAGTATTACTTTTCTACGTTTTTTTATTTAAGGCTTTTTATAGTTTTAATAAATACGTTTATTTCTTATTAATATAGTTAAGTTTATATTTTCTTTAAGCTTTACTTAAGTAATTATTTAATTTAAAACCAGCTTTATTAATAATATAAAAACCTTAGATTTTAATATTGGAACGGGAGTTACTTTATATACTTTATTTATTACTTTTAAATATTGGTTTTAAACCTTTTATAATTACCGGATGGGCTTTTTCCTATATTTAAGTATACCCTTAAATATATATTAAATAATTACCGTATACGTTATTATAGGCTTTATAACCGCTTAATAAATAGTTTTAACCTTTTATAAAATAACTTTTTACGTTAACGCCGTAAAATAAATAAGGCCCTTTTCCTATAAAATTATTTTCTTTTAAATCTTTCTTATATAATTTTTTTAATCTAGTTTTTTATTAATTTATAAGTTAAATATTTTAATATTAATTTCCGGTTTTACCGTTATATTACTTAAGTTTATTATAGTTATTATATTATATAGCTTCGGGCTTTTTATTATATAAATAAGTTTATACTTATATAAAATGAATTAAGCTTTATATATTTTTACTTATTATAAGTAAACTTTATAAGCTTATATTAACTTTAAATAGTTTATATAAGTAAATATACTATAAATTAAAAGGTAAATATTATTAATAAAGCTTTTTATTTAAACCTTTTATTTTAATTTTATTAAGTTTTTAATAAATAAATTATTAAAGAATAAAAATAAGATTAAAAAAATAAATAACCTTTAAGGAATCCCTATTATTATAAACTTTATCGTATTTATCTTTTATTTTAAGTTAATTAACGTTACTTAATTACTTAAGAAACTTTCTATTTAATTTATAAAGAAAAATAAAACCTTTTTTTTTTTTATAAATTATATAATAATCTTTAATAGTTTATTTTATTAAACGCCTTTATAATATTTAAAAAAAAAAGATTTATAACGTATTTTTTCCTATAACCTTATATTATATATACGCTATTAATTAAGCCTTTAAAAACCGTTTCCGTTAACCGTTTTCTTTTTATTTTTATTTATTAATTAAAAAGTAGCCTATATTTTTTTACGTAATTATTTAAAATCTTCATAATTATTATCTTTAAAGCTTTTTTTAACATATAAAGGAATATTATAAGTCTATATAATTTTATTTTTAAATAATTTAACTTAACCGGCTTCTTAAGGATAATTATTTTAATCTCCTTAAATTTATAAAAATAATATTTTATATTAAAATAAACTTAAAATAAATAAATAAAGACCTTTTTAAATAACGACGTTATTATAAATAAAAACTTATTTAATATATTATTAAGTTTAAAGGCCTTATCCTTCTTCGGTTTATTAATTATTTTAATTATTATTTCTTAAGTTATTATCTTATTTATTATTATTAATTTAAGATATACCGTACCGTTAATATCTATTAAATTAACTTTTAATAACGGAGGAAAAAACGCCTTTTTAAGAGCCTTAATCTTAGTATTAAAGATATTTATTATTATATTATTTAGTCTTTTTAAAAATAAAAACTTAAAAATAAATTTAAATTTTTTATTCTATTTTTTACCGTATTTTATTAACTTTTAAATATTATAAGGGGAAACCGCTAAGTTATATATTATAGCCCGGAAATACGTTTATTTAACTTTCCGGATAATTCTTTCCTTTTTTTTTAAGCTTTTTTATGCCGTTAAAACGTTTTCCGGTTCCTATATTTAATAGTTTATTTTATAGGTATTTTTACCTTTATAATCGTTTTTATATATTTTTCGTTTTAATAAGTTTTAATTCTTTAAGACGGTTTTATTATTAAGACTATAACGTTAATTACTTTATTTAAAACCTTTATTATTTGCTTTATAAAATGGTTAATTTATCCCTTATTATTAAACCCGGGGAGCTCCGTTAATTAAAATATTATTTTTATTGCCTTTATAAATATTTTAATTTCCTTAATTATCTTTTATACTCGTTTAAACGGTAAAAACGGAGTCGTATTAACGGATTAATTTAAAATTATTTATATTAAGACGTAATCTGAACCGTATTTTAAGTTTTCTTAAGGTCTATATATTATAATTAAGTTAATAATATTTTCTAAATTAAATATTAAGTTAATTATAATTTTAAGTTTATAACTTTCTTATAAAATAGTTTTTTTAATATTAATAATATAAAATTAAACTATATAATAATTATTAATAATTTTTTAAATTTAATATAATTAATTATATAACCATCCTTATTCTATTAAACGTAATAAAGATTAAAATCCTTTATTAAAAAGTACTTATTAAGTACGGTTATAATATCCTTAAGTAGCGGGATTATAAAAGGTTTTTTCTTATTAACCGGTAACGGATTATATATATTATAAATATTTAAATTATTTTTATTATCCCCTTTTTATATAATCCGGAATATATATAAATTCTTTCCGTAATAAATAACGTTTTAATTATTTATATTTAACCTTTTATTAATAAAGAAATACGTTTACGTTATTTTATTACCTTTAAAGGTTAAATAAAAATTATCTCCCGGGTTAATTAAAAAGTAAATATACGGATTATACGGTAACTTTTATATTATTATAATATTAATATTTTTTATTTCCTTAAATTTAAATATTAATATTATAATTTTAATTATTTTTTTATATACGTTATATTATATTATCCTTAAAAGTATAAGTATATTAAATATTGACGTTTATCGGGTTTTTTTTATTAACTTTTATTTATATAAATAATCTTTTTTTAAGGTTAAATATTATTTATTTTAATTTTCTCATTACGATAATAATCCCGGTTAAGTAGTCGGCCTTAAAGGTTAATATTATTATAAATTTCCTTTTCTTTATATTATTGGTTATTACGTTTTATTTTTCCTTATTTAATAAACTTTATTTATATTTTAAAACCGTTTTTAATTATTTTACCGGTTTAAATTTATATAAGTTATAACGTTAAACCTTAATTATTATCTTAATCTTTTTACGTTAAATCTCCTTTATTCTTACCGTATACCGGAAGTTTTATATTAAGTAACTATTATTATTATATATTACGTATTTTAACACGTTTTTTACTAAGCTTTTTATTATTAAGTTAACGTATTTATATATATTATATTTTTCGGTATATATTATGTACTTTATATTATTAAGGTACCTTATAATAATATACCCATACCTTTAATATTTAAAATATTAATAAATATCCGTTATTTAATTTTAAGGTTTTATTAATTTAAGGGACTTATTTTTTATTACCTTTTTATTAAAAATATTATCGTATATCCTTATTAACGTTATACTTAAAATAATTATAAAGTATCTTTTTATATAATTAAAAACATTTAACCTTTTTATTATAAAAAGGAAATTATAATTAACGATCTTTAACTTAAAGTAAAAAACCGTATTCTTTTTTTTTATCCACTTTAAAGTAATTTCCTTTTTTTTCCCTATAAATTTTATTAAGTATATTCCGTTTATTATAATAATAAAAAATTACCTTAATATTTTTATTATTTTATACCCCTTTTTACTAACTTATCCCTTTAATTTCTTTAACCTCTTTTTCGTTTTTAATAAGGTTATATTAAGGAAAATATCCTTATTTTATAATTTATATATTATAATAATTTGCTCCGTTAATAATTCTTCCGTTACCTTAAATGTTTTTATTAATTATAACGGATCTATTTTTATTATTATATTCCTTTTTTTTTTACTTAATAATCGTATAATTATTATCCTTATTTTCCTTAATACCGTTACTTTCTTCCCCGCTTTTATTTCTTTTATTATTAACGCTGGCGCCGTTTTTATAACTTTTATTATTTAACTTATTCCCGTTTTTTTCTTTAAAGCCTTTTTTATTATTTTTTCATTTTATATATATCCTTTTTATTTCTTTTCGCCTTTATCCGTTAACGCTTTTATTGCCGTCCCTTAAGCTTTACGTAGCCTCTTTAATTTTTTTTAATTTTTCCCCGTATTTACGTAAAAGTTTTTTACTTTTTATAATCCGATTTATAGTATTAACCAGGTCTTTAATGTAATATCTTTCTATATAATTATAAAAAAGCCTTTTAACGTCCTTATTGTTTCCTCTTTTTTTACTTTTCCCTTATATATTTAATAATTATTTCTTTTCATAGTTTATTCTTATTTATTTAAAATCTCCTTATTTTTATTTAATTCTTTTTTAATTTATATATACTTAATAAAACCTTTTACGCCTCCGTTTACCTTTTATCCGTCCCCGTATATTATCTTCGTCCTTTCCGCTTTTTATTTATTATCCTTTATAATAATACCTTTATACGTTATATATATCTTTTTATATATATCTTATTAACTATAGGTTCTTTATTTAATTTAAGGCCTTTTTATCTCATATTTATTACGTTATTTATATAATTTATTACCGTTTTTATTAACTTAAACCGTTTACCCTTCCTCCCTTTTTACCTTTATTATTATTCCGCTTCCGCTTATCGTATTTAAAATATTATCCTTATTATTACTTAAGCTATATACGTATATATCGTTTCTGACCTCTGGGGTCCCGTTGTTCATCGCCATAGGTTTTTATTTTTTATTTTTATTTCTAAGTTTATAAATTTAATTATTAAAATACTAAAAATATAAAGTTTTTTTTATTTTCAATAAATATTTAAAATAAAATAATTTCAATTCAAAAAATATTAAAAAAAAAAATTTTTTTTTAATAAATTCTATAAAAAAAGAATTTTTAAAAGTTTGTTTTTCCGTTTTTTTAATTTTTTAAATCGTTTATTATAATAATAAGGCTTTAATATAAAATTAAATTTAATTCTTACTTTCTTAAATCTCAAATTATTGTTTTTAATATATAAAGTAAAAAGTACTAATTAAAAACAATATGAAATATTACATAACAATATTATTAATATTAAAAATTTCTTTTATTTAAAATAAATCATTAATTTAATGAAAAGAAAACCAAAAAAATTAAAAATATCAAATAATAAATGATTCAAATAGTTTATTAAAATAAATAAAATTACTTATTATTTATACTAATTTAAAATATAAAGCTTCCCAAAAATAATTTAATAAAAACCTAAATTAATAAATAATAAACGAGGTATTTATTAAGTACTTAAAACTGCTTTTATTATTAAATGAATAGCCTTAATAATGATATAAGTTATATTATTTCCGAAATCATTAACCGTTTCTGATTTTTAAATATTATATTAATTAAAAAGAAATTATATAAAAATATGTAAGTTAAATATTAATAAAAGTATAATTGATAACCCTTATATTAATAACTGCTTAATTAATTTGAGTTTAATTATTCATTAAATTTATCAATTTTAATGTTAATAACTTTTTTATTTTAACCGTATTTATAATAAAATTAGTTAATTTTTTATTTATTTTTTAATATTAGTTTTTTATTCAAAAACTTATTATTATTATATAATTTAAATAATAATAACAATAATAGTAAAGCCCGAGATAATATTAGCTTTTTATTTTAGTATTATAATTATTATAAAAGTTTCCTCAATAATCTTAATAACTATAATTAATATATTTATAATTTTCTAAATTAGAACCGTTTTTTATATTTTATTTTGGTGTATTATTATTAAGTTATTAAAATTAATTATATATTTTTTAAACAAAAACTTGATGATAAAATTAAAAGTTAAATATAATAATGTTTTTTACATATAAAATCATTTTATTAGCGATATCATTATAACTATAATTATCTTAATAATAAAAAATTTTAATTAAATAAAAAATAATATTTAAAAAACCGGTAAAAAAAACTATTATCGCGTTAATTAAAATACATTGGTATTTATAGCGGGCTTTATTTATACGGTTTTAATTTCTATAAATACCGGTTAAATAAATAAATAAATTATTAATAATAAAATAAAACCTTTTTAATCCTATTTGATACTTTTTTATTAGAAATATTATATATAAATATTATTTTATTTACGTTTTAATAATAATAATCTTAATTTATATTTAAACGGTTTATAATTATTATTGCTTAATGTTTATATTTAATTTTATTTTATTTTTTTTTTTATTATTGTGATGTTTTTTGGGGTAATAATATTTTTTATATTTTTAAAATAAGTTTTTTTAATAGATTCCATTTTTAAAAACTTTTTCAAAAACATTATAATGTTATTAACATAAAATGTCAATTTTAATTTTTAATTCTTCAATATATATAATAACGTTTTTATCTTATCTAATAAAATTTAAATCATTTTATTATAATTTCATATTTATTAATTTTAATTTATAAATCTTCATTTTACTAATGATTTTAATATTAAATTAAATCATATTTTTAATAGACTTAACTTTTTAATTCTATTTTATATAAAAAATATATAAAATTCTTAAAATTATAATTAAATTTATTTTAATTTAACATTTAAAATAAATTATATTAATAATTTTTCATTCGTTTTTAATTATTAAAATAATTTTAATTTTAATACTAAAAATTGTAAATAAATATTAAGAAATTTTTAATATAAACTTTATAAAAAGTATTCCGTTTTTATATTAAAGTATATTAAATATAAAAACTATTATTCAAAAAATATATTTAATTAAATTAAAATATTAAAACTCAAAAATTCTTTTTTTAAAATCTTATTTTATATTAAAAAGTTAGATAATTAAGTATTTTTAAAAATAGTTGAACAAATGTTACGAAAAGTATTATTATTTAATAAATTGATTAAATTAAAAAAGATTATAAGATTAACTTTATTATTAGAATTAAAATTAAAATTATTATAAATTTAAAATATTATAAATAGTATCGAAAATAAAATATTTTAATTATTAGATATATAACGTTTAATAAATAGTAAAGAATATTAGTTTTAACTTGAATTTAAAAAAAATAATTATTTAAAATAATTACTAAATAAATAAATATAATATTAAGTATTCTTATAATAAAACATAACTCAAAATATAAGTTTAATGAAAATATATTAATTAAAAAAATAATTATAAAGAATAAAAGTATAAGTAAGTTTATAAATAAACTTTATTTAATCGATCGCTAAACCGCTAACCGTATATAATTAATAAACGTATTACGCAAACCGAAAAACCCCCAATTAAATACCAAATCAGGAACCACCAGTCCGTATACGGCAAGCATATTAATACGGTCCCAATATATCCTTTTCATAATACTTCGGTTTAAACAGCTTTAGAAAAAATTATTTATTAAATCTTATAATAAATAAAATCTTAAAAACTTCAAAATCGAATATATCTATTTACGTTAATTATTATTAACGAGTTTAAATATTTTAAAAAATATTGTTTTTACGTATTTTTTATATGAATTCGATAAATTGATGACTTTATTAATATTGTTATTATTAATATCATTTTCAAAACTTAGTAATTTACCAGGAATATCGCTAATTATCGGGGTAAATTTATAAAACGGGGTTTTTTTAATATTTTATTTATTAAATACATTAATAAAAATAACTTACTACTCCCGGATATATTAAGTTTATCGATTAATAATAGTTTAACTTTATTACTGAAACTTTAAAGTTTATTAGTTAACTTATTGATATTTTAAAATCGTATAAGCCGCTAAAACTAAAACTATTAAATAAGTTATTATTAATAAACGGATTTAAAGAGTTATAAATAATAAACGAGTTATTAATAATATAAATCCTAGTCAACATATATCTTTTTATTGTTATTGAGAAACATTTTGATTAAATTTCAAGGTTAAAATATACATAAATCAAAAATAAACCAGTATTCAAAATTTATTACGGATTTAAAGTAAAATTTTAATAAACTGATCTATAGATATATATCAATTCTTTTATTATTTATATATATATATATATAAGTTCTTACCCGATTTTAATATATACGTAAGTTAGGTTTTAACGTTTATAATATTGAATCCGATTAATATAATAAAGAGAAATAACGTGAACCTAATAAGGATCCCAATATCCGATACCCTCAACCCAATACGGTAACGAGGTAGGGCTTAGGGCATGGTTCTCGTCCACGTCGCAACACCTTTCAACATACCGAGTACCTTCTTAGATAGTCAGTCAGGATGAGCCATACTATTCTTACACCATACACTATGACCCCCACACCGAGAGTTTCCATTTGCATCTTTCAAAACACCCGGCGCTACCACGCAATCGATTGGTGAACCAAGGCATGGGACACTCTCTGTGTGCCACCATCTATCTATCACCCTCGATCTCCTACCTACCCCGACGGTGATCCTTCCATACTTGTACGGTAAGTTGTATGGCTCATTGGGCAAGACCAATTCGGTGTTCACTTCACACCCCTTAACAAGTCTAGTAAAGTGCGCCAATAGATGACTCCCTGGATGCACCTGGCGAGAAGTAAGATAGCTATCATCACCACGAGGCAAGCAGGCGAGGACAGCCTGAAAAATGGTATCGAAGGTGAGGGAATACGTGAGTGTCACAGCTTTTTGACCAAGTCGTCTCTTTGGCCAAGCAGCCTTTTTGATTTGCTCAAAGAGTCTGTTGAACCTGTTTTATGAGCATCAGCTTCCTCTTGAGCAATGAGTCAATATTTTGTGGCTGGAAATGTCGCTGTTTATAGTAGCAATCTTTGCAAAACCCTTCTGCACGGTGTTGCACCCCCTATGGACGTATTCAGTTATCAGGTAAACTTGCAGATATGTACTTTATAAGGGGGTCGACAGCGAGAATAGCCTTGCCTGCCGCAGTTGAAGATAACAAGAGCGATTCCGTACTTACGCGAAATTGCCTTTTTGCTCCGAACGCACAAGATTCGCAGCAGAACCAATCAGAGCCAGTCCTTCACAAGTTACAATGCTCCCCGTCCCTCGCTGCTTTCTAGCTGTTGCTGAGCGCGCTTCGTATCTAGTATGCGAAGGCTCCATTCCCAACTAAAGAGAGACGTCTGCAGGTCGATATATCGATACCGAACATTGGGACTGAGATGGGATGGGATGGTATTGAGAGGCGTGGGATAAGCCATCTACCCGCCTTTTTGTCCAGCGGCATCTTATTCGATTTATTAGATCAAGCGTTCATGTGGCCCCACAGCGTCATTAAGGGACGAGCGAGCGCCCTGATCCGCCGTTCGGCCCGTGAAACGGGCGTTCCAATCATACAACATGGATCGGTCAAAGAAAAGTCTTTCGCAGTCGGGATCGCAGAGTGGATTATTTACCTCTGTTCGATCGTATCCTGATCTTTCAAATTTTGTTTTTGTGATTGTGCTTTGGCAGCTGATGGTCCTGGCTGGCGCCGGGCTCCCCTCTCCTTCGCTCTTCTTGCCCTTCACCTTGATCTCGTTCTTTTTCACTCCATCCGCAATTGCAACACTCCAGCTTACGACCTTCATTCACTATCGATAGCCTGACCCTGAGAGCCTGGGACTGACTCGCCTCTCCCGGGGGGAGGGGAAAGGGGGGAAGGAACGATCGCCAAAACAGAGGAAGCATGGCAAGACATGAAAATCACGTACTTGGTTTCGTCCTTGTTGAGTACTCGATCATGTACAATTCTTTCCGCCATCTACTCTGCTTTAAAGTTCCGATCCCGTTCGGAAAAGATGCACTCTTCCAGAATTAGAGTTACCTCATTTCACAGAGACATATCTGTCATTCGGCCCCAGGCACACAAAATGTTCTCGCCGCCGCTCTTCTTGGGTTGTTGATCCATGTCGCGCCAGCCTTTTTCCAACTGATGTCAGTTAGAATCAGGACGAGCAAACAGTACCTGTCCGCGAGCTTCAATTGGGACCAAGTCGGCCCGATTTCTTTCGTCCTTGTCCCTTGCCCGGCGTCTTCCTCCTCCTCGCTCCCGCCTCCTCAGCTTCCTCGGAAATCAATACCTTCAGAGAGGATCAGCTCGGTCCAAGTCATGGCGCAAGTGACTCCGCTACCGCTCTGTTGGCCGCCGTTTCCTCTTCAGGGGTGAACATTTCCTGAGCCATCGCCGCCACCTAAGACTCCTCGGCCGATTTCATGCAACTGCCCTTGATGCAATGAGACACCAGGCTAGCACAGTGCGCCAGGTTATTTGCTTTGAATTGATCAGCCAATGGCACTCTGTGCTTTTGGCCAAGACCTATAACGCAAATCCGAGGCCAGGTAGAGACCGAGACGAACGTGCTCTGGTGTTGAACTCTTTTGGAAAGACACAGCCGGTTGGTGAAAGGCTTGACCTACAAATTCATCCGTCGCATTTGCTGATGCCCCTGCAGAGCAAAGCCCCTTTGTGTAGATGTCATTACCGTTCGCCGTTGTCTCTAGGAAGGCATCGTCAAGCTTTCTACGGTCACCTGTCTCACGGGCATACTCTTTATCTAGGCTAGACTTGCTCGCGTCCTTGCCTCCGCCAGCAGGCCCAGTCACTACGGCATCTCTCCATGCGTCAACAAGGGCGAGTGTGGCATTATCCTGACATGAATTGAAAGGCTGTTGAACGTAGTCTTCCGTGGGGCTGTGTTCGTTGAGAATCATGGTCGTCCTGTCTGTTGATCGTGTAGGGGACATCATAAGCCTCTGTGGTGACCCTTCGGGCATCTCCGAATGATCGCTTTTATCAGAGACGCTCTGTTCACTTTCGACCTTGCTCTGGGGTAAAACATTGTGCGTTCGTCCTTCGTTGTCCAGTGAGGGCTTCGGCTGGCCTGCATCACAGGAGGAAGTTGTATCAACGAATTCACTGTCCGCATAAAGGATTCCCGGGTCAGAGGAGGTGGTCGAGCCGACAGCGTTCCGGTCGACAGAGGCTCGATCATTGGGGGCCGTCTGGTTTGGTGGAACTGGTGTGCGTCGTGGCGATAGGTGCGACTGGCTCGGAAATCTTGGGTCGTCGGTGGGAAAAGGAGCTGGGGATTGGGGTTTGGATCGACGCCCCAGAGGCCAACGCCACTCGAGGTCGCTCCAATACTCGCGCAGAGCGTTGGACTTCCGGTAAAAATGAGGATACCTAGGGCGAGAACGAGTCAGCGCGAGTGATACAGATATTGCTCAGCGGGAGCTTCACGCAAGAGAGGTTCAGTACGGCACAGCACAGCCAGCTGGGCTAGCTCCTTCTCTACTCACAGCGAAACGCGCAGACCTATCACCGTAATGATGAAAAAGAGCCAGACAATCGGCACAACCAGCTTGGCTCGCACTCGTTCCAGCTCATTCGCCCTGTCAGTGCCATCGGCGAAGGGTGCCCCGGGCCAGTAATTGCATATCACATTGATGACGCTGGATGTTCCCTCCATGATCCCGACGGGGAGCAAAATATCCGTGATCACACGTGCGAGGTGGGTGAAAACGACCGTGTTCTTCCAAGGATAGCGGGCAATTACTGCGTTCAACAAGATTGCGATCAACGCTCTCTGAGCGAAAGTTATCGAAACTGCCAATCGGTCCATTGCAACGGCATGCTGAAAAATTAACCGCGCATTTGTTGTGTCAGCCTGGGTGCAGGCATGGTGGTAAGGTGGTAATGTTGCATGGAGTGTCACTGAGCCGTTATGCGACGGTATCAAGACATTATTATAGCGCGTATAGATATTATTACCTGGCCGCACAACTTATACCATCCGGGAATTCTATACAGATAATATTATGCTTCCTAAATAGATTATATATATTCTATATATATATTATTTACTTTTATACGTTTATACGTTTAATAGTTATAAGCCCGGTATTATATATTATTATAATTATTTATTTATTAATTAATTTAAAGGTGTAATTGATTATTTAAAAAAGATTAAATTAAAATCCTTAAGGTTAATATATTACTTATAAATTAAAAATAAAAAAGGAATTAAAAAGTATAGTAAACTTATTACTTATTATTCCTTTATAGTATTAAGATAAGCTTATATAAAATTAAGCTTATTACTTTAAAAGATTAAGATTTATAATTTATTATCGTTAAAAATAAAATTGTTAAGTATTACGTTTAGGTATTTATTAACTTTATTTTTATAGTAAAATTAATAAACTTAAATAAACCATTAAAAGCAGTATGACTTATTCTTATAGCGGATAAAGCGGTTAATTTAAAGGTATTAATAGCCTATAAAAACGATTTATAGGTATAAAAGCTTAAATTAGGAATAAAAAAAGCAATATACGTCCTTTATTAAAATTAACGACTTTATATTTTTAATAGTTAATAAAACGAACCTTATTTTCCTTAAGGACGTAAATTATTTATGTATTTTTAAAATTAAGCTTATATTTTTAAATTCTATTCGCTTTTTAATAATAAAAAAAGACTATTATAAAATCATAACGGGACCTAATTCTTATTAAAATGTTAAAGTATAGCTTAATAAGTATGTTTAAGCACTTATAAAAGTTGAAAGTAATAATATTCTTAAAGTACTTAATACGGGTATACCGTAAGTTTATAAACGTAATTAAAAAACAGGCTTTTATATTATTATAGATTATAAATTCGGTATAAAAAATTTAACCGACTTCTTAATCGCTTTTATTAATCTTAAAAAGTAATTTCGAAATTATATTCAATATAATAATCTAAAGAAATCGACTTTATTTTATCCAGCCTTTATTATTAATGAAAATTAAAATAAAATTAAGAAAAACAAAAAGCTTATATTTAAAAGTAAAAATATTAAGTTAAAAGAATACCCTTATAGTAATAAATATTAATTTAACGAATATAATTGCCTATATACAGATTAACTTAACCGATTTAATAACTTTAAATCCAATCCTATAATTAAGAAGCGAATAAATAATAAACTTAAAGATATTAAAATAAAATAAAAATTAATTAAGTTCTTAAGAAATATAAAACTTTAAATTTAAATAAAATAGTTTATTTATACCGGGTTTAAAATAATAATTATTATAGATTCTAAATTATAACTTAAGCTTTTATATTTATACTAAAATAATAAAAAATCGGTTTATTAAAGTAATAAATAAAAAGAACGATATTATTATCTTTAATAATAGTAACCTTAAAGTTAATACTTATAAAAAAATCAAAATAAATGTCGATACCCCTAAAGGTAATAGCTTTATTATATTTTATAACGTTACGTATATACCTGACTTTATAGTTAACGTTATATTTAATATTATTTTTATAAATAAAAGTATTTATTTTAATACTTAACGTTATTACCTTTATAATAATAAATAGATAATAATAATAAATAGATAATAATAATAAATAGATAAGAATATTGGTTAAAAGGTTAATAAATATTATATACTTAAAAATAATATTAAGTAAAATGACTTTATATTTATAATTAATAAATTTATTCTTAAATTAATAATTATAAATTAATAATATTAATTTTTATATACCTTATTAATAAAGTAATTTAATATTTACCGTAAATAATTGAAGCGATAAAGATTATTAATAATATTAAAGCTTTAAATATAAATAAATATAAAAATTATATATTATTAAAAGCTTATTAAATTATATTAAAATCCTTATATAAAGTAAAAATATTAATAAAGTTTTTCTTTTAAATTACTTATAATTTTATATAAATAAATATAATAATAAATTAAAATTAATAAATAATATAAATTATTTACTTTCAAAATAATTTTTAAATAATATATATTTATAAACATAAGTTTAAAATAATAAATATTTTATAAAAAATTAATAAAATAATTAAAATATAATATTATTATAATATAGCCTTTATTTAATTAAATAAAAAAAGATTTTTAAGATTTAAATTCAATAATTTTATTAATAAACTTAATATCACCTTTAAATTATTGATATTATATACCGTAATATAAAACGGTTATTTAAAATAAAAAAATAATTTATTAATTATAAAAATAAAAGTTATAAAATTATAAGTAAAATTTTTTAAACTTTATAATTATAAATTATATAAATAACTGGTTTCCTTATAAATTAAACTTTAATAAGAAAGTATTTATAAATAATATTATTTAAAAAGATTATTAACTTAAAGTTAAACCTTTAATACTTTAAATAATATAGTTATAAAGTTTATTTACTTAATAAATCGATATTTAAAAAAAAGAAATTAATAATAAGAATATATATTAATTTCTTTATTAATTACGATAATATTAATATTTATAATATTTAAATACTTAATTAAAAGCAAGTAATTTATATAAAGGACGTTTTCTTTAAAGAGAATAAGTTTTATAAAACCGATAAGATCGACTTGATTTAACTTAAAAAAAGTTGTTCCTTTATTTAATTAATATCTGTCAGGGACTCAGCAGAGCTGATCCATGCCGCGGAACGGGTTCCGTATTGCTTGGCACCCGCACTCGTACTGTATAGAGCTTATTATTACCACTATATTTAGATAGATTATTATTTATACTTTACATTATTTATATATTTTACTAAGGCTCTTATAATTTGGTAACAATAGCGAGTCGATTATCTCATAATACTTATTATTAGGTAATACTAAAGACGTATACTTTAAATAACGAGTAAACGCGGTAGTAATACCGAGAGTTTCTTTATTAATAGATCCTTTAATTAGGAATCTAACCTTTACTTATCTTTTATTTATTTACTCTATTTATCTTATCTTATCTCTTAAACGTAATTATAGGTAATAAACGTTATTATTTAAGGTACGCTTTAACGTTTTTATTAATTAAAGTTAATCAACGGGCTTTTATTAAGACGGAGTATAATATAAAGGCCGCAAAATAAATAAATATTAAAAACGAAATACTTAAGGATAAGCTTATTCCATTACTACCCTTAAGTTCATCCCTAGAATCCATATTTACTAATATTAATACTATTGGTATAATGTAAATTAATATAAATGAAGAATATTTCTAAAGGTTAATAACTTCCATCCAAATTATACTTATAGTTGTAGTACCCAGGGCCGATACCCTTAAATTTAAGCTTAAAAATATTGGCTTCTTTAATCCCGATAATAATAATATTAAGCCGGTAATATATACCGTTAACGGCTTAAAGATTTATTATAACGTTTTCAACTTTATATAACATCTCAGAATTAAAAAGGTTAATCAATAATATATCGATTAATACTTATAAGGAAAAGCTAAAAAGTAATATATAAATAAACTTTATATAATACTTAAAGCCCGAATATATACTAACTTTAATCTCTGGATTAATAAGCTTAAGAAAAGGTTTAAGGAATTACTTATAATAGCTACTCCGGGAAGCGGGACGGGATATATCCCATGGGATAGGGACGGGATAGGGACGGGATAGGGATGGGACGGGATGAAGTGAATAGAATCCCATCCCGCACTAATACGGGATGGGACGGGATGGGATCGGGATATGCCAAGATCCCGGTGGCGGATAAGATAAGGGAAAATCTGGCCAAAACAGTGAATTAAGGGGTAAAAAAGGGTGATTATCACAAAGATTTTTTTGGTGGTTTATCGATAACCGGAATAACCATTTTATAATCACCCTTTTTTTACCCCTTAATTCACTGTTTTAGCCATACCCCTTTTTTACCCCGCGTCTTGGCGGGATCTTGGCATATCCCGATCCCATCCCGCCGGGATAGGGATAGGATGGGATAAGTGAATCAAAAAACCGTCCCATCCCGTCCCGCTTCCCGGAATAATAGCCCTTTAAAAGCTTAAATTACTCCGTTGTATTATTAATGATATTTATGCCCGTAAAGACCTTAAGGAGTATATTTAAAAAATTATTACTTTTAATAAGCATACTTTAAGCCTTTCGGTTAAAGTTAATTAAATAATAATTATTTATAATTATTTTAACGTTTATTTCCGGACGTAACTTTTTATATTTATAATTATTATAATAATTACGGATCTTATTTAATAGATTAACGACGTTAAACATAATTAGTTTAATATATATAAGCTGTACTTATACTTATTAACGCGTTTATTCAATAATTTATAATAATAAGACCATTAATAAAACCGTTAATAAAATTATTAAGAACATTAATAAGGCTTTTAATACCCTTATTATAATTCTAAAAAAAAGGAAAAATATAAGTTAAACCCTCGCCCTTAAAAAGGAGGTCTTTATTAGTACGTTAAGAAAAAGGAGGAGTAAAAGTAAGTATATTATATAAATAACGATAATAATATCGAATTAAACGATAATAACGATAATAATGAAAATGAAGTATTTTTTATAAGGTTTATTATAATCTTTAAAGAACCTGTATTTAAATTACTTACGATAACGCTAGAGTAAAGCCGTAACGTTATAATACCTATATTTATTAACTAATAATACTCTATCTAATTATTATATAAATTATATATAGTAATTACGAGTTAATATTGTATTTATTTTAATAAATTCCCCTCCCGTAATATATTATATTAATACCTTTAGGAAGCTTATTATTATAAATATTAATAAGTCGATTACGGATAACCCGTTAATACCTAAATTAATAATATTTCGGAGATTATATATTTAAGCGATTTAACTTAATCGTAATATTTAAATCTACGATTATTTCCCGGGTGCGATTACGATAATACCCGGGTCGATTTTTTTCAACTTATTCGTTTTACCGTACGGTACCCAGTAATAACCACTTTACCGGATTACCTACGCCTTTGCTCGGCGCTGGAATAGGCCTATATAAGGCCCCGGAACCCCTTAATATATACACTTTTTGTTATTATTATTGTTTATAGGGTATAAGCCTTTTTTATAAGTGGTAAATTATTAGGGACTCAGCAGAGCTAATCTATACCGCGGAACGGGTTCCGTATTACTTGGTATCCGCATTTATACTATATATAGCTTATTACCACCACTATACTCAGATAGATCATCATTCATACTTTACATTATCCATACATTTTACTAGGGCTCTCACAATATCCCAAAAATAAATATATTTTATATTATTATTAAATTATTATTAAATAACGAAAAAAAGGAGGAATTCATAAATAATACTACTAGCCTTATATAAAAGGGAAAAAGAAAAGAATAATAAGAAAATTATTTATCCTTACCGACTTTAATATTAATAAACTATAATATAGTATTTAAGAATAATGACGGAGAAGGTAACGGTGACGGTAATAATAATGGTAATGGTAACGGTGATAGACCACCAACTTTATTATTAAATCTACCATTTATATTACCAGCTTTATCTACTTTAAAGCCAAAAAAGATAATAATAAATTTAACTTTAATATAAACAATATTATTCAAGGAAAAAAAGCTATAAAAGGTATAAAGAAAGTAAGTTATACTATAGTTTTTACTTTAATTATAAATAAATTAAAGCTATTATATTATATAGTATTTAGTGCTTTCCTGTTATTTTATAAGCTATATAAAAAGAAAATGATACTGTTTTTACTTCTATTAAAGTTATTAATAAAGATAGGCTTACTTTACCGTAATACCCTATTTACCGAATTAAAATATTATAGTTATATATTAAAATACCTATGTATTACGGGTTTTAAGTTAGTAATCAAAGTAAAGTTTAAAGCTCTTAAAGAGAAAAGTATATAGAAAAAGATTTTACTTACATATATTAAAAAAGGGGATAAAATATTAATATTTATTATTTAAGTATTTAAATATAAATTTAACGATAAAAAAAATATAAAACGAGGCTTTATATAAAGGGTAATTTATAAAACACCGATTAAGATATATTTACCGCTTTTTTAATAATTAAGGTTCTTAAGGTACTTATAGTTATAATGACCGTATTCGATTTAAATATAAGATAATAAAACGCCATTAATACGTTTATTAATAATAAAATAAACGAACTTATATATATTATATCATTAAAAGGGTATAAAAATAAAGGTTTATTCCTTTTATTTTAAACTTTATATAAGCTTAAATAATTACCGGCTTTATAGTTTAAAAATCTCTTAAAAACCCTTACGGATTTAAATTTAAAATAAGTCCCGGAAATCAAATACTTCTTTATTAATAATTATATAATGGTTTTCTTCTTTATAAATAATATCGTCGTTATTGATAATAATAAATATAATTAAAAAGTAAATAACTTTTAAAGTAAATTCTTTAAGATTTAGAAAATAAAAAACCTAAATAAAATAAAGTAGTTTTTAAAAATAAGGATAATATGAAATTAATTAAGTTAAGGAATCCGTTTATATTAAGATAATTATATTAATAAGCTTACGGGGAAATTCAATATTATAATAAATCATACTTTTAAAGTACCTTTACGGGATACCGAAGCTTTTATTAAAAATAGCGGATAAACTTTACCTTAAGAAATTTATATATATTAATAGTTTATTAACTTTATTAACTTTATAGCCGTTACTATTTAGACGGATATTATATACTTAATATTTAGTTATTTAAGTTCCTTATAAATCCGTTAAAATAATACTTAGAAGTAATTATAAAAATATTATATTACCTTATATATATTAAGTATTATATTATCGTATATAACGGGAAAATTATTAACCTATATACCGTTTTTATAATATCCTTAAATACGTTATTTATTAACGATCTTAAACTACAATATAACTTATAAAGCTACGTTTTTAAGCTTTTTAAAAGCTTAATCAATTAAAAAATAATAAAGTAAAAGACGGTAATAATAAGTTATATTCAAGTTAAGCTCTTCGGCCTTACCTTTATAACAAAAGAGCTTATATAATAAAACTGTTTTTTTTAATTTATTATATTAAATTTATCGTATTTATTAAAGATTAAATATAATAAAACTTAAACGATCCCTATAGTTTAAAAGTTAAACTTATAGTTTATAATAAAGATATTAACGGACGGCTTTATAAAGCTTTTACTATTATAAAAATATAAAAAATTCATAAAACTTTTAAGACTTAAAAACGATAAACCTTAAAACCCCGTATTATAATATAACTTAATAAAACTTTAATAACGTCGTTTTTAAGAAGTTTAACTCTTAAAAATTTATAACTATAAACTAAATATATAATAATCTTTCCGGGTTCATTTATTTTTACGATTATATTAATTTCGACTTTTCTTAACGTATACTTAATAATAATTATTTAATAAGATTATTTAAGTTAATATTTAAAGTTCAATCGAATATATATAAAACTCCGGAATAACTTAAAATATAAAAACCTTATTATTATTATTACTCTTAAGGTTACCGATTTTTCTTAATTTTTCAATTTTTCAAACTTTAAATTTAAGATGTATTTTTTATTTATAATATTTACGATATATTAGTAATCAAAAAATAACCATAATAAGGGCATCTAGGATCTATATTATTATTATAATAATATTACGATTTTAAGGGGGTATATTAACTTAGGTATAGGTATAATAGTAATATTATATAAAGTGTTATCAAGTTATTATACGAGGGTACCAAGATATTATTATAACGCGTATAGATATTATTATTTAGCCGTATAACTTATATTATCCGGAAATTTTATGTAAATAGTATTATACTTCCTAGATAGATTATATGTAATCCATATATATATCATCCACTCTTATGCGTCTATGCGTCTGACATATTGTATCTGTCTCTCATCACCGAAATAAGCTGGCAATTCTTGGCGCCAATTATATCGACCCTTTAGCGTGTCGAAGATGTTTATTGTTCCTTAGCACTCAAAAGTCCGCGCGGAACCCTTGGTTTTTGATATACGATTATTATAAAAATTATTAACATTTTTACGCCGTTCTTTAATATATTAAGAAAACGGGGATTATACTATAACACCAAAAGCATATATATGAAGGGCAACATCCATAGTATTAATAAAGGGCCACAGCTTATATATAAAGTGGTGATCTATTTAATAAATAAATGTCCTATATAATACATAATCCAATTCTTTTTTTATATGCTTTTTAAAAACCTTAAGTAACTTTATTATTATATTCTTCTTTTATTATCCACTTTATATATTTTATCTAATAACAGTAATTATGATAGTTAAAATAGGATTAAAATATTATTAAAACAAAAAAAAATATTTTAATAATATTTGAATTTTTTTTAAAGCTTAAATAACGTTAGATTTATATATTTTCTTAAATATTATATATTCAATTTATTGAAAAATATAACACGTTTAATTTGCTTATTAAAAAATTATAATATCATTTTCAATAAAAATTAAAACTTAATAATTAATTATTTTTCTTATCTAATTCTTTTTATTTTTATTTTGTATCTTTATATTTTATTATTAAATATATTTTATCGGGTTTAATTTTAAATATTTTATTTTTATCCGTTTATTATAACGGGAAAAAAATAATATAGAATAAACATATATTTATAGATTTCGCTTTCTTTTATTTTTATAATTTAAATATTATTTTTCGGGATCAATTAATAAAATATTATATAATTTTTGATATTTAATATTCTAAAATAATTAATTTTTAAAATTATCATCAGATTATTAAAACTTTATTTATTAATATTTTTTTTTAGATAAATAATGTATAAAGCACTTTTTAAATAATTTTACAATAAATAAATAGTTTTTTAACTATTTTAATTAATTCAATTTTAAATTTTAAGAATTTTTTTTAAAATTCATATTATATAATTAAAATTTTATTTTATATATAATAATTATCATATCATAATTTGCTTTGAATTAGGTTTATACTAAGTTAGAATTTATTTATTTTTTTAATTTTAGTTATTTAATGGTTTATTAGTTATTTTTTTTTTTTTTTTTTTTTTAATTTTCTATTATTCATTTCTTTTTTTTTTAAAAATTTTTTAATTTTGTTATTTTATTTTTCTATATATATATTTTAAAAAATTATTTATTATTCAATTTAGGTTTCTTATAATAATTCCTCTTTTAAATATCGTTTTACTAATATTATCTTTTTAACTTTTTCTTTAACCTATTTTTAATTATTTATTATTCTTATATTTTAATTTATTCTTTTAATCCGATATAAAGAAATAATATATTGTTTCTATATCAATATTAATTAATTCAATTTTTGATTTTCTTTATTTAATTAAATTATCTTTAATAAACATAAAGTTTTTTTATTACTATTTTTTAAAATATTCGTTTATCCTTATAATATATAGTTAAAAATATTAAATTTTTCGGATTTAAAAAATTTTTTACCTTTAACAATAATTAAGTACATTTATATCATTAAGAAATAAGTAAAAAAGAAAATAATTCTTTTTATTTATCGACAATTCGTAAATATAATAAACAGAATATATATTAATTTTTGTCAGGTACTGAAAGTACTGAGGTAAAATGTGGGTGTAACATGTATGATAAGTCAGTATCTAGCTATGAAGGTGGTAAATATAAGTGTGCGCGCCAAGCATGGACGCCCGCTATACCCCTTTGGGCTTTAGTATCCGTAAAGGTCTTAGCATACGCATAATATGTATAATAAATATATTATAAAAAAAAAAGACCGTAACGCGTTCGTTGCGACGGTAAGGTTAAAGTCTTTATTATTAAGAGCGGCTCCGGGGCTAAAGAATAAGTATATCCAACGCCGAATATATTAAAGAACTAAAAAGAATAAATAATAATAGCGTATTAACGCCATTTTAAAATTATATATTAAAAAATCGAAAACTATAAGCCGAACAATTATCGTAATCTTACCCGGGAATTAATCATGGTTTTAAGTAGTTTATAAGTGTATAAATCGCTTAAATCCGTAATCTTCATAGTTTTATTAAGTCGGGTCTTATTTACGTACAGAGTAAATAATTTAACGGCTATAAGTAATTCATATAAGCATAGTAAGGTTTCAGCTATTATTTGATTAATTTATATATACCTCTATTAAAGGGACATATATTTAATTTATAATTTTTTAAACTTTTCGGGTAATATCTTTTATAGTTTTATGGAGTTCCTCGTTATCGTCTTTAACCGTATTTCTATATTTATCTATTATGGATATATATAGCTTAATTAAGGGCTCTTTCTTATACTTAATTTAAAATAAAAATAATAAAGTAAATTTATGGTAGAAGTTTTTAAGTATTATAATAAATAAAACCCGTAATAATAATACTTTAACGGAGGGTATTATTAACGCAGTTATTAACGATTTGAGAAACGCGAATCGGATATAAAAGTCTTATATAATAAGGTAAGGCTTTAATAAGAAGCTTAATAAAGCTATGAATAAAATAAATAAAATCTTAAATCTTATAAATAAGATTTAAAATAGGAGTAATTTAGTTAATTTAAGAATTAATAAATATAATAATATTAAAGATAATATAATCAAGCTAGCTAAGGCTGGTAATATAATAGTTAAAGGTATAACGGTAAGATATTTAATTAAAGACTCCGCTTAATATAAAGATTAAATAAATAAACTATAACGTAATTACCGTTAATAATAGGGTATTAAAGGTTATATAATATCTATATTAAAGGCTTAGATAACTGAAGCTATTACTACTATTTATTAGGTACTAAAAGTACTAAGGTAAAATGTGGATATACTATATATAATAAGTCAGTATCTAGCTATAAAGGTGGTAAATATGAGTGTACGCGCCAAGCATGGACGCCCGCTATACCCCTTTGGGCCTTAGTGTCCGTAGAGGTCTTGGTATGCGCACAGCGCACATAATAATTTTATATTTATTAATTAATTTTAAAAATATAATTTCTATAATGGTATATATACGGATTAATATATAAAATTTGACTGTTAATAATTTACTAATTTTTTATATAGACTTTTAATATTAAAGAATTATTAAAAAGAACGTTTATTATTTTATTTAATATACGTTTTTAAATATCATTAATAAAGATGATAAATTTCATATAAACCATAATACTCGCTTTATAATTTTTTTTCTTATTACCGGTATATTTATTATTTAAATTTTTTTAATTTTTTTCAAATATTTTATCGAATTTTTATAATAAAATATTAATATTAACATTATATTCTTTTTCATTATTAATTATTTTATTAAGATTTATTATTTTTATTCTTTAAAAAAAGTGTTTTTCCATTTTTAAATAATTTTAATTAATACGTTTTTTTCATTAAGTTCCTTTTTAATGAAGTTATTTATTAGCGTAACTTTTTTATCCCCGTTTCTTAAAAGATTTTTCGTTATTTAAATCTTTTTTATAAGGTATTTAAATAAAATCTCCCTTCCGTTTTTCATAACCGGCGCTAGTCATAATAGAACTACTCATACGCACCACCTGTCCTTCCCCGTTTCCCATTTAGTCAGCCAGGTTTTTTTTTTGTCGCCCTTTAGGCACCTCCGGTAATATCCTCTTAGCAGATTTAATAGGCTGACCTTTAGGTCGTTTTTGTGGGTCCTCCGTCCGTAATTCTCCGGCTTTTTTATTTATACGTTCCCGCTTAATACTTAATTATAATTAGGGTCGAAATTAAGCGCGGATTTATACTAATCGTAATTCCCTTTTCTCTTATAATACGTTTATTTGGGTAAAAAACTCATCGCCCGAAAAACATTAGAACCGAGAAATATGCTTGAATTTACATTTAAAAAAACCCCTTCAAAATAAAACAAGCTTATTGCTTATATATATACGAATGAATTAACAATTTATATCCTTAAATAAAAATAATAATAATATTCTTATATAAGCTCCGCTTTAATTTTATTCAAAAAATAATTAAGAACTTCCATTAAATCTTATCTTTTTAAATTTTCTAATATTTAATAATTAGTTTCGTTTTTTTCCTTTAACGGATTTAACTTTTTAATACGTTTTACCGCTTAATCCTTATTATCGATTTTTTAATAATCGTAAAAGTTGTTAATTTATTCAATTAATATTTTTAATAAGCTTTTAATTAATTTTTTAATTAGGTATTTTTAATAATCTTTTATTTCCTTTTACTTTATACGTTATTGTTGATTAAAAAACTAGGTTTATTATTCCTCCGTTACTTATATTACTATTTCACTATAATCGATAAAGTTTCGTTGTTTTTATTAATTATAAACTTTATTACCGAATTTAAAACTAAGGATTAAAAATAACGGTTTATTTTAATCTTTGTTTATTATTATTTTAAAATAATTGATTTACTCGTATAAATAGCTTTTACGATAAATAGCTTTTAAATAATAAGTATATCCTTTTTAATTTAATTATTCATAATATAACAAAACGTCCTAATATTATTCTTTATTATTTTAATAATAAAAATAGTCGCCCTCATTATATTTATTTATATCTTAAAACCGTTTTAAATCCTTAAATTCCGCGGTCTATAAAAGATACATATTTTAACTATTAACTATCAAATTTACTATTAGTGGCCTCCGGATTCCTGGTATTAGGGCGTTGGGGGTATTGGGGCGTTGGGGGTATTGGGTCCCTATAAACTTAAATAGTATTTTTTTCCAAATAAATTGTCACGGATGCATGCCAGGCAAGCAAGGCATGGCCATGCGCAACCCGAGCAAGCCATGCACTAGGGCCAAAAGGGGTATAGCGGCTTGGCGTATTACTGTATTTCTCGCACTCAGCTAGCTAGATAGCAATCCAGGCAGTTACCACTCCATACCCATCACCCATACCGTGACATAAATGACTTTAAAACTTAATTAAGCCTTACTTGTATATTGTTTATTACCTTTTTATAATTTATGCTCCTATTTTCTTTAATTGAATATATAAAACTCGATAAATTTATTATAAATGTTTTTTAATTCTTTTTTTAAATCGTAAAAGAAAAACTTTTTATTAAATAAACAATACATTTAAGAATAATAATATACACCAAAATATAATAAAAAAAACTTTAAAAAACTATAACTATTTATATATTCGTTTCCTTTTTAAATCTTATTGCTAAATATTATAGCGATTTCCGAAAAATTATAACTTTTTTTATTCAAAATTTTTAAATTTTCATCCACTTTATTACTTTTAATTCGTTTTTATTTAAAAATTTTAAATATCGTTTACGCAACGTAAATACTCTAAAATAATTATTATAAAAAACATTAAAAATCGTTATTTTATTTATTCTTTTGAATTTATATAAAGGTTTATATTTGTTATTAAAATTTTTAATAACAAATAAGTTAATTCATAAAACTTAAGTCTTTTAATTTTTAAAATAAATTCTTATTTTGTTATTAATTACTTTTTCTTTAACAGGTTTTACTTTTTTATTCCTTAATTATATATCCTCTTTTATTAAGATTTTTTCTTATTTAATTTTTTTTTTATATATATTTGATTATTTTCTTATTTTCTTATAAATTTAAATATTTTTTTATGATTATTTTATTTACGAGTAGCGGTATTTTAAATACTTTTTACTTAGAATTTTAGTTATTATAACTTTTAAAGCCCTTTTATTGTTAAACTCCGGCCAAATTTTATAAAGAATCTATATTAATCAATATTTAAAATATTCGATATATTAAGAGTTAATCCTTAATATAATTTATTCTTTAATATTAATTTAATTAATTTTTTTCTTATTCTTTCTATAATATTTTCTTAAACTTTATTATTGTTTTTAATTATATTAATCAATTTGTATAATAAATTTAAAACTAAAATAATTCTAATATTTATATAACGGAAAAAATCTTTTATTACGTTATTAATAAAAACCTTAATAATATTTATATATACAATTATTAAAATAAAATAATAATCTAAGTATTTTCTCAAAATTATAATATTTTTTATGCTAAAAATAATTTTATATAAAATAACTATATAAAACGAATAAAATAACTTACAATTTATAATATTAAATATATATATATATATTTTATTTCTTTTTAGATAATATGATAAAATTAAATAAAGTTTTTGTTTTGATTAAATTTAATAAAACGTTACGTAATTTTAAATATATTTAATTTAAATATATTAAATATCTTTATATATAAATTATAATGTTTTTTGTTCTATTTGGTTAGTACTATTTATATTATAACTATTCAATTATAAATTTTATAAAAAGTATTTTATATTATTATAAATAGTTTTTAAAATTAACGATATTTTTTTTTTTTATAAAAGAAAGGATTTAATAATCTTGATATTAATAAAATAGTTAATTCTTTATTAAACTACAATTATAATTAATTAAATATTTACCGAATTTAGTCTTTTATATTGTATTTTTTTTAATTTCCGGTTTATTTTAAATTATTAAACAATATTTATATATGGAATATTTTTTTTATAACAAATTTTTCTAAATATTAAGTTTTTAATGAATATTGTAAGCTCGTAATTAAATCGTATATCTTTTATAATTTTGTTGCTATTTTTAATATTATCATTTTTATTAGCGTTACTTAATTTTATACTTTATATAAATAATTTCTTTTTAATTATTTTTTAAATCTATAATATATTCGGATTTAAATTCCTCTTTTTTTTTATGTTTTCTTTCCTGTAACTTAAAATAATGAGTTTTTTAATTAATTATTTATATATCTTTATATTTTTTGATTCTTTTTTTTCTTTTTATTTATTAGTTTTTAAAACTATTTTATTATTTTTATATTTAATTATTTTAAATGCGATTTCTTTAATAACCTTTTTCGGTTTATAATTTAAATCCATGTTTTTATTATTTTCTTTTTAAATATATATCATCCGGATATAAAGCTATTTCAATTTATTTATATATTAAATAAAAACATTTTTATAATAATTAGAATTTATAAATTTTATTAATAATTTATAATTAATATAAATCGTTGAAACCTTTTTTATGTTTAATATACATATATATTTCTCTCTGAATATTACGATAATAAAAAGCTCCCTTTTATATATATTATAATTATTTTGAATTTTATGAAATATAAAAAAGTTAAAAATAAATAATGATATTTAATTATTTTATGATTAATAAATATAATAGTTTGCGTTTATATTAAATATATCCGTATAAATAAATATCAAAAACTTTAATTTTTAGTTAAATAAAGTTTTAATAACAGTTATAAAATATTAAATCAATTAAGAAGAAGTCTTTTTTATTTATTTTTGATATTATTTAACGTTTTTTTATGATTTTTATAAAAAAAGAAAAATCGGTATAAATAATTAAACTCTCTTTGTTTTATTTTAATAATATTTAAATAAAAAAATTTACTTTTATTTTAAAATATAAATAATTTGAAATTTTTTTTTATTTAATTTATATATTTTTTTTAATTTTATAATATTTTTTGAAAGCTTTAATAATATATATACTAATTGTAAATTAATTAAAAACAAATGTTTTAATTATAAGTTTTAGAATTTTTTTTTAAAAAAAACGAACTGCTTTTCTTATATAATATATATTTTAAAGACTTTTAAAATAAAAAACTATATTAATAAAATTATATTTGTTTTTGAAAATAAAAAAACCAATTCAAAAATAACTTTTAATATAATATTCATTAATTTAACAAACACAAAAAGAAAACTATAAATTCTCTAAAATATTTTTATTAACTATAGTTATTTTATTTTGAATATATTAGATGTTAAAAAATATTCGTCGTTTAAATATATTCTTACCATTTAATATTTATATTTTATATTACTTTAGAAATAAATAATATAAAAGAAAATCTTTGATAAACTATAAATTTTATTTATTAATTTTATATAAATTATTAACGGTTCTTTATATATAAAAAATAATTAAATATAAATTTAAGTTCGAATCTATTTTCTTTTTTCATTAAAATTAAATATACATCATAAAAACTTACTTTTTTATTTTTAATAAATATTTTTTTCTATATATTATATTTAAGTTTTTATTATATAATTAATTATAATTATTATTTTTTATTATTTAATGATCGTTTTATTAATATATAATAAAGTTTAAATCCTGTTTTTAATATAACCTTATAAAAAAAATCCTTTATTAATATTTCAGCGATTTTTTGACGTTTATATTATAATCTATTTAAAACAATAAAAGGAAATTCAATTTTTTTTTATTATTTAAAATAATTAAATTAAATATGATATTCTTTTTTTTTTAATCCAAGTTCGTAATTTTTCTTAAAATTTAAATCCATTAATCTTATATTTTTTTTTTATTTATAAAAAATTTAAACTAAATCAATTCTTTTATTCAAATATTTGCGTTTTTTTATTAAAAAGCCGGGTTTAATTCGTTTTTAGTATGATAAGCGTATTGTATATATATTTTATATTCATTTAATATATATTATATTAATAAAAAGAAAGTTTTTAATATATAATTATTAATTATTAATTCTTTATATTAATAATTATAATTTTTATTAAAAATATGTCAATATATAACTATGTTTTTTTTTCTTTAATTATTTTTATAATATTTTATTAAACCGGTTTCTTATCATTATTTTAAATATTATTATGTTTTCAATTATTCTTCAAGTTTGTATAATTTTTTTTTATTAAATATGGTTCATTAAGCTTCATTATAATTATCTCCTTTTTATGTTTTTTGATATTTTTTTTAGCGATTAAGAATGATTTAAAATATTAAATTATTTTTTTATTTTTATAATTTATCAACGGCTTTTTAAACCGAAATATTTTTTTATTATAAATTGAGTTTTTAAAAAAATTTTCAAATAACGGTTAATTAATTAATATTTAACATGAAACTTCATTAATAAAAGATCAAAATCAAATTTTATTTAAGTTTATTTTAATTGTTTATTTAATATTTATTATAAGCTTGCGATTTTTAAATATTTTCATTTTTAATGTTTTTATTTCTTTTTATTTCTTTAATTTCTTTTTTATATTCTAAAAAGCGTTTTTTCTCTATTTAATTTAATCAATTCATTATTTAATCGTTATATCATTATTAGTTCCTTATAAACCTTCGTTTAATTTTTTTGTTTTTGGTTTTCTTTTAATATTATTTAAATTTTTCCGCTTTTTTTTTTCTTTAATAAACGAATTTATTTTTTTACTTTTCTTTTTAATTTTTGATTAAAGAATCTTTGAAATTAACTAAACCTTTTAAACTCTGTTTTTTTTATATTATTGGAATTATTATTATAATTTTTTTGGAAAAGTTTTTATTCTAATTTTTATTTTTATTCTCTTTATTCAATAAATTTTTTTCTTCTTTTTTTAAAAATTATTTTATACGTTTTATATATAATATTTAATATTCTTTTTGCCGTATTTTTTTTATTCAAAGTTTCAAAAAACAAACACTTTTTGTCAAAATGATATTATTAATTTATAATAATTTATTTTAGGTTTTAAAATTATTTATTATTAAATATAATTAAAATAATTTTAATAAAATATTCTAATTCAAATTATTTTTAACTATTATAAATGTTAGAGAATTGGGTGTTTTGGTGGTCTTTAGGGACACATGGTGTGGTGGATACATTGCTATGGACACATACGTGTACGTATAGAATTACCTAGATAGCTCTGTCACGGTTCCCTGCCTACTGCTCCCAGGCCTTCGGCTATGTTACCGTGCTGGGACTAGTGGCTTGGCACTTATTTACCTTTATAGACGGACCTGTACCATAGACACCCTGATAGCTATTATTCCATAGCTAGACCTTATATATTAGTTCCTTAATATAATAATAGTTATCCTTCTATATCGCGAGGTTAATTATAAACCTCGTATATAGTTATACTTTATTAAAACAATATTATTAATTAGTTAACCGGCTAGAGTAATCGGGTTATTATAAAGTAAAGCGTATATAGTCAGTCAGTAAGCCGTATAGTAAGTACGTTATCACGAGCCTATAAAACGTTAATAGCTATAGGAACTAAGAGCAGAGACCCCTATAGGCCGAAGTGGTTAAAATTAAGTAACGGTTAATATCAATAATAATTAAGTTAATAAAAGTTAAAATAAAAATAAAAATAAGGATAAAAATAAGGATAATTAAGTTAAGAGAAGAACGTTTAAGACGATACCGTAAATAGGCTTATTATTAAAACTTCCTTAAGCCGTGTAACGAGTACGTACTTAATTACCCTACCCGTAATATAAGGTATTAATACTTTAAATTTTCAACTTCATAAATAAACTTATTGATAAATTAATAGATTGATATTTAAATAAGTTATTAATTGATTAATAAGCTTATTATGAAGGTATTTAATTTCTTAATTAAATTAAGTAAATCGATTTCTGATTTTTATCTTATAAAACTTACGGTAAATATATTATTGATACGTTATAAGCTTATAAGACGTTAATAACTATAGGGCCCTTAATAGGGTAGCTTATAGGCCGGAATAATTAATAACTGGATGGATAATTAATATTAATAATAATACGGATAAGGGTAATATTATAAATAAAATAAAAGCAAAGAAATTATATTTATAAGTATGACGACGGTATTAAAGGTAAGAGCTATTATTACGGCTTTAGTTTACCTATATGGGGTAAAAGTTACTTAGCCGGTTTATTTACGGGCATTTCGTTAATTACTTTAATTTTATAACGGCGTCCATAGTAATAATTACGTACTTAATATACTTAATATTAAACCGCTTTAAGCGAGGGATATACGACTCGGCTTTACCCCGGAGATTACGTTAATCGACTTAATTTAAATTGATTTTTTTTTACTTTTATAATTGGTTTTTTTACCTTTTTTTAGGAACTTTTTCTTAATACCCGGCTTCCTTAACCTTTACCACTTAACCACCACGCTTATTAAAGGTAATATTGGCACAATCGGTGGTTTTTTAAGGCTATACCTAGGTCCGATAAAAGGGGTTTTAATATAAAAGGCTCGCAGGAACTCACCGTCGTAGAGGGGGGGGTAGTGTTACGGTTCCCTGCCTATTATTCCCAGGCCTTCGGTTATATTACCGTGCTGGGACTAGTGGCTTGGCACCCACTTACCTTCATGGACGGACCTGTACCATAGATACCCTGATAGCTATTATTCCGTTCATAGCTAGACCTCATACATCAGTTCCCTGACAAGCTCGTCCGTCCGCAGGACAGATGCATTATCAATCATAGGTTTACCATACAAATAACCACTCACTTTGCGGTGTTCTACCAATAAACGTATAAATTAAATATATAAATTTCAATATATATATATATATTAAATATAATTTAAATTTATAAAAATATGGAATCGCTATTTATAATTAATACAATAATATATTTCATTTTAAAAAATTTTAAAACTTAATTTTTTTCATTTTTATTTTTTTTATTTTTAATTTTTTTTAATTTTTATTATTTATTAAATTTTTTTTTTATTAAATTGACTTAAATTAATTAATTTCCGATTTTAAGTCCGTAACGTTAAGCTAAACCTATATATATTAATTAATTAAAATACTATTAAGTTTTTATTCCGTTTTTATTATAACTAATTTAAAGGTTTCTTTAAATTAATAAGTAATTATAATTTTTATAATATAAATTGGTTTTTATTTATTAAATATAAATAAATCCTTTTTTAAGCTTTTTGTCACGATGCAGACACTGCAGACCCATATTAGGCATAGCGTTGGGGCCTAGGGCTGTAGCTGGCTTGGCGCACCCATATATCTAGCATTTTCCGTCCATGGTTGGAATCCAGGCAGTTACCACTCCACCCACTGACCCCATACCGTGACACTTTTTATTAAATATATTATTATTTTGATCTATATGTTTTATAATATATTTTAAATATTATCATTTATTTTTTTATTTATTGTTTTATTAATTAGGTTAATAATCTTTCTATATTTAATTTGTATTAAGTTTAATACGTTTCTTATTAATATACTAATTTCTTTATAAAAATATAACTTTACTTAATTAATTAATAATATTTGATAATTACTTTCATTTTATATCTTGTTGTTTTTATTTTTTATTTTTTTTACACGAATTTAGTATTTTTGTTTATTCATTATTATGTTCTATTTTTTTATTCTTACAATTTTAAAGACTATATTTACTTTATAGTTAAGGTTATTTTTTGAATTTTTTTTTTATTATTATAATATATTTATAATTAAGTGCTATTTTATTTTTATTTATTTTTTTGAAAATTATATTCCCATTTTATATTGACGTTGAAATTATTATTATATTTATTATGAGTTTTAATGAAAAGTTAAAAACATTTAATTTAATTATAAAAAAAAGCTTATATATATTATTTATTTTTATTTCTTTATATTTTTAGTTTTTTTTTATGTATATATTTTTTTTATAAAAATAAAGTTTTTTATATCACAATTTATTTAATATTAACTTATATTATTATATAGAAAAGTTCTATAATATTAATGATAAATAAAATATAATTTTATATTAAATAATTCAAAATTATTAGTTTATAAATTCTACGATTTTTTAAAATAAAAAACTTTTTAACTTAAATCATAATTATTTTTAATATTTAAATTAATATATAATATTAAGCGTTAATTTTAAAAGATTAAAATTAATTAAAAATTAATTAATAATATTTCTATTAAAAGATCTTTATTTTTAATTATTCTCTATTTATATTTATTTTCTATCTTTATTTATTCTAATAATATTTACGTATTAATCGCTTATATTGAGGATAATTGACAGGAGCACGTATGGTGGTAATTGTATGATTGAACGATTAGAAGAACAAGTTTCCTCTCAGCTATCTAAGTGTAGGCCGGGGTTAAGGATTAACCCCGGCTACTAGTAACTAATGCTATATACATAATACTAGTCCCAAGAGGGAAGTCTGTCTAGATAGAGTTAATGTACCTATGTACCATGCTCATGACAGTATCCCAACAATAATTTTTATTATTATAATTAATATTTTAGAGGTTTTATATTTTTTAACTATAATATTTTTATTTATTTTTATGATTATTCTATAAAAACTTTTTTTCTATTTACTTAAAATAATTGAACAAATTTTAATTTTTTAATTTATTATATCGTTTCTTTCTTTATTTTTTAAAAATCTTTTTTTTACTATTTTCAATATTCATTTGATTTATTAAAAAACTTTTATTAAATTTCTTTTATTATTAAAGTCTTTAAGTAATTTTTTTCATGGTTTTTTCATTTTTAAGTTATTTTTGGAGTGTACAGTTACGGTTTTAAATATATGTTTATAAACATTTTTTTAAAAATATTTTAATTTATTAATTTCTAAAGTTTTTTCTCTATATTATGTAAATAATAAAAAGTTTATTTATGATAATTCAAAAGCATATTCGATTTTTATAATAAATTATTAACATTAAAGCTTATTAATTTAAAAGAAATTATAATTTTAAAATTAAGAAATTCCTTTTTAAAAACTATTAGAATTTTATTATTTTTTTTATTATTATTATTAATTAAATTATTTAAAGATATTTTAATTTATTAATTTCTAAAGTTTTTTCTCTATATTATATAAATAATAAAAAGTCTGTTTATGATAATTCAAATGCATATCCGATTTTTATAATAAATTATTAATATTAAAACTTATTAATTTAAAAAAAATTATAATTTTAAAATTAAAAAATTTCTGTCTAAACACTATTAGAATTTTATTATTATTTTCTTGTATTATTATTAGTTAAATTATTTAAAAATATTTTCTAATATTTAATTATTTCGCTTAATATATTATATTTAAAGTATATATTTATAATTAATTTTTTTTAAGTAATATATATTTTTTAATTTTTTTATAATATTATAAATTTGTTTTTTTATTATATTTACTTTTGTTTTTTATTTATTTTATATAAATTTAAAAAGAACATTTTTTAATAAGAATCATTATAATTTTTAAAAATTTTTTATATTAGAAAATTTTTAAAATTAATACTACTAATATAAATAATATTACGATATTTTTAAATTTTAAATTTATTATTAATTTAAACATTTTAAACATTATATATATTAATTAATTTATCTTTGAATTTCAAAGATTAAGGAATTTCTAAGTTTATAGTATTATTACTGAATAAAATGCTTAAAAAGTTTATTATCAGTCAACTTTTATTAAGTTTAATAATTATAATTAAATATAAAGTACATTTAAGTTTTATATAATTTTTATAAATAACGTACTTCGAGTTTTCTTTTTTATTAATAAAATAATAAATGAATAATAAGATTTTATTATATATGTAGCGGTTTATGATAATAAAAAGGGTTATTTTTCTTTAATAAAACATATTAAATTATCTACAAATTAAGAAATATATTTATTAATTAAATTAAATTACGTATTAATTTAAAGATATGAATATATTTAAATATTATTTTAGATAATATAAACTATTAATAGAATAACTTTTATTAGTATTTTCCCTTCTAAATTCTTTTTTTAACAATATAATTCAACCCATTCTTATAATAATTACTAAATAGATAACGTAAATAATAAGAAGATTATTATTAGCATAAAAACCGATTAAATTTTATTCTTAATATAATTTCAACGGAAGGGTTTTAATCAAAACATGAAAAAATTTTTAATATTTTTTATTTATAAATATATAGAGTTTCAAAAAAAGTACACTTAAATAATAATAATTTAATATAAGTAACTAATTATAAATTTTAAAGATTATAATAATAATTTTTTTAATATATATATAACATTAAATTTATTTTATTAATATGTTTATATTTATTTTCTATCGGTTTATTAATATATTTTATTATATTATTTTGAGTTTTTTTACTTTTATTAATATTTTCTCAAATTTTTTCTTTATTAAATTTTTATTTTTTTTCAGATTCGGTTTATTCTATTTTATAAATAAGTTATTAAAAGCTTATCTCTTTTTAGAAACGATTTTTTTAAAGGCTAACTTTTCCGAGAATCTTTATAAATAAGTTTAAACTTACTTTATAATTTAAACCACTAAGTAATATTAAACTATAGATAACCTTTAAAAAGGGAAATCGATCCGAACTTAATTTATAATTTTAGTCCTTATCGCCTAATAGAAAACTATCGAAGATTTATAAACCCCGTTTCTTAAAAGGGTGCGTACGAAGCCCCGAGCGCGCTTAAGGAGTTTAATACGTAGATATACCGGTTACTCCAAGTCCTTTATTTTATTATCTATTTTTAAAAAAACGCCTTTTAGATTTAAATTAACGAAAGTCTTATAGTTAGTCGGGTTTAATTTATAATAATCGTATTGCGTTTTTTTATTTCGGTTTTAGCTTAAGTATATAAAATTAGATATCTATAACTTTTAAGTTTAAGGTTTAAAGCGTTTTTACAATAAAGTGGTTATAACTTTTTTTAAGTCGTTTTATTAAATACGTATGAAATCTTCTATTTAATATTATAGTCGCCAAGAGTCCCAAATAGGAAGGAAATCTCACGTGACTGAAATTCCGTGATGCACGGGGGTATTCCGCGGTTGTCTTGGCAGCATCTGCATTGAGGACCCTATCGCATAAAGGCCTACCAAACGGCCTTTTATTAACGGTATTACAGGTGCATCGGTGTATAAGGTACGGTAAATATACGGTCATTAAATAGCTTATAAGATGGATATAAATACGGTCGTTATTACGGTATAATTAAATAAGTATAGTAGTAAACTTAATATAAGTAATTCGGCTTACTTACTTTTCCCTTTATATACTATATTTATTTACGTATATTGTATTAAGTTTTAAGCCCGGTTAATAAGATAATTAATCGTAATATACTATTTAAGTAATAGTTTTATTTAACTAATATTTATAACGTTTATATAATTATTTAAGACCGTAAAATAGTTATAGCCTTAACCTCCGATACCCTAATAAGTAATTATAATTATAAGGATATTGGAGAAGGTAGCTTGACGTAATAATATTTACTTTATTAAGCGTAATATATATTTTATACTTCCGGTAATAATAATATTTAAAATAAAAGGACGACGCCGTTATCGCTTAAGGTATTTACCGTAAGAATCACTAAATTACCCCTAAATATCTTTAAGGAATCCCTTATAAAACTGGCTTTATATAAGCTTCTTAAGCTTAATAATAATAATTTCCGTAAGTAAAATTAAGCTATAAAATGCTTTTTAAAAAGTCATTTATTATAGGGTATTATAAATAACTTAACTTTATGTTTTTATATCTTTTCTTAAGTTAAGATTTAAATTATATACGCCGACTTTATTACCGGTATACTTATAAATAATATAATAACAACGTAAAGATTATATATTTTAATAAATAAAAACGTTATACCGTTTTAAATCTATTTAACCTAGAGTAAAATCCATCTTATAAAAAGTAAGGGAAGGTTAATCCCCTTATTAACGAAGATCCTTATTATAAAAGCTTAAAAGGATAATGGCGTAAATAAGCTCGCTATATCCATAAAGAAAATAAATAAATAAATTAATTAAATTAATAAAACCGCTATATTAAACGATATTTATCTAGGCCTTATAATTATAAACTTATTTTAAGAAGTATATAAGTTTAGTCTCGCTATATACCGGCTTAAGAACGATAAGGACGTTTTCAGTAATAAAAGGGTTATTTAAAAACTTAAGGTAATTAAGATTAATACGGTTAAAAGATAGATTATTAATACCGTAATAATAAGGGTGGGTAAAAAGGATATTATTAAACCCCGCCGCGTAATAAAATATTATAACTACCAGAAAATAGGTTATATAATTAAGGATTATAACGAAGAAAGCGTAAAAATAAGCGGTAAAAACGATAAAAAGGTTAATAAGGATAAAATTAAGAAAGCAGAAAAACCTAAAAAATAAGCGGCTCAATTTAAATCTAAACGAGTTAAAAAGGTTATAGTTAAAGATAATAAATAATTTAAAAAATCAAACTTTATTGTTATCGATAAAAGGGAAAATAATATTAAAGAGTTAGCGTTTATATCTATCGATAATAATAACGATTTTATTACTTTCTTAATTAAAAACGGAACGGCCTTAATAAGCCTTTAAAAAACTATTAAAGCGATAAGGATTTATATAATTTAATTTTATATAAGCTTAATAATAATACCGCTATAGTAGATTTAAGTAATCTTAATCTTTATAACGGCGATAACGAAATAAGAAATACTATTATAATGAAAAATATAAATAATAAAGAGAATTATTTACTTAAGAATAATCTATATAATTAAATTATAAAATAAATATAGAAAAATTTTGACTTTTTCCAAAATAATAAAAGCCTGGACCCCGAAAAATCCGTAAATACCGGTAATAATAATCATATTTTAATAACAATAAGGGGTAACTCCCTTAGTAAAATAAGCTAAAATATACCGTCCGAAGATAAAGAGATACCCTAAACGATAAACTCCGGTACCACGAGATACATATATATAGAAAGAGGTGTATTTCGGAGTTTTAAGGAAAAAATTATAAGGATAATAATAAAAAATAAGGGTTCCTTAAACTCACCTAAACGTAATAACGTAATGATTAAGATAAACGGTTAAAACCATATTATTCAAGACGTATTATGGGTTTCTTATTTAAGATTTAACCTTTTATTTATTTCGGCCTTAAAGGATAAAAGTATAAATATTATTTTCAGTGGACGTAAAATAAGGATTACGTAAAAAGATCGATTTATTACGGTAAAATACTGGTATAAAAAGCTTTATTTATTTATATATATCCGGAAAATTATTACGTTAATAATTAATAAAGAAAACTTAAATCCCGTACTTTATAAATTATAAAGTAAGAAAAATAAGAAAAACGTTAAAGTTAAATATAATAATAATAAAATTACCTAGGGACGTAAAAAAGGTAACGATAAGCTCTTTATAACTCTTTATAACCGATTAAGCTATTTAAATATAACCAGGCTATATATTATATATAAAACGGTATTAAGGATACTGAAAATATCGGCCTTAAAGGATTTTTTCTATAATATATATAAGAATAATAAATTTACGAGAAGTATATATAAATACCGTTATATAAAAGAGATAAAGCCTAAGTCTTATTTTTTTGACGACGTTTAAGGCCCTTATAATATTAAAGTACCGATCCTCGGAATAATACCCTTTAAATATTACTTATTTATTATTAATAAAGCTATAGGATAATTAAGTTTTACCTTATTAATAATAAAAGCTAAAATAATTAATTAAGTTTTATTTATTATTAATATACTTAATCGTAAGGAAGGTAATATTACCGTTAAATATATCCATACCGATAATACGAAGGAATTTTAAGCCCTTAAAGCGGCCGTAAAAAAACGTAATGTTATTATAAAATATACCACGTATTATATACTTAAATAAAACGGCGTAACTGAATAATTTAATTAAATAATTACGATGATAGTTTAATATATAATATATTATACTAAGTTATTAAATAACTTTTAAATTTTCATAATTATATATATTAATTAATTAAAATAAAAATTCTTATTAATAAAGGGAGTAAGCCCGTTTAAGAAATAAATAAAAATACAACCTTTTATTAAAAACGAAAGGACGTTTAAGATACTATATAAAGTAAATATATTTAAAAAGATAAAACGATTAAAAATAAATAAAATCGTTATTAATAATATTTACCTAAGAATTATATTAAGTTTATAATTATATATTTATATACCCTATAAAAGAAATATGGAGGTCGTTATAAATTTAAAGGTCTTTAATGGAAAAACGGTAACGTACTTATTATTATAACTTATTATTAAAGATATATTACCGGCCTTAAGGCTAATAACCCTTACCGACAGTAACGTAACTTATTATAAAAGCGAATATATATTAAATAAATTTAAAGGATTTAATAAAAATAAGTTTATATTAGCTTATATTTACTTAATTCCTTAAAATAAAGAAAATTATAATATAGATCCCGTAGATCCCGATTTTCCCTAAATTAACGATAAGGTCTCCAATTAGATAAAGTGAAATAGGAGGAATATACCATTAAAAATCTATAAGGTAATAAACAGAACGTTTATTTAAAAAGAGAATTTAAGAGAGCTTATTAAAGACTTTAAAAATATTAAAAATCCTATAAATCGCAGAAATTATAAAAATTATAATAATAACGGGGTTTTTAACTTATTTTTATTAAAGGGAGTTAACGTTTTTATTTTACTTAAGGATATTTATAATTTTATCCCGGTTTATTAATAAACGGGTAAGACCTTATTATTACCGGGATATACTCCGGAGGATAAAATGGATATAAACGATAACGTTAACGATAAACTTAAGATTAAACGCTTTTATTAAAACCATTATTATTACGATCCTTACGTATTTAATATTAATTTCGGTAATACTGTTTTTATTATTATAACTTATATTAATCTATTTATTTGTTAATAAGTTATAAATTCCCTGGACCGATTTAAATAGATTAAGGCTATTAATAAAAAAATTACGAACTTATTATTAAATAATATTTAAGAATTCGTAAATAAATTAAAGGATTGTAAGCTTATTAACTTTAAGTAAGTATTTAAGAAAAAATTCCTTATTTTAAGCTTTATTAATAAATATAAAGTAAAGCTTATTATAAGGGGTTTTACTTAAAAGTAAAATATTAACTATAAAGAAACCTTCTGATTTACTTTAAAATATAAATCGCTCCGTTTACTTTTAGTATTTATAGTTATTTATAAACTTTAACTATAGTTCTTAAACGTTATTACCGTATACTTAAACGGTAATTTAGATAAAGAAATCTATATATATTCTTAAGGGTATTCCGATAACTTAATAAAATACCGGTAAATATCTTTGTTTATTTAAAAACCTTTATAAGCTTAAATAATTAAAAAGGATTTAAGTTAAGAAATTTTAACTACGGCTTTATAAATTCGGTTTTATTATTATTTAAGCCGATCTATATATTTTTATTAAGAAGTTTAATTAAGAAACATATTTAATAACCCTTTACATTAATAATATCGTTATTATTATTAAAAGCTTAAAGATTTATAAATAAATAAAAAACTATTTAACTTTAATATTTAAGCTTACCGAAAAAGGTCTATTAAAGGCAATCCTCGGGATATAAGTTTTTTAAAACGACGATATTATAACTATAAATCAGATAAATTACGTTATAAACGTCTTTAAAAAATATTATATAATAAGCTATAATAATATTAATACCTTAATAAACGGATATAAGGGTATATAAGTGGCCCGATTTAATAAGTAATAAATAGATTAATTCGCTTATTAACAGTTTCTCGGTAAGTTAATATTCCTTTAAATAATTATTTATTTAAATTTAGTTTTTTTAATTTTAAAATTAAGTTAATTTTATAATAATCCCGTTGTTTAATATTAAAATAATTTAATATAAGTACTTAAATATTTAAAAAGTATATTAAATTTAAGTTTATATTTCTGACGTAACGGCGGACCACTTAAATACTTCGTAGATATTATATTTATTAACGATAAAAATAATAAAAGGTTATTATATAACTATATAATATTAAATACCGGTATAATATATATATAATATACCCGGAAATAATGTACCGTTATTACCTCTATAATAAAGGCTGAATATATAGCTTTTTCCGAAGGGTATAAAGTGAATATTTAATTTATATAATGGATCGATAAGACCGGATTCTTTAAAGGTTACGGGTTTATTATTCTATTTAATAATAATAACGGTAAGATCTCTCTTATTAAGAACCCGGAAAACTACTTACGGATTAAATATATTAACGTTTAATATCACTTTATTCGGGAAAAAATATAGGAAAGCCTTATTTTAATAAAGTATATTAATATTAAAAATTAACTTATAAATATTATAATAAAGCCTTTATTAAAATAACTTTTTAAGATAAATCGATTAAAGCTTGGATTATATTTAATAAGTTAATAATAATATTATTATCGTAAATTTATTATAGCTTTAAAGAGGGAGTAATATACGGGGGTATTTCGCGGTTATTTTAATAACATCTGTATTAAGGACCCTATCGTATAAAGACTTATTAAACGGTTTTTTATTAATGGTATTATAAATGCATTGGTATATAAGGTACGGTAAGTATACGGTCATTAAACAGCTTATAGGATGGATATAAATACGGTCGTTATTACGGTGTAATTAAACAAGCATAGTGGTAGACTCAATACAAGTGATTCGGCTTACTCACCCTTCCCTCTGCACACTGCACCCATTTGCGCATATTGTATCATTCCGAACATCAAAAATCTCAAAAAAAACAACATTTGGGTGCATCCATCAACCCACCCTTTTTTCGGTGATGTAATTGCTGAAGGTTTGAGTGTATTACCATCGCAATCGATCTCTCAAATCTCACATGAAACCGAGCCGTGGTTGGTGATGCACTCACCAAAAGGGTGGTTTGTATGGCATTTTTGCGACGTTTTTGGCCTGCAGGCCAGGCGGGGCTTACCCGGAATAACCCTGTTCCGGGGGCTCAAGGCCGGTTTGTTGACATTTGGACACCCATCCACCTCACCTACCTCACCTACCTCACCTACCTTACTTTCAGCAAACCCTTCAGCAAGACGTGACGCTTGCGACCCGCATGCCCCTACCGCAACAGGCCCAAAAATACCGTAATATGGATGGAGAACCTGAGAGCCGGGCAAGGCCCTTTACCTGCACTTTATGCGACGCCTTATGCCCGCATACTCCCACCGGAACAGGCCCAAAAACACCGTGATATGGATGGAGAACCTAAGAGCCGGGCAAGGCCCTTTATTTACACCCTTACCTGCACCCTTTACCCTTAGCCCTTAAAGCGACGCCTGCGTCTTGCATGCTCCCATAATTACCACCCAAAATAACCGCATTTAGATTGCAGAACCTAAGTATTAAGCAAACACTCCACAAACGGGAGAGGATTCTGGTGGTGTCCTGCCTTGTTCTTTATTAAAATATTAAATCTTATATATAGTTATATTATTGATTTAATTATTATATTTATTTAACTATATAATCACAGTATTAAATTTTGTTAGTTTAAAGTCTATTATATTATTAATAATTTAAAATTAAAAACATTAAATTTATCGCCTTAAATATAAAATTATAAATCCCCATAGAGTACCTTCATTTTAAATTTTTATAGAAACTTAAGTATATTTTAGGAGGTAATTTAAAATTTTTGGGACCTAAGGCTACATTTATAAATAATAAGATTTTAATTTAAAATCCTTAGTAAAAGAATTTAATCTTTTAATAAATACCGTTTTAATTTATCGAAACTATAAAAACGATTTAATAATATTCCGATTAATATATTTAAGATAATTACTAAAGTTTTTTATCCTTTAATATTAAAGAGTTAAACGGTATTTAATCGCAGTTTTTAATATTTTTATATATATATAAAGAAATTTACGTAATTTAAATCCCGTATTTCATATAAAATATATTTATATATTTAAATAAAGCTGTTTTTTAACTAATATTTAAATAATTTTATTTTAATAACTTAAATAATATCGTTAACAATATTATTATTTAATTTATTATTATTTAATTAAATAGTCTTAATTCTATATCTATTAAAGTGTATAAGTTAAACCGCTTTATAAATTTAATATATTTAAATTAAAGTTTCTTTAAATTAGGGTATTTATAAAAAAACGGTTATACCCTTTTATTCTTTAAATATTAATATTTAAAAAATGGGTAGATAATAGTCCGGATTACTCTATAAATATATATAATCGAATGTTATTTTTATTATTATTATTACTATATATATATATAATAAATAATACAATAAAAATACTCAGTATTTTCTTTAGTTCTTTTTATTATTAATCTAAAAAAAAGAATAATAGCCGCTTTTCATTAACTAAACTATTATTTTATTATATATATATAAATAAATGTTTCGCCTTTAACTCCAGAAAACGGGGATGATACTATAATACTAAAAGTATATATATATAAAGTAATATCTATAATATTAATAAAGGGCTATAATTTAAATATAATCTGGTAATTTATCCGGTAAATATAAGTCCTATATAATATACGATCCAATTCCCTTTCTCTTATATCCCTTTTATAAACCCTAAGTAGCTTCGCCGTTATACATAGTCTGGGCTATTCTATGGTTGCTCCCTTCTCATATTATGTAAATTACGTAAATAACTTAATTAAGAAACTTAAACTTTAACTTTATATTACTATATTAGTGAAACGACGTCTTAAAAAGGCTGGTTTTTGAGCTTATTAATAGTTTTAAACGCTATTTACTTAAAACAATAAACTTAATACCTTTATTATTTAATGGCCAAATATTCGGTTTAAAAGTATAAAAGCTTTATTATTTAAAAATAAAATTATCGCGGTTATAAAGCGGGGGGAAAAAATTGACGGAAAAAGGAAAAAGTCGTTTAAACTTAGAAAAAAACGTTCATAAAATCAATAAAAAAAATAATAACTTATTTAAACGTAATAATCTAATTATATCAAAAAAATAAGGGAAAACTCTTTAAAATGTTCGTTCATTCCCAAATAGGAAGGAAATATCATATGCCGATACCTTAAAAATCTCACATTTTCCGCATTTAAGTAGATCTACCAAAATGACTCGAAATTTTGAATTCTGTTCATTAAATGTTTGAGAACAAGTAGATACGACTTTATAGCTTCAATTTCAGCCTAAAACGGATAAGTGTAGGTAATATAATATTGAGAGTAATGATTTATATAGTGTTTTGCGATTGCGACGTGGTGGGGCTGAGCCTATTTATTAACATTTAGACACCTTTAGTACTCCACTTAAATCACCGCTCAAATTACCACTTAAATCACTACTTAAATCACTATTTGAATTACGTTAAGCAAACTTTTCACCTATATGAAGCTATGCTTAGGCCCCGTATGCTCCTATTTTAACGGACTAAAAACACTGTATTTACGACGGAAAACCTGGGAGTTAAATAACGTCTTTACCTATATAAAGCTATGCCCGGTTAATATATACTTTTACTATAATAAGCCTAAAAATATTGCGCTTATAATAAAGAACTTAGGCTTTCAGTAATAACCCCGTTTAGTTAAAGCCGTATTTAAGCCTTGTATACTCTTATTTAAATAGGTTAAAAACACTATAATTTACATAAAGACTTTGAGTTTTTTACCAGGTTTTTTACCGGTTTAAAGCTATATTTGAGCCCCGTATTTTCTTATTACTTTAGGCTTAAAACACCGTATTTATTAAATCCTAATCCTTAAATAAAAGCTTTATTTACTTAAAGTTATACCCGGCCTTTATATATTCTTATTTCTTTAGGTTAAGTATACCGTATTTGCGATAGAAACCCTAAGAGCTAAATAAGCTCCTTATTTATATAAAGTTATATACGGCCCCCATATACTCTTGTTTCTTTATGTTAAGCCAGACGTATGCCTAAAGCTTGAGGGTAGTATGGTAATGTAAAATGTATATATAGCCTTAATAAATGGTATATTTGGTAAATAGACTAATTGCTAAAGAAGTAAAAGGAAAAGTGGGAAGGATAGGTGTTAAGTATTCCTGTGGCTTAACTACGTTAAGGTTATAAAGTAAGCATTAACCTTTATATTATTTCCTATTATAATAATACCTTTTCTTCTTAATACTTTATCCTTAAAGTTATAATTCTTAATTATAACCTTAAAGTAGCTTATTAAAAACCTTTAAAAAACCCAGTAAGAAAAAAAAAAGGAAAAAAGTCTACAGGTTTTACGGTACGGGTATATAACGTATTTACTTAAATTTTAACGTTAATAATATTAGTATTACCCGGTAAAAGTCTTTATATTTATAAGTAAAAATATTTTAAACTTATAATAATATATATATTCTTTTAAATATATATTTTATTCTTCTTACCGTATAATAATATTTAAGTCGTAACCGATTCGCGTTTAAGTTATATAATTATATTAAAATTATTTATTAATAATTTCTTTTAATTTATTTAACTTCCGGTTAAGTTATTTTTACGGTTATTAAACGAATTATTTATGAAGTTTATTTATACCGTATAAGTAACGTTTAACGAAAAGTATTATTTACGATATATTTATTACCTTTATAAGCCTTTATATAAGTTATATAATATTAAGGTTAATAAAAAAGGATTAAGATTAATAAAGTATTCCCGCTATTTAATTAAAAAGGCGTTATATAAAATTATATATTTCCGACCTTATTATTTTTACGTAACGTAATTATTATATAAGTTAAACGTATATTTAAATCTTACCCGAATTAAACGTTTAAATAAATCGTATATTTTTATACCGCCGTTAACTTACTTTAATACTTAAAAAAGATAAAAAATAATATAAGAATATATAAATGAACTTTATTAAATATTATATAAAGTTCCTACGTTTCTTAATTACTATCAAATTAAAGCTTTTTTAATAAAATATTATTAAAATATTAATATTATTTAAATATAAATATAATATAATTAATAATATTAATTGTATAACTTTTATATTTAAGTAATTAATTAACTTAAGTCGCTTTATTATAAGCGTATCCTTATTATAACCTTTACGTTATTAACTATATTATAACTCGGGCTCAATTTATTTTAACCTCCGGATCTTAATATAAAGTTTAAGTAATTAATATACGAGAATTTTTTCTTTAAACGTAACTTATCCGCTATAAACGTTAACGGGTCGCCCGTATAACGTATTTTTACTTTATTAATATTTTATTCATCTTTAATACCTATTCTATAAACTTTGCGTTTATTAATTAATTCTGAGTTTTCTTTAATATTTTCTATTATTCCTCCGGCAAGCTTATTATAGCCTGATTTCCTTATATTACGTTGGACCCCTTACGGCCTTTTAACGGGTTATAAACGTTTATACTTAGAAACATTAATACCTTTAATTATAAGCCGTCTTATAAAATAATAACTTCTTAAATACGTTTATTCCGCGTTATATAATATTATAAGTTACTTAATTAACTAAGGTACGTTTTTACCGTAAAGAAATCATAGGTTTAAGTGCTGGTTCTTATACAGGGTTTAAACAGGTAATAAATAGATCGCAATAAAGGAGTATAAAGGATAATAAGTTTAAAGGATTGCGAGTTAATAATACTTAATATATATATATAAATAATAATACTTTTATACTTATATTAAGGTTTATCCTTATAATAAAATTAAATACCTTATATTTAAGTTATACGTCCTATATTTTATACCGTAATTATTTATATTTCTTATTAAATATATTTTATAGTTTTTTTATATACTTTAAATTCTCTATTAAAATTTATTTATTATAAATAATTAAAAACCCTTTTTATTTAATCTTATAATATAATTCCTTATTAATTTTATTATAATTAAATAATCTTTCGATTTTTTATTTTAATTTATTATCGATAAAATCCGATAATAAATCATTATCTTCGGCCTTAAGCCGCTTTTTATATAGTTTAAATAAGGATACGTAAAATATATTATATATCTTATAAGTAAATAATAAAGTTAAACGGTACGCTTAATATCCAATTAATTTAAAAACCGTAAACGGGTTAATAAATTTATATAAGAGTTTTTTATTTAATCGTTTTTACTTAATATTTTTTATAGATAATATAATTATATCTTTAATTTTATACTTTTAAGCTTTATATTTATAATTATAAAACTTTATTACCGTTTCCTTAATACGCTATTAATACTTTATTATATCGTTTTAAACCGTTAATAACTTCTTAATTTTTTTAATTACGGTTAAGACTTTTATTTTATTTAATTTATCGTCAATTTATTCTTAAAACGTTAAAAGGTACCTTATTAAGGTTTCCGGTAAAGGTTTATTAATTATAATATTATTATTTATAAAATAAATAAAGTTTATAATTTTTAATATTAAAGCTTAATCGTTTTAATTTTTATAATAATACGTTTTAAGGTAATATTTAAGAGTTTAATTTTACCGTTCCGTTTAACTATTTATTTAAAAATAGAAAAAAATACTTAATTTATGGAACGTATATACCGCGTTATATATTTCGGATTAATAAGAATTTATAAAAAATAAGTCTTAATTAATTACGATACCTTCAGGAGCCTTATATTCCTAGAATATATATTAAAAGAGAAATTTAATTAACTTAAGAATAATCATTTTCTTAATTATAAAAAGTAATCTTAATTTCTTAATTAAATAATTCATTATAATTAAAATTATATTATATACGTAATTTTATTACTTATTAAATAATAAATCTATAATAAAATTTATAATAATTTCCTTAAAAAATATAACGGTATTAATAAATTATTTAACTTATTATAGGGTTTATATTTAAAAGCTTTAATTCTTTAATAAATATTATATAAATTAACGTATAATTTAATATCTATATTTATAGTTTCTTAACTATAGGATTTATTAAGGACTTCTTTAATATAGTTATTTTTAAAATATCTTAAGGCGGAATTATTATAATATCGTTTTAATAATTTATTTTATACGGTTTTTTTAGTAGGGATATATAAACGCTTATTATATTTTAGAAAACCGGTTAAGTTAAATATTTACTTACCGGTTTTCTTAAGTATTTTATTTATAAACTTAACGCTTTTACGGTTTAAAATAAAAATATCTTTAACTTAAAATATTTTAATAAATTTTATTATAAATTTAATCTTAAAATTATATACTATTTTATATGTTATTATAACTCAGATAACGGTACGTAAAATAAATTATTTATAATTAATAATTTTAATAATAAAGTTAAGTTATTCCTTAATTACGTTATGAATACGTATAATTTACGTACCCGTAATATTATCCTCTTTTAGAATTTAAGGGTCTTTACGTTTTATATAATATACCGATTTTAAATACGTTTTTTAAATAACGTTAATTATTAAATTTTAAATTATTTTTTTTAAAAAAGGAATAATTATTAACGGTTTATATATATTGTTTTTACGTTTTTATACCGTTTTATTTTGATTAATTAAAATTTATCCGTAGATTTTTAAAATCTTTTAAAATATAAAATTAATTAAACTTTTTATAATTATTAATTTCTTTTATAACGTAAATAATAACTTTAATATTAATATATTAATAAATATATAATTAAGTCGTTAATTAAATATATCCGCCAGGTTAAAAATACTTAATTAATATTTAATAATAAAGTTAAATAGGATTAACTTTATTATTTATTATATTTATTTATTATTTAAAGTAATAACCTTTATAAAACCTCTTAAATTATTATAATTAATTAATATCTTAATTATATAAAAACTACCCTTAAAGTAATAGCGTTATTATTTAAAAGTTATAATAATTATTAATAATTTTTAATTATAGGTTTCGTAATTACGTTTTACGTCCGTTATTTTACGGGATTAAAAAACGATAAATCGTTATTATTTATCTTAATATAATTAAAATAAAATATTTATAAAACTAAAATTAAACGTATTTATTTTAACTTTAATTTAAAAGTTTAAATTAAAATAATATAAAATCAGGATATTGAAAAATATTTCGCGTAATTCTTTAAACGCCCGTTCTATTATTAAAGGCTACGTAAACGGGCCGTACTTTATATCCTTTATATTCCTTTTTAATAACTCCATTAAAAAAGCTATTTTTATAGAGTAATAATAAATAAAACGCTTAAAGAAGTTAATAAAATTAAGGAAGATTTATACGTTATAAAAGGACTTAAATTTAAATTACAGTATAATTATATTTATTTTACTTTTATTTATCGTTATATTTATAATCAATATTATAAATCTTAAAAATTTTATTTTAATAATAAAAAACTTATATTTTTAAGATTTATAAAGAATTTAAACTTTTAAAGCCGTTTTAAAACCCATTTTATATACGTTAAATATTTATTTTTAATACGTAAAAAGATTAAGATATTATTTAAATATACGATATAAAATTTATTAATAATACCGGTTAACAACTTATTAATATAAGTTTAAAAAGTTGCCGGTACGTTTATTAACCTAAACGGTATAACTATATACTTAAAGTAATTATAATATATCCAGAATATAATTTTTTATTTATTATTTACTTTAATCCGTATATAATAATAAACATCCTTAAAATTAAGCTTTATAAACCTTTTTATTCCGTAAAGTTAATTTAAAGTTTTATTAATTAAAGGTAAAAAATAACGATTCTTAACCGTTACCTTATTTAACCCTTAATAATCCACGTAAAGGCGTAAACCCCATTCTTCTTAAATATAAAAAGGATCGGTAAACCCGTAAAATTAATAAAATACCATATTTATTTTTTTATTAATATTTCGTTTAAATAAACTTAAAAAGCCGTTAACTCTATATTAAATAAGTTATATAGGGATTTATATAGCGGTTCGGCAGTAATTTTAATTATATAATTATATCTTATATACGTAAGGAGCTTACCGGCTTTTTCTATTAAAAAAACGTCCGTATATTCGGATAGCTCGGTTAATAAGGACGGTCCCTTTGCGGTTAAATTACGGCCCGTATAACTTTTAATTGTTTTTAAGTTGGCTTAATTCCTAAGTAACGGATTTATAATTATTAAAGTATATATTACCGGCTCTTTTTTTAATATTACCGTAAATATATATAATTTATTAATTTAAAAAGTTTACTTATTAACCTTAAAGTATTATTTTTTTTTTAAACTTTAATTTAATTCCTAAACTGGTTAAACCTGGTATCCTTAAGGTTATCGGCGGGCCTTATTTATTTATTATATATACGATAATTTTTATTATTCCCGGTTATTTTTAATTATCGTATATATAAAGCTTTAATAAGTAAACGCCGTAATAAAATATATTATTATTATTTATTTAAATAAGCTTTAATAAAACCGTATCTTAAATATATAATAAATCCTTCTTTATTATAAAGTTTTAATTAATTATATTAATCTCTACCCCCATATTAAGATGGATTTTTACACTTTTTTTCGGTATTATTAAGGAATATTTAACCCTTATTAATAATAACTTTTTCCGAGATTAATAATTACGGCCTTTACGTTTTAACGGAGCTTTCATTACGGGGTTAACGTTTTTAAATTGTTTTCTTTCTTTATATATAAAGCGGATTTAATAGCTTTCCGTTCCTTTTTAAGTAATAAATAACTTAATTTTTTATACCTTTTTACCTAATAGTAATAATACGTTATATCGGAAAGGTCCGTTTATTAACCCTATAAAAAGCCTTAATTTAGTGGCTAACTTATAAAAAGTTTAAATTCCTTCCTTAAAAACTTACTTTTAATAATTTTCTTTTTACTTTTCCTTTATAAAGAGTAAGCGGTTATATTATTAAATTTAAAACGATTTATATATATAATAATTTTATTACGCGTAAAAAGAACCCCGTTTAGTGTTTATATTATTATATAATATAATTACTTTTTAAGCTTATAGAATAAATAAATAACTTACTATTTTTTTATATACTTTAAAAGTTAATTCTTTAAGGATATTATTTATATATTAAAGTTATAAACCGATTACCCCTTACCTTATTTTAAGCCTATATATTAAAGCCAGACTTCCATCTTTTTATTAATAAGGTTTAATATTAAGGAACTTAGGAATTTAATAAATCCCTTTTAAGTTAACGTAAAATCGGGTCCGAACTTACGTTTATAATACGTTTATAAGCCCTTAATCTTATTTCTTAAGGAAAGTAAAGCCTATATAATACGGACGTAATCCATATTATAATCGGAATTTAAAAAGAAAGCCATAAAAGCGTTTTTAATTTACTTTTAAAGCTTTTTAATACTCTTACCCTTATACTTAAGGAGTATAAAGACCTTAATATAATTATAGGATTTTTCTTTAAACTTTTAATTTAAGTTTTATTTATAATTTACTTATAAATATCCGGCGATACGGACCTATAATTAATAATAATCGGATAAAATGTTTTAACCCGTATTATACGATTTAATAACGATTTATATATATTCTAAGAGTTTATAAAACGAGCTTTTAATACTTATTTATTTAAATAAATAAGCTATTTATAAATTTTTATTTTATAAAGCTTAACTTAACGAATTATTTCATTTAATTTTTCTTCTTTTTACGCAATAATAATATAAAGGTTTTATTCTTCCTTATTATAATATATATTTATAAAGGATATTTATTTTAAAGGAGGAAGGTTTTACTTTAAAGGAATAAACGTAACGGACTTAAATCGTTATCTTTAACGTTCTTATTCTTAAGAAAGGTTTAATACGGATTTAGATTATACCCGTTTCTGCTTATAAAAAAGAAGTATAACGGATTTAGATTAAGATCTTTAGCGTTAACCTTTACCGTTAATAATTATAAACTCCGATTTAAACGAGGACCTAAAAAAGATTTCTTAAATCCGAAAGATAAAAAATATAATACCTTCCCCTTCGGGTTAAGTTCTTTAACGTAAAATATTAGGATTTATTATACCGATAAATACGGCTTAAGTATAAGAAATATACGGTTTTCTCCCCTTTTAATTATACGTACGATTTAATATTTCGGATTATTACCCTTTAAAAAGGTTAATAATAATTAAAATATTAAGCTAGACGTATACTTAAAGCTTAAGGATAATATAATAATATAAAATATATATATAACCTTAATAAATAATATATTTAATAAGTAAACTAATTATTAAAAAAATAAAAGGAAAAGTGGGAAGGATAGGTATTAAGTATTCCTGTGGCCCAGCTACGCTAGGGTCACGAGGTAAGCACTAACCCCTATGTTGTTTCCTACCATAACACTTTAAGTTAAAAACACCGTAAATATAATAGAGAACCTGAACTATAAGTATAATAGTATTTTATATATTATTACGCGTAGCTTTAGTCCTAATAAAATAATAATATACCTTTGATTTTTAAAGGCCTAGACTTATAGTTTTAATAAAAATCTGGAAAAGAAATATTATAAAATTTTTCCGCGCTTTAAATTAAAATACCGCCGTTAACGTTATTAAAAACAGTATTTTTAATAAAAACTTTAAACGCGCTTTAAAAAGTAATATTGTTATCATTATTAATTCCGTCGTTAATAACAAGATTATAAATTATTATTTTTAAAACAGTTAAATAATTTTTTTTAATTATCTAAAAAGTTTTAAAATCTTTTAAATCGTATATAACGTATAAATATAATTAAAGCCTTAGTAATCATTAAAACGAAAAAGCATACGTAAAACGTAGAATGAAAATTAAAAATCATTAAAACCCCGAAAATAAATAATGTTTTATAAATAAATAAAAATAAAAATAAAAACGAACATAATTTAAAGGTTTAAAAAATCGAAAACTATATAACGTATTAAGACATCCTTTTTTATTTTTACGTTTATATTCAGTTTACGGCGAAAAGGGGTTCGATATAATAATTAAAATAATCCGGATAAATCGGACTCGGTAATTAAACTAATCGTAATTACTTTAGTTGAATATAATTAAATTACGAAATCAACGGTTAAATTAAAAAATATAAATTAAATAATACCTTTAATAATATTATTATGAAAATTATATTTACTAAATTTGAAATTAAGGTCTTTACCATTATTATAAACGTTTTTCCCGAACTGTAAAAAGTTCTAATTAAAGTAATATCCTTAAAAATTAATAAAATATTTAACCGGGGTATAAATAGGACGTTTTGCTTTATATTGAAACCGATATAATTAGCCGTATATAATCCTTATCGTTAGAACGTCCAATTAAAGCCGTTGATACATTAAATTTACTTCTTATTACCTGCCGGATATAAACGGTATTATTTAAAGAATAAATTACGAACCGGTATAATAGAAATACTATTATAGGCGATTAATAAAAAAAGTTAATTATTATTTATTATTATATACTATCGGTTTATATAAATTTCACGAATAATAATTATTATATATTTATTATAAGTTAATAGAAAAGCTAATATTTTTATTTTATAACATTAACATAAAAGGTTTAAACTAATATAATCGTTGTAAATGACGTTACTATTAACTATTAAGTATTACTTATATCTAAATAGATAAAATCGTAAAGGGGTATAATATATAATGAAAAAGGGAAAGTTTTAAGGATAGCTCGATTATTTTGAGTTTTAATAAATAAAAGGTTTTACAAAATCGAAAAAATTTAATTATAATAGATTAAACTTAAATAGCTTAAGTAATAAAGTTAATTAATTAGTAACGATATAATTGGCTTATATAAATATCTTTATTTTTATATTTACTCCTAACTGTCGATTTAATACTTTCCATAACCGGAACTTTAATTATTACCGTAAAATCGAATAATTATAACTTAAAATAAATAATAAATAGTTTTTTATTTAATTTAATCGATATCCGAGTTTCGTAGCTTAAATCTAATTATAGATACTTATTATATGCCGTAAGTTTAAAAGTATTTTAAGAATAAAAATTTAGATCGGTAAAGAATTATACTAAAAAAATTTACGATTTTTTTTTTTTAATTAACTTAAATATCAGAAAATAAAGGTTTCTAAAAAGATCTTAAGTCCGGACTTATAATATCGTCGCGAAATTTGAAATGCTGGTATAACCTTTAATTTATTAAATAATATAATGAATGATATTTCGGCTTTAAAGTTTATACATCGTAATCGTTTTTAAAAATTAAAACTAACGCGTTAACTTAATAGAAAGTTTAGACCGCTTATTTTATATAAAAGACTTCCGAAAAAGAGGTTACGATTTTAATAAATAGTTAATATAAAAGCCTAATAATTTTATTCCTAATAACAATAAAACGATAAAACCGATCAAAATCTTAAAAAAAAAAAATAGTGATAAAAATAAAGATAATAAATAATAACAAAAAAGTATAATATAAATAAAGTATCAAGAATTAGGATTTTGTTAATCGATTTATATTAACATTTTAACTTCGTATATTTTATTATTTATCATTTAAAAATATTTTATTTTATTTTAAAAACGTAAAACTTGAACGATTTTTTTTTAAAAACACACAAAAGAAAACTTATTTTTAAATATAGGATCGCTTTATTATTGTATATTTTTCTTAGTTTACGGTTAAATATAACATAAAATATGAAACATTTTACGTATTAAATATTTTTTTTATTAAATTTTCTAAATTTTACTTTGAAATTAACGGAATTCCTTTATATACTTTTTATTATTATTTTCGAACCAATAATCAATAAAGCTATGACGCAAATATTCTCGAGTATTCCGATTATATTTATTATTTTTAAAAGTAAAATATTTGAAGTTTTTAAAGTCCCCCAGAAGAATATTATAATAATAATAGAAAAAACGTTTTATTTAGGCTTTAAGTATATTAAATATAAGTTTAATAAATTATAATCTAATAAATAAAACAATAAATAATAATTTAAATAATAATTTGAATAGTGATTACTTTTAGTAATTTAACGGATACGCTTTTTATAATAAATATTTATATTATTTAAGTAAATTATATTTCGAAAACCGGGAAACGCGTTACAATATGGTAAGATTTCGTTTATTATTTATCTATATACTTTACTAATATTAAAATAGCTCTTTTTTTAAGTTATATAAAAAGGTAATTATCGATAAAATATATTAATATTAAGAACTATATATTACGCCGGTTAATATTAATATAATAGCGAATAACTCTATTAATAAGCCCGTATATTATTATTGGTTAAAAAGTTTACTTTTTAAAATTAAACTTATTAAAGAATATTAATTAATTTAATTTTATTCGTATTATATCTGGTTTTTATATAGTTTATAATTTTAAACATTAAAAGCCGATTCGTTAATCTATTTTATAACTCTAATTTAGTTCTTTCAAATAAATTAATATTATTAACCGAAATACGAATATAATTATTTTTTTTCGAAAAAACTTTTAATTTCGTTTCAATAAGTATTAAAATTCCGTTGTTGATATTCGAATATATTTTTTAACGTACTTATATAAAATTTTCGATTTAAATTTAAATAAGTAAAAACGAAAAGTTTAAAATAATTATATATATTATATTTTTTTTCTTAATATTTTACGGTTCGTATTATACAAATTATTTTTATTATAATAGTTAAAAAATTTTAAAAATTTTTATAAAGAAAAGATTTCGATCGATTTTATAATAGGATATATATTAATTATAATACTATTAAAGAGAATATATATTGAAGATTAAAAGTTAAGATTATTATTTTTAGACTCATACGATAAATAAAGGGTTAAATGCGAATTAAGGTTAATAATTTATATAATAAATATATATATAAAAAACTAAGGGACCCGCGCGGAATTTGGAGTGCCAAGGAACGACAAGCATCTTCGACACGCTAACTACCTTAGGGTTGCGGTTACCTATTTCAGGTATAGATTTGGACACCGGTGCATATCTCTGCATCTCCTTGCTACCACCACTGGTGGTCGTGGATCTCAGCACACTACTTCCAATATCGTGTTCTGAATCAGATCCCATATGTTTACATTATTCCAAACAGCAACAAACTTGACCCTAAAGAAAAAACAGATAGGGGTGGAAAAAGATCTACAGCGAGAGATTCCAACTTATTTCGGTCATGAGAGATAGGAGCCAAGCTCAATCTTACAGTGCTACTGTATGTAAAGTTCGGGACGGGGTGAATAAGCTACCCTGAGTAGCCTTAGGCAGCCCTTCGGAGTGGAGGACGTCGGGTGAGCAACGGACACAAGGGGCGCGAGTAGAATATCGACATCAGGGTCCAATTCATGTGAGATGAGGTCGAGGTCCGATCTCACTCAGTTTGAAGTCACCAGCAGCAAAAAAGGTTGGGGTGCCCCTACGTGTCTGCGCCTTTTGAGTCTCATGTAATAGAGGTGCGTTTCCAAAAAAATCTCATGGCGCATATTCACATCAGTGAGTGAGCGCATTCAACATCTCACCCTCAAGCCAGCAAAGGAATCAGCAACGGCCAAACGTTCGGCGTCCTCGATCTTTCCATCCTTGCAGGCGAAACCCAGACAATTTTTTGCGCGATTACGTGATTGCGCCGGTCCGCTTTTCATAGTTGGCGAGAATGCTTAAAAGCAATGCCCTGGCCTCCTCGGGGCTCTGCCGCGGCCTGAGACATGAGTCAGCTCAACGATCCGAGCACGCTTGGCTTCTACCCACCCAACCAGAATTTGATCCCACGGCATCGACCACGGCCGAGAGAGTTCTCGCAACGTGCCCACTCTCTCTAGCAGGAAGCTCATGCCCCGAGAAGTAGCCTGCCAGGGAGTTGATGGAACTTCCAGGTGGGACGCTAGCCAGTCTATCGCCTACAGCATGGGCGATGCAAGTCAGCCGCTGCATATGAACTGGGGTCCGTTGAAGCAGCCGATTCGGAATGCAGCCACCTACCGGTCGACACATAGACATGAAAATCAGAGAGCTTGCAGTAGCTGCAGAGAAGACGTTTCCAATACCGGACAGGACCAAGCGAGACTGGATACCGCATTGACACGAAAGCATCCGCAGGTTCTGGATGCATCACCAGCCAAAGTCAGCCGCTGAGACGTTTCCGCCATTCCAGCGTCCGGCGCAAACCACTCGACTGGTAGCGGACAGAGCACCTACCTCGCCGAGCCAGGGCCTCCAGGCGTCTGCCCAGCTTGTGAAGGCTTGCGTGAGACATCCTTCCAGCGCTTTCATCAGGGTGCCCAGGAGCCGCGCGATTACTGCGCCTACCATCAACATCACCCATTTGACAGCATAGGAGGCCCAAAGTAAGGTCCACTTGATGTGAGCCCCGAGCTCACCGAGCAGCAGCAGGAGAGAGTGCGGATCGAAGTCCCGGTGAGCGGGTGAGCCAATCGGTGCTGGCCAGAAGAAAGCGAGGATCAATGCTGACGTGAGGACGACGAAGCTGAAGAGTCGCCCCAGCCAGGTTCGCATTTTGGAAAAAGTTGGAAAAATTGCAATCTCAGAGGCAAGAGGATCGGGTGCTGTTTCCTGCTCAAATGAATCCCTAATCCTGGTCGGATGAGTTGTATGGCAAGCAGCAGATGAATCGTGTCCGCGCACACGCGTCAGCGAAAGTAAACAAGCAGTGCTGGAGTACTTCCGTAATAAATAAACAATCGGTTCAACGACAGACCGCGTAGAACTACCACTAAGCCGAAGACGGAAAGAAGCCCACTCCCGTCCCGCCGGCTGGTTGGTGAGTGTCACGTCTCGTCAGTCGTCAGGTCTCCGGGATGAATGATGAATTCGAATCAGCCGTGCGATCTATGAAAGCCTACATCTTGGTTTTCTCCCCACCACAGGACACAGCTCATTCTTTCCTATTCTTCATTCTTGTTTAGTAGCCTACTCGCCGACCTCCGCTCTCACCGCTGCCTGAGAAGACCAGCATGATCAGCGCTCAGGCTGTGATCAGTTCGGTCGTGAATATATCGCTCAGTGTTTGCCTTGGCGGGCTTGTGCTCATCTGGCAGGCTCGTTACTTGGATGAGTATCATGGCAGGAAGAGCTTGGTCGAGGTCCTCCTGGAATACGACTTTGTCATCATGCTCGTGACGTTGCGCGTCAGTACTGGCGTCGGTGTTGGGCTCTTTTCGCTTGCCATCTTAACCTTCTTTACGTGAGTCGATGAAAGAGATCGCGATTGCAGCTATCGTGAGATCAGTAGTACAAAGACTGATCAGGGTCCGTATAGTTTCTACGAATCCAAGTGCCGCCAGACACCGCGTCTCTGGCCTTGGTGCTATCTCAGCACATCTTGGACAGTCAAGCGTAATCGACCCTCCAAGCCGACCGCAATGGATGCAGCTCCTGTCCTCAACGACACCAAATCAGGTATGAGCACTCCGCTTTCCGGCAAAACAAAACTTCAACCCTTCTGATGTGCAATAGGATTTCATTCCGAAGAACGCGACATGGGCACACGTGCGCCATGCTCAGGAGGCATGACTGCAGGTCAGCCCTCTCCCGAAGAAAGCTCGCGTCCACGTGAGTTTGGTAAGTCCCGGACCGGCAGGACTACGAAAACCCTCCTCACCGAAGCTGGTACGGAGAGACCGAGAGAGCTTTCTCGACAGACCGAGGCAGACATATTTGCTAAACCAGGAACCCTTAGCTCAGGTATGCATGCCCTAGCATCGCCTCGATCGATCGGATCGCATCCTTCTGGAAATCCTCCACGACGACGACAACACGAAGCCGCGTTGCCGAACTTTTACGGAAAACGAACTTCCCGGTAAGCTTCAACAAGCCACCGCCCTCGCTTGAAGCTCCTTTACCCGCCATTCCGAGTCGACGTGGCCAGGGACAGGGAGGCCGCGTCGTTGATCTTTATTCTACTCCACGTGCCATGCACAAGGCCAAAGCAACGCTACCTCCACAGCTCTCCCCGTTGCACACACAGTCACCATTGCGCATCTTCCAAGACAGTACGCGGAAAAGTGGGAAAGCTCCCCTGTCTCGTGCCAATCAGAAGACAATGGTAGTGGATCAAGACGGTGTGTGAGATACACCCACATCCATGACATCAGGCTGACAGACTTCATTACAGCCCTGACAGAGCCTCGAGAACCCAAACCGGGCTCTAGACAGCGAATCAGCACAGTGGGCGCTGCTGAGGGTAAGAATGCAACCAAATTATCACCGGCCCAATCTTTGGAGTTAGAGACGTCCTTGTTCCATATCGCCCGCCGCTGGGACGTCGAATACCCGACCGCTGCCATATCAGCAAGCAAGATCCTCAGATCAGCTCAATATGGCAGGAGTCCCAGCAACAGCACGAGCAAGGAGAGCAAATGGAAAGCTCTTCAGGAATGCCAATGCAAGCAAAAGCCGTACGTACCAAAAATGGAGGAGAAAGGCACCAACTTCTACACAGACGAAAAGTGGTCGGCCTACAATCTCGATTATCTATGGGTCAAGAGCGAGAAGCATCTGGTGGCTGGTCCTAGACAGACCCGTCTGAGGTGATTCTTGCGGGATTCTAGATCCACGGCGTCGGACTAGTTGTTCGGAAAGCACACAGATGCATGTGCATGTGCCAGAGAGCAGACCTTCCTGGTCAGAAAGCGAAAACATGCAGTGAAACATAGAGCTGGTGCATGGGTGTCAATCGTCTGTTCTCGACTGGAATGTGTGGAATAGACCATATCGGAAAGCGAATGATTTCTCGTCGAGGCCTCCCACTTACCAATTCTTCCGGTTCACCCTTGAATTCGTATGCTCGCCGACACACTGGGATGTATATACATGGCCCGACTCATGTTATGATCGTCTTCGTCAATTGCGTTTCCTTCTACCCTTCGTTCTCCTTTCTGTATTTGCTTGCTCTACCAAATCCGCTTCGCCTTGCAGGCGTGGTTGTCCACGATAGGATTGCGATCCGAACCTGCCGCTGAAAGTCTTCCTAAGGTCTCAAATCAAGCAGTGTCCCCCGTCAATGGTCATTGGGATCCATGGAAGACAAATGCTGAGGCGCGTTAGAGGCGAAACCATAAGAACCACCTCCATTGCTCTATGCGAGCGCCTCCAGTCGTCGAAGTGCATCTTCCAACCTTTTCCCCTCCTTCATTTGAAGATACTCCACATATGCATTGCCTGCGTCATAAAAGCTCTTGATAGCGCCGGTAGGATGGCTCATCAAGGCCACCACCTGAATCTGTGTAGGATCTCATTATCTGTAGTACTGCACACAAGCAATTGCGCTCATCGCGTCTCCTCAACTCGTCGACGGCGCCTGGGCGCACTTTGCACTCCGCCGCAAAGTTGAGCACGAACGGCGGCAACAATCTCGGGCGGCGCCATGGTGCGGAAGTCATACTTGTAGTATCCCAAGTATTCTTGCTCGGGCTCGGGGTGAGTCCCGGCGGTATCATCCGAATCCGCCCAGACGTTGCCACTGGGCATTGACTGCTTCGAATGAATTCTCGATCTCGATGCCGCCGATTTGTCCGCCTATTTCTCTCGAGCTATCAAGCAGCCGCGATGACCGTGAGAGTTCCCGAGGAGTGTGGTAGTCTGAAGCCGGAAATGGTGATCTCAGTCAGCGTGAAAACCGTCATCAGTTCATCGCAGCCGGCGTGAAGCTTTAGCATATGCTCGTCGATCATTTCAAGCTTGTTGATGAGGACAGCGATTTTCTGCAGATCCTCCTGCAACTCATCCGTGGGCTATCGGCCTGTGCCCCCCTTTCCGCCACGCTCTATCCATTCATCTCAGCATGGCGTCCCTCCATGTAGGGTTCGATACGATTATCGGCGGTATTCGTGCCATTGTCTTGGTCACAGCCTCTTGCCAGAACCGACAGCAGTCTTTGTCATGCTTGCCTCTCGCGGACCTCGCACGCTCTTTTACCTCTTCTTTGGGCTTATTCTCATGGAGGAGCCACTTTCTACCGTTTCATCCAGTCCAGTATCAGGCTCAGTCGGGCTCTGGCTGACCAAATGCTGGCCACCTTTGGTCCACAGGTACTCGATACTGTACTGCAGCCAATCGTCATTCAGATACAGTCTGGTGATGTGCGGCTCATTCTCTGCGTACGTCATGCCTTTCTGCATGCAATATTGGATCGCATCGGCCCATTTCCTGTACTTCTGGTCGCAATTCTGAGGCGTTTCGTGATATATCACTGATTGCAGTAGCAGAACCCTAAGAAGCCAAAGGTGTACCTACTTGCTGAGGTGAGGAGGAACGAGTTTGTTGGTTGACAGGGGCGCGGTCGCTTGTGTTATCAGGCAGACTGGTATCAGGCGGGACAGGTTGGTTGCCGTCATGCTTGCGTGGTTCAGAAAGATTTCCGATGACTATGATCTACTATGATGAGGGGCTGGAGATGGGGATAGGGATGGGGATTGGATGGAATATCTTCTTAAGAAAAGTTGAAGCTTTCCATCCATCGGGCGGACCTCGGGCGGACCTTGGGCGAAACCTCGGCTAGGACCCGCAGTGTGACGCAAACCCGAAATATGAGTCAGATCAAGCCACGTGGCATGGCACGGACCGCACCGTCGAAGGAAGCACTTTATGCCGTTCAATTTTGAAAGTAACATCACGTGATCACGTCCACAGCTGATCCATGTTTATGCCTATGTTTCCATGTGTTTTATTTGGCCCCTTACCGCTAAGAGTAAGTGCTCCACAGCCTCCGCAAAGCCGCCCAGCTTATGTCGTAGCATCGTCCGCTCCTCAAGCTTGCGAGCCTTATCTCGCTCCAACCTCTCCTTCTCCACTTCCCACAGCGTCCGCACACGCTCCCACCCACTCACACACTGCCTCCTGTTGTCCAAATCTTGGGTTTGCGCCTCCATCTCCCGTATGCGCTCCGAAGCCGAGTGCAGCACAGAGTTCAGCTCAGCAGGCACGCTGATCGCCGCTGCGATCTCTTGAATCTGCCGATATCGATTTAGATCCTTCAAGCGAACCTGATAGCCTTCTTCTATCTCATCGAACTGGGCTCGTTGGGATTGGAGGCACGCTTCGATTACGGGACGAGAGTATTCTAAGACTTTGAGGCGCTGCTCCAAAGCGGCGAGTTCGCTTTCCAAGCTGAGGGGGGTTGTTTGTATGGACGTCGATATCTCGTCAATGCGGCTTTGATCGGCTTGGAGGCGGACAAGGGAGGGGAAGAGAGCTGGTTGGAGCATGGAACAAGGTCTGACTTCGAAATTCGCTGGAGGTGCAGGAGTCCTTTGAGCCGCAAATGTCGTGATACTTGGCGAGCGTGATGCGTTAGCGTTGTCTGCTGCACCAACATGGATATTCTTGTGTACAAAATCTGGGTTCAAAAGTGCCTTGAAGGCCTGGCGCCAAAACCCCTGCGACATCTGGTGAGGAATATCGCACCCATGGATAGTAGCGAGTGCCCAAACGAGAATGAAGATGCCACATGATTCTAGATCATCTTGCTGCAGTTCGCGGTTGACGTAATGAATAACCCATGTGTCACGCGGGGCCGTTACGCGCTCGTGAGACTTGAGATATTGCTGGAAAGCCTTGATTTTCTTCATAGCTTGCCGTTCATGGCTGCGCAGGTCCAAGGATGAATACCAGTAGGTCGTCCCAGTCCCACATTCAGTGAGCGTCATGCTCCAGTGTTTGTGGCTCTGTATAGGCACGAGGATGGGATGGCTGGGATCGAGATTTTTGAGCTTGTCCCTAGACAAGATCACATTGAGGTCTGCGTCCAGAAAGGATGGATCCAGCGCCAAGAAGTCCTTGACGCGGCTGCAATCCAAAACCTTCTCGATAGCAGTGCTGATGAGCATCGATCTTGCGTCTAACGATTGTAGGGCACCGAGAAGCGTGCTTGGAGGTATCGCGTCAATCTCAGCAGCTGGGTCCTCGAGCTTCTCAGGCTCATTCCTCGAATGAGCCATATTTGTCGGGGCGCCTTTGACTTGCGCAATATTTCGAGAGGGCGCCGTGACCGTGTCGAAGATTGCTTCTGGGTCAAGGCTAGTGTTCTCTGGGACCGAAGGTGCGGAGTGCTGATCGATGATGTCGGCGCCGAGCTCGAATTGGTCCGTCATACGGAGCTGCATATGGGGGGAATGAACGGCACGTAGATCTTCGAGAGCTCCGTCCCGCCAAGTGGGCGTCTGCTGTATGTCATACTGATGCTTCGAACGCCCATCTTCATTCATTTCCGAGATGGGCGACAACGTCGTCCGCTTAGCTGCGGCAGGCAGTGACGGAGCAAAGGGCGGAGAATTGATGTTGAACGACATGCTCGACTCAAAGAAATCATCAATTTGTAGACTCGAAGGTTCGTCAGGCAGAGGTGTAAAGGCCCGTCGTGGAAGCTCGGGTGAGGGAATTCCCTCGCCGTCCGAGCTCGAGTGGTCCGGCCCAAGGTCGTCTGCTTCCACGTCGTCTCCTGAGCCATCCGACAGCGGAGGTGGCGTTTGGTGGATCCGTGAAGGTGAATGACCCTGTACAACGGGCCCGTTCTCTGTCACGAAGTTCTCGGCTTGTGGTGGACTTCGACGTCGCTTTCGCGCGCCAGCTGTGTATGTTCTTGAAGACGATGCCTTCCTCTTACCACGTCGCCGCTTGCTGTCAACGTTGGCACTGATGGGAGCTAGTACGGATCGGGTAGCATCGCTAGTCTTGTGGCGGGCAATCACGCTGTGGATGGTTGCTGGCTGCAATTGCATGAGGGTGCCGGCTTTAGGGTGGCTATCGTGTTCGGACTTTATGGCCGTATTCATCTCTTCACAGGTGGCGGCGTATCTGGTCTGCGTCAAGCTGGATAAGGTGCTGATCGCCTCGAGGACTCCAGTTGATGGCCAGGGTCTAGCGGGGAAGTTGATGTCACTCAAGAAGCTATCGACGCCGTGACCGGACCAGTTCCGCTTGATTGACTCATCTAGAGCCTGTTTGCGCAGCCGGGCCTGGCGCCCTTGGGCGATGGTAGACGACAGACGTGTACCATCCGGCGCGCGAGCTAGGATCCTCCTCTTGAATTCCTCGACCTCGACGGGCGTGATTTCCTCGCCCTCTCCCCTTCGGTTACACACATATTCCCAAGCTGCATCAACGTATTCCTTCGATGCTGCATTCAAGGACTGTCAGCAGGCACAACGGCGGATATGCGGTGTGTGCCCTGTGGCTCTGAAGATGGGCAGGAAAGGGAGATCGCAAGCAAGACGTGCCTTTCTCGAGCGACAAGTGATGTAGAATTTGCTTCGAGCAGGTTTCGAGCTTCTCTGCGACAAGCTTGCCTTGCAGACTTGTCGTCAGGGATGGAAGGTCCATGGCAACGACTTTGGGCGCTGCCGACTCAAGCTACACACCATCATCTTTGTCTGGCCCACTAGCGACGGTGAGATATGCAAGGGAGGAAAAGTAAGGTGAGGAGCGGAGGCCAAACGGCCAAAAAACGAACTCTACCGGCCAGCGCAGCCGCTAGCCCTGATCGGGCAGGTGCCCAAAAAAAAAATTGCCGCCTGCCTTAACGCGCAGGTCGCATAACACGATACCTGCTGTTTTGAGTAAAGCGCGAGCTGAGGCACTCAAAGTGGCGTTGCAACCCAGGCGAGTCTTCCCACCGCATCAGCAGTCCCCGTTTGCTGGCCTACTGATGCCCAGCTGCACACGAACAACATATCGCCCCTTCAATTTACATTGGCCGCTTCTCGGCTTCAGTGGTCTTCACTTTCCTTCGATCTCCTTCAGCAATCCTTGCATAGCTACGACCCGAGACTGCTGCGCCAGAGCATCGATAAGCTTTGCCTCATCGCCTTCACCAGATCACCAAAGCTTATGCGAACTAACTCGGCTTCGTTGACGCCGATCGTCGCGCATAACGCTTAACGTATTTCTCAGCACCGCGAAAGCCAGTGGTCTTCTTCTCCCCACTTGAAGACTCTTCGATCCCTCGTTTGACTGCAAGCTGACTGCAGATTTTTTTCTTCCAGAAGAGAAGTCGTAAGGGGTACACTGGAGGAATGATGACCTTGAAAAAGGACAAAATGCCTTCGTCAATATACGATGTTACGGTGCATATCTGCAGGACTGTTACGAACAGTCTTCCGTGGATTGTTTGAAATGCATGGCCAAATAGGCGGCAATTCGGAGGTCCCTATTGTAAGTGCCGTTGAAATCATCACCGGTCGGAATTCTACCGTGGATGGGCACAGACTTTTGTTACTGACCCTCGGGTTCCTTACGCTTTGCCCGAAACACAAGGCTATATCAGGCTGTTACCTGTGTCGAGGTGCGATCATGCAGGGATTTATACGCCCAGCCCCTTGGTCAAAAGCGTCCAGCCTGACCTGCCGAGCTCTTCCTTTCTTTCATTCTGTTGAGCATACAGCACCACACCATTCTCGCTCGATCGCCGTCGGGTCCAATGCGGGGCAACAAGCCTGAATGCTCCTTTAGAAAATCGTCCTCGAGTAGTAGGCACCTCCGAACTCTCCCCACACCAGAGCGAAAAGTGTATACTGGCTCTCCATTGTTGGAGTGTTAACTACGTCTCCAGCCTTCAGGTCAACAGACCTAAGGATTAGCGGGGATATCTGAGCATACTGGCGGTATGTCTCAGTACGAGTAATTATTTTATATAGATATTCTTTGTCTTCTTATATCATACAGACGTTAGTCTTTGTTTTTTTGTGAAATCCGGTGGGATTTGGTGGGAAAAAAAGGGGTTTTAACCCAAAATAACCACAACGATTTACGATACTTTGTAGAGGAAAATTATATATTTTAATTATATAACTCTCTTATTTTATTCGTTTTTTATATTATTTATAATATTTAACGAAATATATTATATTTTATAATAAAAAATTCTAATAATTAAATAATTTGGCCGGTACTTTATAAGCTATATCAATTAAGTATACCCCGACTACAACAGGCTCAAAAACACCGCATTTGGAACGGAGTATCTAAGAAGTAAATTAAAGCTCCGTTTTTACCTAACCTTTATATACTTTTACTATAATAAAGCCAAAAACACCGCGTTTATAATAAAGACTTTAAACTTTAAATATATATCAAATAACGTTTAAACTTTATTTTTAATAAATATTTAAAATAAAAAAACGTGAATTTAAAAAATGTTAAAGGGTTTTCAATATTAAATAATATATTTTATAAAAAAACCGCTTTTAAAATCTTTTTTTTTAATTTTTTAATTCTTTTTAATCGTTTATTATAATAATAAGGTTTCAATATAAAATCAAATTTACTTTTAATTTTATTAAGTTTCAAATCTTTTTTGTAATGGACGCAATGTATGTATGGGTAATAGGTATATTCTGTCTAATTAATGAATCTCCACTAAGGATGCTATATATAAATGTAGGATAATATTCTATCCTTATTATCCTATTCTTAATATTTTATTATCCTTAGTATCCTATACTTATAAGTATATATATTTATCCGTTATAAATCCCCCTGAATAATATTAAAGGATACGTCCTCGTATCTTATTCCTCGTATTATAAATAGATATATTTTAAACTTTATCCTTTTAAGATAACGTTAATAAGTTTATCGACCTTCTTAAAAAAGAAAACGATAAATATATTTATAATATTATAATTATTAGTAAGAATAAATATTAAGATAAATATATTTTTCTTAAGTTTTATTATTTTATTTATTATTGTTTATAACGGTATTATATTAATAGTTTTAACTTTATTTATAATTAATTAAATATTAAATATATAGTTTCTGGTAATCTTTAATTTTCCTAAAAAGCTTAAATTTAAATTTATTTTATTTACCGCGTTTTTTATTTGTTTAAAGTACTTTAAGATTATATCGAACTTAAAATTTAAAATTATAAACTTAATATCGGCTTATAACTATAAAAGGACAAATATGCTTATATTTTTATCGGAGATTATATACGTAATATATTTTTTCTGTTATCCTTATAACTTCTTATTATCTTTTAGGTTTATAATTATACTTATTAATTTATTAAAGTTAATTTAAGCGTTAATACTTAAAAACGTCGGAGTATTATTACTTAATAATATAGTTTCATTATTTATTAACTTCGTTATTTTATCCGGCTTTTTTATAGACTTTATTAAAGTTAATTGGATTTATTATTTTTACTGATTAATTTATTTAATAACGTCCTTTACGTATATACTTAATTACTTATCTCCTAGGTTTATAACGTTAATCGTTATAATTTTATTCTATCCTTTTAATACTTTTATAAATTAAAAAAGATAATTACCGGTCTTCTTTACGACGTTTAATAATATAATATTAAGTTTACCTTATCCTTAGAAAATATATATACCTTTTTAGGTAATAAAATACCGTTATTAATTAATTTATATTATAGTTACATTATTAAGGTTTACTTAAGTCTTCTTAATATCGTTTTATCAATTAAATAACTATAGTTACCTTAATATAATAAAAGACTATTTATTTTTATTAAGTATATTTCGTATTTATACTAAGGTATAATTAATAATTTTAATAATTAAAATATTATTAAAATCTATATTATTATTTAATTATATAAAGGGATCGGCGACGTTAAACGTTAAATATAAGTATTCGTTATTTATCTTTATCTTTTTAATAATGGGGTCGATTAAGTTATTTAATATAAGTAAATTTATATCGTTATCCTTAATAATATTAATATACTTTAATCCTTTCTTAAATATAATTATTTATTCTAATTTATCAATTCCGTAACTTAATAAATAAAAGAAGGTATCGTTAATTATTCTGAATCTTTTATTTATTAAATAAAGTAAAAATATAAAAGATTAAAGGATATTAAGGGAATAAATATAAAAAATACTTATAAATAAAGCAATAATAAGAAATTATTATATATAGTAAATAATATAACCTTTTATTATTATTAGAATATAATAAAATAATTTTATATCTGGTTATTACCCCGTATACCGTTATTAAGATATAATAATAAAACCTAAAAAATTAAGCAATAAATATATATAAGTAATAATAATTTTATTCTTATATTAATTTAATTTTAACGTAATATTTTACGCCTTTTAAGGATAAAAGTATTATTATTATTATTTTTAAAAAGTAACAATAAACTAAATATATATCCTAAGATCCGTATTATATATAATAAATTTATAAACGCGGGTAAAATAAGTACTTACGGAATTAATATATTTACGGGAAGTTTAATCGTAATTATTTATTTACGCGGACGGTTAAATCCTTATTTAATAAGGATAATTATTAACGATAACATATTAATAACGTTTTTTTTAAGACGCCCGGGATAACGTATTGGGATATCCGATAATATTTATTTTAATTATAATAAATAGATAATTAATAAAGTAAATATTATTTTCTTAAACTCCTTACGTAATTTATATTCTTAAATAAGCTCTTATATATTATTTAAGTTTTTAATATTATATTATAAATCGTTTTTTAAGTTTTAATTTTTTTAACGGATAAAATACTCCGTTATAAATTTACGTCCTCGTTTAAAGGTTTTTTTATCCAATAATTTATTTACTTTATATAAACGTACTTACGGTATATCTCCTTTAATAAAGATAAAAGGAGACTTATCCGGTATAAACCGGTAATATAAATCGGAATTAAATTTAAGAATAAACTTAAGTTAAGCGATAATAAATATTAAGTATAAGTTTTAATATATTAAAATATTAAGACGATAAGTTAAATTATTAATATATTCTATAACTTAAAACGGGCTTACGTATTATTAAGATAACTTTTTCTTAATTAACGTTATAAAAAGGATATTATATCCTTTATATAAACGTAATAATATATAATTATTAATATTTATATATTTTAATATATATTTTTTATTATAGTAATATTTTTGCGTTATTTATATAAAGGATATAATATCGGACGCTTTAATACGTATACCTAAAAACTTTAATTACGGGTATAATATAATAAGGTTTAAAGGACGTTTAATAGAAAATCTATATATTACTTTATTTAATATAAAAGATAACGGTATTAAAGTAATATTATTTAAGAATAATTATATTTAAAATAATACCGTCGGTTATAACTTTAAGTTATCCAGAATATAAATATAGTATTTAAGAGTAATTTTATTAATTTTATTAATAATTTTACTTCGGCCATCCGTTTAAGGGTAATAAGTTAATAAATATAGTAAATTAATATTTAATCGTTTAAAAATAACTATTTATAGATTAAAGATAAACTTACGGTTTTTATCTGAAATAATCGTAAATAATAAACCTTAATTAATGATAATAAAATGATTTAATAAGATATATACTTAATCGGACGTTTTTTATGTTTTCTTGCCCGTTATAAGGGTAATTCTTTAATTAAATTTATCTATATAGAATATAATAATATTAAAACCTTTAAAAAATAATAAGAAAATAAAGATAAAATCAAGTATAATAATATAAAAGGGTATTAAAGGGGTTTAAATCGGTTATAGCGACCTATATAAACGGTAACGATATATTTAATAAATAAAATATTAAGGATAATATCGGAGATATTCCTGAAGAAAATATCTTAAACGTTATACGTATTATAAATATATAATAATATGAAAATATTATTTATATCCGGGATATCCTTTATTATATATAACGTTGAAAACGTTTTTTATAATAGAACGCGGTATATATAAATAATAATAATCTATATTATCGATATAATAAATAAAATTATTAAAGATATTTATATATTAATCGTTATTAACGTTTAATTTAAACTTAAAATAAAATCCGAAATATAAGTTTAATTTATAAAGTAATAAATCTTTACTATAAATAAACGGTAAAGATATCCTATTATTTATATTTCTTATATTATTTATTTTAAGGATATTTATAATCCGAATCTATATAGGATTTTCTTTATATTTATCCTTAATATAATAATAAAGATTATCGCTTATTTATATAGATAAGATAATATATATTAAGCAATCCAGTTTAAAGTAATTATCTTTAAAAATTATATCTTTATTTAAATTTATAAAACGGGATAAAACGTCCGGAATAATATATTCCTTTTTAGGCTTATATCATACGTTTAAATTAAAGAAACGAAGGAATTAAAATACCCTTATTAAACGGATATTTATACGTTTAATAGAGGTAATAAATGTAATTAAGGTTTATTTTATAATATCCAGTATTATTAAATGGTTTATTTGGATTATTACTGGGTATTTAAACGAATTAATTAAATAACGGATCTTTTTAATAACTTATATAAAGCCAATAATTTTGAGTTCCGTTAACTAATAATTCTTTTTTATGTTAATAAATAATCGGGATAAAAATAAAATTAATTTAATTATCATTTTTAATAATTATAACTTAATTAACTTAAATTATAATATTTCTTTATTCTTAACGTAAAATACTATAACGTTAAAACCGAATTCTTTAAACGTATTAAAATCGATTTATAAAGTATAATCTATATTAAAATATACGAATATAATTGGGCTAAATAAGGTTTCTTAAAGTAAATTAAAACTCATTTATTCTTATATAGAGGGTTTATTTAATTTCATAATTAATACGTATCGTTTACGTACCGTTCCGGTTGGTACGGAGCGTAATAACGATATTTTTAACTTTTATAAAAATTCCGTTAATTGGGTATATATAAATACGGATGAACGTAAGTAATTTATAAGGTTTAAGTAATATTCGAACTATCTTAACGTTATTAAATATTATAGATAGTTAATTGCTTTAAGCTTATCCTTAAAGGTTAATAATCCGAATAAATTTATTTAATAATTAAGTAATTTAATATCCGGATACGTTAAATACGTTTTTAGCGGGGCGAGGGATACATTCTATTAAATAAGTATTAAAAAAAGACGATATAAATTACTTAAGTATTATTTAAAGGTATCCGTATTAATAATAATATCGTTAATATATATTTACGTAATATTACGGATAAAATATAGGATCCTATTAATTTATCGTTAAATATAAGCTATAGAATTTATATAATTTATAATAAATATTATAAATATTTCTTATCCGTAATATATATTAACTATTAATAAATAATAAATATTAAAATACGATCTTTATTAATAAAAAAATAAAACGGCATTTATTAAGGAAATACGCTTCTTCTTAAATAACTTAATAATAACCTTATCCTATATAAGGATAAAATATACGTTTAAGACGAGTAAATTATTAAGACCTTATATATCGATAATTATTCATTTTTTATAAATATTATTATCCAGTATTTTTTAAATAATGAATATAAGAAACGAGAATAATATTAATTAGGATATAAAGATTAAACGTCTTTTATATTAAAGCTTATTAAAAATATTATTAATTATATTATACTCTTTAATTTTTAATAAATAAACCTTTCTTTACGTTAAGGATTTATTTATACGTAATTATTAATCATCCCTTAATTATAACTTTATTTATTTGTACTTTGGGACGTTTATAAAACCTAAATCTTCTTAGAGGGATAAAAACTTATTAATAAGATCGTTTAATTAACGTTATTTATTAAGTATATTATATATATAAACGCTATTTAATAAGACGGTTTTAATAAATATATCGGGTATAAAAATATCCGAATCGATATTATCGTTTATATATATTATTATATTAATAATCTTTATATTTTTAATATAAAAATAATTTTTATAGCTTAATTCTTATATAAATTTTAAACGTTTACGTTTATTTACGTAAATAATACGATCCGTATTATTTTTAATTATAATTCTTATTATTTAAATATTAATAAAATAAGTAAATATAATAAGTAAACGTTATAGCTTTAATTTAAATAAAAAGTCTTTATCCTATAATAAATTTATTATATAGACGGAAATTATAACTTTAAAATAAGGTTATATAACGGATATTTAATTAATATAAATAACGCGTTTAATAAATTCGTTACGTTATTTATATTCAATATTTATTATAATATTATAATTTCTTATAAATATTTTATAATTTACGATACGTATATTGATTTTCTTAAGATTAATAATATCGTTTACTATAAATATATAAGTACGTAAGTTATTTATAATATTAAGTTTACGTTTAAAATAAATTAAAGTTAAAATATTATCCTTCTTATAATTAAAAATAAAGATTTAAATAAGGATATATTTATCCGTTTAATATCGATTTAAACTTACGCCGCGGATACGGAGTATAAACGTTATCTTTAATATTTTAACGTTTAAAAAATTAAAAATTAATTAAACTTTATTTATAAATATAATACTATAACCGGTATTAAGATATATATCCGTAATAATTTAATCGTTATCCGGTAATAACTTAATAATAATATAAGCGTAATTCTAAGGCTTAAAATTAAATTTAATATTTAAATTAATATTCAATATTATCGATTTAATTACGTTAATATCCGCTATATAATAAGGACGTTTTACTTATTAAAACGTTATTCTTTTATTAAAATACCGTCCGCGGATATAATTATATAATTTATTTTTAAAAATAAATACCTTTTTATATTTATAATATATTATTTCTATATTAATAAAGCTAATAAAACCTTTAATATTATTATTATTTTATTTATTAAAAGATACGTCTTATTATCCGAACGAAACGTTACGTTTATTATCCGCGTATCCCGTATTTTTATACTATTATTTATTAAAATGTAAGTTATCTTTATAGTATAAATACGCTAAGTTCTTATCTTACGGATCCTATAAGTAATCTGATTTTTTATTTTTATTAAGAAAGCCTTAATATATAGCTTAAGGTTTAAACGTATTATTAAATTTATTATACTTATAATTATTAAATCTTCCTCGTTTTTATCCGTTTTAATTTATATTTAAATATATTTATCCGCGTCCTTAATATTAAGAATTCATTAAAACGGATATATTTAATAATACGGTAATTATTAACGGTTAACGAAGAGCGGGTAATACTTTTAATTGCTAATTTTATTATTATTAATAAGGATAATACTATTATTATTATCCGTAAGTATTAAGACTATTTATATAAAAATAAAATAAAATCTATTATTTAAATAAAGAATTTTAAAACGGCGGATTATTATTATAGGCTTATAATTACCCGTACGTCTTAAAAAATTTTAACTAATTAAAATTTAATTAAAGGAATTAAGATTTATATTTATTACGTTAATTTTATTAAGGTTATTATTTTATCCGAAAGGATATATTAAATTATATATCCTTCTTTAACTTAAAAACCTAAATAAAGGACGCGATTATAATTATTAATTGGGGTAATTAATAAAAACTTATAAGTCGGATACGATTCCTTAATATATAAAAGTCAATTAATTTTCAATATTATCGATATTCATTAATTTAATATATCGGATAACGGCTTATATATATATAGTAAATTTACGTTTATTCCGTACGTCTTAAATAATATACTTTTCGGACATTAAGTACTATAAAGTAATACCGGTCGTTTCCTTAAACCGGGATATAAAAGTCCGGTATTATTAATTAACTTTATTATTAAAATGTAACCCGATACGTTTAAGTTTAGATAACTCTACGGTATATTAAGTTAATACCGATCTATTTAAGGTAATATTAATATTAATATAGATAATTATTAATCCTTTAATTAATACGAGATCATGGATACGTTCCGTAAATAGGACGATACTTCGGTAATATATATCTTTATTAACGGTAACGATTTCTCCGTCCCCGTATGATTTATTTAAGTATAAATTAAAGAATCTTAGTTTTAAAGTATATTATTTATCGTTATTATTATCCGGAGTAAATAATTTAAGCGGATTAGGCTTATTAGGTTATCCGCGTTAATTTAAAGGTCTTAATTGCCCTTATCCTTATTATTGGATACCGGCAATAATACGGATAATAATATAATTAATTATAAACTATATTTATTCTTCTATAAGTAAAATAATATTTATTATTAATGTATTTCTTAGATTTTATAATAATTATACGTAAATAACCTTAAATACGGAAATACTAAATATTAAAGTAATACCATTAAAGCCTATACCGGACGTACCGGATAATATTACTGAAGGAGTAATTAAGCCGGATGGCTTTATTAAGGGTAATATTAATAAAGTATAATTTAAAGTATTTTTAACGGACGGCGGGTTAAAATAAAGGTAATAATATTAAGTAATCCTTTAATTAAAATCATAAACTATTCTTCAGAACATTAATCTATTTAAAGGTTATACCGATGGATATATTATTACTTTAGATTCTCTTCGATTACGTTTCGTAAGCTTTATTAATAAGATAGATATTATTATAACGGACATAAGACGTAATAATTAATATATAATATATCCGATACGTTACTCGAGATATTTAAGGATATATTATTTTATAAAAGTATAATTTATTTATCCGAAATTAAATAGTTAAAACGTAAAAATAAAGGTCTTAATATTAAAATATAAACCGGATAATATTTAAGTTAATAAATAAATAAAGATACTATCGATTTATATTAAATAACTACGTAAATATAGTAAAAAATAAAGGATAAAGAATTCTTATTAAGTAAAAAACGTTTAAAAAGTAAACGATATTTTTTATAAATAATAAAATAGCCGTTTTAGTTACTTTATCTATTTAAAATAAAAAAAAGAACCAGAAAAACGTTCCGGTTATCTCCGAAATATAATTATTACCTTAAAATAATAGATTAATACTCCATTCTTATTCGTAAATCAATAATAAAGTATTTAACGATAAAAAATATAGAATAAATTATCGGGGATAATATATATTATATTAAGAATAAACTATTTAAGCCGTTATCGTTTATAAGATATTATCCTCTTAATATTTTACTCTTTAATAATTATCCTTTTATCTTTTTTATTATAAAGGTATTTATCCTGAATAAATCGTTTAATAAATATTTAAGGATATTATCTAAGGCGTTACTTAAAGTATTTATACTTAATATACGGTATCTTAAGTAGACTAATAGATTAAAATAATAGTTAATAATATTATCTGCCAGCTATTGTTATTATTTATAATAGACGTAATATATATATAGGTAATAAGTATATTCTATTTAATTGATAAGTCTTTACTAGGGATACTATATATAAATATAAGACAATATCCTATCCCTATTATCCTATTCCTAATGTCCTACTATCCCTAGTGTCCTATGCTTATAAGTGTATATGCCTGTCCGTCACATTTTTTAATAAATAAAATAAAACAAGCCAATTAAAGGTACCAAAAATTTTAAATTAAAGCTAATTTAAAGATATTAAATAATATTATAACAATAACGTTATTATTATGAAAAACTTTTTTAATTTAAAGTAAATTATAAATTAAATTAAAAAAAAGGTAAAAAGGGTAAAACCAATAAATGATTTAAATAACTTATTAGGACGAATTAAACATTTTTTATTTATATTAATTTAAAACTTATAGAAATAAAGTTTTCCGAAGATAATTTAATAAATTTTAAATCGACTATTAATATATAACTTATCCACTAAATATCTAAAGCCGTATTTATTATTAAGTAAACAATTTCTATAATTAAAAAAATTATATTATGTTTAAAATTATTAACCGTTTTTCATTTTATAAATATTATATTTAAAAATAAATTATATAAAAATGACGTAAACTCAGCATTGATAAAAAAATAATCTATAATTTTTTTATTAATAAAAACTTAATAAGTTCGATTTTTTTTATTTATAAGATATAAAATATAATAAGTATTTCATTTATGAATTATTCATTTATTAAGTTTATTAGTTTTAATTTTAATACTTCTTTTATTTTGAATATATTTATAATTAAGGTAATTAATTTTGTATTTACTTTTTAATATCAGTCTTTTTTTATAAATAAGTTATTTTAATATAGTTTACTTAATTATAATAATAATATAATGCGAAATAACGTTTAATATTATATGTAATATTAATATTACGTTTTAAAATTAGAATTCTTATTGTCAGAGTGCAAGACCGGTCCAAATGAATAAGTGGAAAGAATAATATTATTAAGATTAAAGAATATTAAGGTATAGAAAAAGAAGAAAGGCGAGGGCCTTTATTCGCTTTATACTTTAAATGTATAATACCTATAATAACGTAATTAATTTTATATATAATATAAAGTAACGTAATAATAACCGTATTATAATTAATATATTATAAATAGCGCTATAAGTATATTAATTAAGTAAAACTTTATAAGCCGGATAGCTATGAAAGCCGCGGAGCTATAAAGAGCTTAGTAATTTAGGTTGAAATTAATTTTTAATTTTTAATTTTAATATTATCCCCCTTTTTAAAAAAGGCTCGCCCTTAAGTTAAGAAAAAAAAAAGGAAAAAGAAAAAAGGAAAAAAGAAAAATTTAAACTAAAAACACTATTTTAAACACTACGATCCACTCATCCAAGACCTATCCGAAGCAGACGAGCTCAAGAAGGACAACAAGGAGACTGTTAAAAGGCAGAACTCAATAGAAATCGTCATGGGAAGTCTAACAGTCATAGACGAGATTCTATTGAGCTGGGGCAAGCAGACGAGGTCAAGAAGGAGAACGAGACATTGCGCCTCGAAATAGAAGGTCATCAACGGCTTTAACGGTGAAGCGCAGACCTACGGCTGAAGAACGAGGCGCTCCAAGCATATCTTGACGCTTGAAACAAACGCAATGATAACTATAAAGAACAAGACGTCAGCGATCGGTTGGACACGACCCGAGGCTCTACTAGAGAAGTCATAAAAGGCCATATCATACCAATCGCGAATCATGAAAGGCATCGGGAGTTACCAGGAAACCCTGGTCTATGAATTCACAATGGCTTTGAAGAGGATTAAAGCAAGCTCTCGCTTAGCCCAAAATACATATGATTAGTCATCGGTCACTCAATTACTTGAGTTAGCAACCAAGGGAATCGCCGCACCTTCGACGGAGTCCAGGGCTCAGTGCAGCCTTCGCCTAAATGGTCAGCCAGCTTTAACTGTTCAGTACTGCCAGGTATCCCAAAAGAGCACAAGTATGACTTCGATAGCTAAGTCCGGATCGAGCCATTCACGCCCAGCAAGACGCTTTTCTCTGGAATTGGATGGTCATTCCAGTATAAGGATGTAGCGAGTCATCTCCGGATCACTTTCGTCTAAAGCTCTCTATAACGGCAGCACGATGAGCAAGCGACTCGGTCCATGGAATCCGATGAAGAGGGTCATCGTTTTCGTGACTGCCCGAAGTCATGCAAAATCCCGTATCCGTTCGATGGGCGAGAGAGGGATCTAGTGCCCGCGAGGGTCTTCGTGACTGCCCTAAGTCTCGCAAAGTCCACGGCGGCGGTACATGAGCCTGATCTTGCAGCTGAATGGAGACCTACCCGAACGATTTGAAGGACGTGAGAGACGATTGATCCGGACTCGATCACCCGAGCCGACACGCATTTTTGCATGGGCTCTTGGCGCACATAGCAACAGAGAGCAGGAGTCCCTGGTCCTATCCCGTCCTTCCAGCCGAAAACTCTTGAGGACCACTCGCGAACATGAGTCACTTATGAAAGACTAATGATCTGCTCATTTGGACATTTTTCCGAAACCCGATCATCATATCAAGGCCTCAGCTGCTATATAAGCATCTGTTGATTGCCTTTTTGACTGCGTGCGTGATCCCGGAGGGGGAGGGGGGGCGGGGGCGGGCATTCTCGGATGGTGGACTTTCATAATCAAGGGCTGTCCTTACCACGTTATGCGAGAGGGTCTGGGCTCTACAAATCATTGGTTAAGGGCGAGAAAGGCATAGCGGCTCACGCAACAGTAAATATAATTATAAAGGATAAGGATCAGAGATGGCATCAGATATCTACTTTAGAACGCAGGCTTGGAGATCAAGATAAGGAGAGCCAGCCAAGGATGCATATATTGAACCAGCAGCCAATTGCACGAACATAGCACCAAGGATCTTATCGATCGACTTTCCTGTGTGGCGGCCAAAATCTCGCTGCGGCGATGCACTAAGGCGGGGTCAGATAGGAATTAACCTGATTTGGGTTGTTTGTTGATCAAAAGCGTAAGTGTTGTTCCAATCTTCGATTCTTCGTTCATTTGAAAGCGGAATCATTTGGAATCAGCGACCTCTGACACTCACCTCACGGCACTCATCACACTCATTGTCTAATACCACGACACGTAACGGTCACAATATTCATTTGACACTTGGCACATAATATGATCGCGTCATAAGTCAGCGCTGAACTATAGATCATCAACATCATGGCATCAAGCTCGACAGAACACCCAGTCCAGGCATCAGGAAAGATGCTAAAAAACACCAGCGAAAAGAGCATAGTTGCGAACATCGAGGAGAATACTGGCGAAGAAAAGAACGAGCAGAATATTGTTAAGGGGAATACCGTCAAGGAGAAGACCTTCGAGGGTAAAAACACCGAAGAGAAAGTTATCGAAGAGAATACTAGCGAAGAAAAGAACGAACAGAATACTATCAAGGGGAATACCGTGGAGGAAAAGACCGTCGAGGGTGAGAACACCAACGATACATCGGCTGCCCCAACTGAGTCACTATCGACACGCCCGGTCACTCCAACCAAGGCATTATCCACGCGCGCATCAGCCATTCCAACAAAGGCAGACACGTCCTCGTTTGTATATACGACGCTGCTACCCAATCCACACACGTCGGCCAGACTACAGAAGCTACGCCATCTCGCGAACCAAACCACAGAAGCGTCTTCGGCCACATACACGACGGTACTACCCAATCCATACACGCTGGCCACAAACCAGAAGCTGAACGGCCCGCCGACTAAAACAACGAAAAAGGCCGAGTCCAAGGAATGAAGTACGCGTTCATTGATTGCTGCAATGTATTCAATTTGCCAACTCTTACTCCGGTTTTCTTCAACAGAAGATCTTTTTCAACACTACCTTGTCTCATTCAACACACCACTCTCAGACAAAATACCTTCATTGCCTGCACCGAGTCCCGAACTCAAACAAGCATCCTTACGATCTCTTTCCCGGAGAACATTCCACACAAGCGGCTCTTCTTGCTAGCAATGGTAGCTACTCCGGCTTTCAAGAAATTTCCAGTGAAGAAGACTTTGCAAATGGAGGGGTCGATAATGTCGATGATCTTCAGCCGTTGCTGCCAGACTAGGAGAGCCTCAGCATGATGGATACGTATGTATGAACGCACAATGTCAGCCACCAGCGTAAAGTGTTCTTTCTCTTCTTTATGCATCTTATATGTACTTCATCACATAGATCACTCAATCCATGACATTCATCCACTTATGAATCTAACACACAATGATCTGTCTGAGTAAGGGTAAAGAAAAGGCTTGCATTAACGCGAATCTGTCGGCCCTGCATACGCAGGTCACGGGTAACGTAGCCGTAGCCGGGGTCTGCACTGGCCAGTCAGGGCCTGGGACGGCACCCTCAGACGATCCTCCCCTTCACGACGGTGAGCTCCTGCGAGCCATCCATGACACCATACCCGGCTTCGGACCTGGGCATCACCTATAGAGACCACCGAGAAGATAGCTGACAGCTCCAGCAAGAGTCGTTGTAGCCCAAGCAATGGCCCTGCTGACAGGACATCGAACAAACATTTGAGAAAAAAACCGCGTTTGCAGCGGGGAAACCCGGGACCAACCCGGGAAGTCGTCGTGACTTTGACGTTTTGAGTGAGCTGAATTGAGTCGATTGCCGTAGCGTCCGCGCATCGGCCGGGTCGGACTCGAATCGTACACGTAAGGTACTTGCTGAGCTGAGGCCCAAAACGTGGATGCTCCCTCCTCATGAATCCACCACCCTCGGTGCGACACCCTCATCCATGGCTACCAATATCGACGTCGTCCGCAGACCCACAGTCTCATGCTCTCTTGGCGATCTCCGTAGCTGGCCCGTCTGATGGTCCTTGGATTTGGTGATGAGGCAACAGACAAGTAAGAGGTCGGTAAGAGGAACACGGCATCCACTTGACCAAGGATGCTCTTGCTGTGCCTTTGTAGCAGGCCCATCCACTCGCGTCCGACTGAAGAAATGAAGTGCCCTTATGTTGCGGGCAATGCGTGCACCTCCTGCACGACTTTTGGAGAATCTTGAACGACCGGCCCAGCTGCGGTGTCGTCTTGAACACTCTTCCTTTGAACCACCGGTTTGCTTACCCTGTTGAATTGGGAAGGTGAAGATCGAATTGGACTGGAGTGTTAAAGTGTTGCATGCTCTCTCGCCCCCGCTTGCTTGACTTGTTGACTGGCTGATCTGCGATGTCGATATTGACTTCTTCTCTCACTCGCACTGCTCTGAGCGCCTTGGTCACTGTCTTTGCACCTCACGCATGAGCTCCGTTTCGGCTGCGGTGCCGAGGTTGCGACAGGGTTATCTTGGTGGAAGCACGACTGCATGCGAGGCTCACAACCAAGCCCGCGATACAGAAGGATAGCTTTCATTATTCTCAGGGAACTACCTGTGGGACCGGGGATAGACATTTGAGGTAGGTATTGAACTGAATGAAAGCTATGAGGATGTCTAACCGCCCGTCACCGCGAAAAGAGTACCTGCAAATCCGAGTCCGAGAGCAGCGTCCGGGATATCCTCCGCCAGCGCTGCGGTCGCTACGGCGGCCAAGCAGCCGCTCGTCGAGTTACGCACGAGGTACTCGAGCGATCCGATCGCGATACGCAGCACCACCACCATGCCAACGCCTCCACCTCCACGGCCGCATGCCCATACCCTTCTTCGTCTTCTCCACCCTTGCCCCTCGCTACCAACGCTCGAGGTCGCAGACGAGTCCGTCGACAAGTCATCAACAAGGCCAGTCATTAACAAGGCCGTGCGGGGGACGCACGTAAGTGAGCGTGCTTCAGGAGCGCTCAATTCTTTAGTCAACGGGTGAGTGAGCCTACTTAACAACGACGCCTGCTGGGGCTGAGGTACGCACGGATATTATAGACCCCTGTATCGCTTATACCCGCACTAGGGTCAGTCCCTAACATCATGATAGCTATCCTTTTGCATCGTCGGGTTGTTTGTGAGCCTCGTACGTAGCGGTGCTTGACCCAAAACAGCACTGCCGTTCTCGTCCGGGTTGCTCTTCAATTCTCCCGTCACGAGGATTCCTGACCAGTTGGGGTTCGTCTTCTCGTTGGTATCCGCGTTCTTACTCTGCCCGTTCCCCGCTGTAAAGCCAACATCCATCTTCCGTTGGATGGGGGATTCATCCACGTGGGTGCGAGGCCCTTGGTAGAACTGCCGGGACACGGTCGCACGTGTGCTGTGTTCGCGGGCCCAGTTTCCGAGACGGTCCATGAAGTGCTGCAGCCATTCGAGCAGGTCTTTCTCTTTGGCCGCTGGAGGCCACTCGGACCAGCCAGAGTCTTCGTTGTATTTGTCCTCCTCTTAACAGAGACGGAAGATCGTCTCTACCAGCTCCTCGCGTGGTTCAAAGACAGCATCGAAAAAGTCCGGGGCTCCGATCCGGAGAGTAGGAGACAGTTCCTCCTTCAGCGCATCATTGACCCGTTGCCTGTGTTCTGACGTAGCTTTGTCGTTAGAGGACGAGAGCTGATGGCCTCCAGCTCCTCCGACGACAACTCAGCCATCTTATTTGTGTCGCGCTGTCTGTCATGAAGGGTAATGAAGAGTAACAAATGTGCGACGCAACAAAGTTGAGATGGAATCCCGCGCGTCGCGGATATACGGATATACGGATATACGCTGTTCCGTGCCGGCTTGGCGCCGTTACCCTGCCTCCCTGCCAACACACACAAGCGACTAGTGCAAAAGTTCCGCGATGTTGACGAGCTCGATCCGTCTCACGTGGGCAAAGGCAAAGGACTCTTGGAGATTTCATACGGATGCCGAGCCTATGCAGAAGCTCGGAAGACAGCTCGGGCGAAGAACGAGTCTTCAATTGTTAGGTTACAGAATCAGTTCAAGCTGGGCTAGTGTTCTCTCGACTTGATATCTTGCACGCGATTGAATTGTTCTGAATAGTCGATCCTGATCCTTGCCGCCCCGCGCCTCGCTCTCCATCTCATTTTTCAGCCAGTTCCGTCGCGACAGCCAGTCCATTGTTTGTGGCTGCTTGACTTTGCCCGTCAGTCCGCCCTCTTCCTCTTGCGGGGCGATGGCGACTCTCCAAAAGGTCCTGTAAATCCACTGTTACGCAATTGCTGAAGCTGACGTGTAATCTGGTCCTTGCGCTTGCCGAGACCCCAGTCAAGGATGTTGTTGAGGTCGTGATGAATGTCTGTCATCTTCGATGCTTCGTCAAGTGGGTAGGTGCGGATAAGGTGCATCTGCCAATGCAGTATGTTGCCCGGCCGCACCAAGGCCCAATTGAGAAACAGCTTGGCTTGATCGGGGACGATGGCGAAGGAGAACGCGAAGGACTTCTTATCTACCACAGGCGCCGTGGCTGACGTCGTGGCCGACGAGGTTGATGGGGTGGCCAACGACTTTGATGGGGTGGCCGACGACATTGATGGGGTGGCCGACGCCTTTGATGGGGTGGCCGACGCCTTTGATGGGGTGGCCGACGACTTTGATGGGGTGGCCGACGACTTTGATGGGGTGGCCGACGACTTTGATGGGGTGGCACCCGGCTGTGAAGGGGGTTGTGGTGTGGACTGCTGATCGCCTGGTGGTGCGGACTGCTGATCGCCTGGTGTTGCGGACTGCTGATCGCCTGGTGGTGCATCTCTGGCCTCTACCACCTGGGCGTTGTATTGCCGGCGATTCTTGACCATCGCAGCGCCACCTCGTATACACTGATTCTCAGCCTCACTGATTGGTCTGTCCATAGACTTGAACTCGATAATGCAAAAGGTGTGGTATGAGTCCGGACCTGACAGGCTACATTTCAATTGCTCGAAGACCCTACGTTGGGCCTCGTCGAAAGCATTCTTGTAGATCGAGAATGTTACGTCAGGTCTTGGCTCGGCCACGCGTGGATATTCGCGCACGATTCTGTCCAATAGTTCGTCGCCGGTCGGCGAGATTTGCGGAATCGAGCCCGCCGGAAAATGGGGTTGGATCTCGACGCGGAGAAAGTCCTTGCTGAACTTCTGCTGAATCCAATTTGCTGCATCTGATTTCTCATCATCTGTTAGTTCCCTTTTCGGGACCTGGCGATCGTTATTGAACATGACGCTCCAGAAGACCCATGCAAAGGTCTGCTCAGCTGCATCCTTATACTCCATTAGATTCGAGTAGGCCGCTTCAGCTTGCTGTGGAGTCCAATCGGACCCCCTCTTTGAATCTATAATGCTTCTTGCCTTCCCGATCAAGCTTGCACCCAAGTCTCTCGCCTCTTGTGAATCAATGTGCATGTTGTTCCGACTAAGAACATGGCGCATTTGCCTAGGAGAGTCTGTCTTGCTGGAGTGCGACATGCTGGAGTGCGATACGTCGGACCCTTCAAGAAAGTGCTCTTGCTCTTCCTCCTTCTGCGCCTTCTCTCCCGACTCTGCTTCGGGCTGGCTAGAACTCACCCTTGATCGCTTTGAGTGCGTTTGATTGTTGTTGAGCCCTGCGCTTGGGTCGCTTGCGGCTGCAAATCGGTCAAGTGCGCGGAGATTGCGGAGTGTCAGAGGAACTGAGGCGGTCGAATGGTCGGCAATGGAGATCGAGTGGACCGTAGACTGAGCATAGTCAGCCTAAACTGTTGGAAGAGGACCGGGGAGGCTCAAATACTTACCTCGCAGATCTCTGCAACGGGGGCTTGAGAAGGTGCAGCAGTAAAGATCAAGGCGTCCGCAACGTCATCATCGCCTGCAGGCTGCACTAAGTCAGCGACAGGATGGTCTAAGTGGAGAGTAGGATTGTCAAACAAACTTGACGCGGTGAAGAAGTTGGGAACTCTTTGGCCAGAGGAGTCTGAGATTCAGCTAGTAAACAATCATTTGAATCATTTTCTCGTGTGATGTTTGGTTTTGGAGAAGACATCACGGTGAGATGGAACGCACGTCCGGGTGAACTCCGGCTGAAACGGCACCAACCAATGGTTGTGGAGGGACGGAAACTTTTTGGGGGGCGGTGTGATGGTGAATGAAGAAATTCGAAAAGATTTGAAAGTTGATGGAGTTCATGCAATGCCAAGAAATCGCAGCGCGCGTGATGATTGGATAGTTTAGGTCCTATTCGTAATGATCGGAAGGACAAACCCTCAAGTCGAACACGCTAAACTCAAAAGGGCACCTCTCGCAGACCACAAGTCAAAGCCGCAAATCATTCAAAGATTGCCTGAATTCAAACCCTGACGACGCATACATTGACAAAGCAGGCTTGATAGAATACGGGGAAAAAGCAAACGTCTTGATCGAGTTTAGCGTGTCGGACTTGAGGGTTTGTTCCACATGGGGGGGGGAACCCTTCTATTGGTTGGCATAATGCCATAGTAGTTGTCAAGCAGTACCGCTGCGATCCACGACTTGGGCAACGGCTCTCCCAGTTGCTTGGCTCAAGACTTGGACACGACCTATCCCACCTGCATTCACTGGCACCACCATCACGCCTCACTTCACTCCATCCTCTCACGATGCTGCTGCAGGTACTGTGACTTGAGCTGGATCTCGAGATTGACGAGACGGACCATGTTGGTCAATGTCTTGATATTGTACCTTATGATAGTGGTTAGAGGCCAGTAGCAATAGCTTAGACCCCGAAGCCTGGGCAAGATAAGCTCCAATCCAATAACCAGGACCTCAGCCTCAAAGTAGGCTCGGTAATAGCGTAAATATTAACGTAAGGTAATATCTGCTCCTTTTCGCGGCTTCGATTAAGTATTATAAATATATTCCGAAAGCAAAAAACCTATTATTTTATTATTTTTAAACAAGTTCTGGCCTTTTTCGCCGTACCGAAAAGTGAGATTTATGACATAAAGGGTCTAAAGTAAGGGCTGAAGGGTGAGTAAAGGGTGAGCAAAGGGCTTGCTAAAGGGTAAGTGCTAAAGGGTGAGTAAAGGGTGAGCAAAGGGCTTGCTGAAGGGTGAGTTAAGGGCTTGCTGAAGGGTAGATCTTTCGTTTAGCGTAATCTCAGGGGTAAATCCGAGTCGTATATACTTTCCCTTTTGGGTATAGTCTATTGCTCTTGCTGAAGGGCTTGCTAAGAGGGTGTACTTGCTGAGAGGGTGCAAGTGAAAATATAAGTAAAGGGCCTTGCCCGGCTTTTAGATTCCCCATCCATATCACGGTGTTTTTGGGCCTATTGCGGTGGGGGCATGCGGGCATAATGCGTTACCTCTTGCTGAAGGGCTTGCTGGATTATTAAAAAAAGATCTCTTAAAATAACTTAATTATAGAATAAAACGGTTAATATTTATTAATATTTTAAATATTAAAGTTATAAATATATTATTATAAAATATTTTAATATTATAAAATATATAATTTACGTTAAAGGTTATAATATTTATAAATATATAAAATTAATAATTAAAAGGCTTATAAAAAGTACGCTTAAATACGTTATATATAATAAAGAAAAATATATAATATAAGATTCTAAATATATAATAAAAGCTAAAAAGATTAAACGTAAGGAAACTTAAATAATTATAAAAATCCAACGGTATAATATATATAAAATTAATTTAATAAATTAATTAAAGATAACCTTAAAATATAAGCTTAATGAATTAAATAATAAAGGGTAAATAACGGTAAAAAAGAAAAAGCTTTTTGTAATCTTAACCTTAAGGATTAATTATTTTACGTTTTTAATAATAGCCGGGGAGGTATTAAATTAGAAAACGTTTAACTTTAATAAGAAGTCCGTAACTTAAACTGATATAAAAGAAAGAGTTTTTATAGAAATTAATATATAATATATTAATATTTTTAAAAATAATATAATATAATATCCGTAATAAAGGAATTAAAGCCGTAATATTAATATTTAAGTTTAAAAAAGTTAAGGATATTAATATTATAATAATATAAGAATTATTATATAATTTATATATATATTTATTTATTAATTTTAAAAAAAGGTTTTATTTAATCTTTAAAAAAAAAAAAAATTTAAAATATATTTCTTTATAAATAAGCGGCTTAACGTAAATAATTAGGATATTATTTATTATAATAAAAACCTTTATATACTCTATATTATAAAAAAAGGGGACTTAAAGGGCGATTTTAATATTTATTATATATATAACCCGCCGTTAATTAATAAAGAAAAACCTTTTATAATATTATTATTTAAAAAAGTCTTAATTACTTTAAGCGAATATATATTACTTAAAGATTTTAACTTATATTACTATATATAAAATAAGGAAAAGCGTATAATAAATTATATTAAATTAAATAATTTATTAATAATTATTACTTAAATTAACCTTTTATTATTAATATTATAAGGGATTATTACGTAAAAGAATTATAAATTTAAAACGATAATTAATCTAGCCTTTAATACGGAAAAAGTTATTAGCATAATTATAATATATAGGTTATAAAAGGACTTAAAATATAACTTAAATTATATACCGATATAAATAACTTTGGATTAAACCGTTAATATAATTATATTACCACCGGTAAAGAAAGCGTAAAAAATAATTAAAAAAATAAAAATTTATATAAAAACGGAGGAAATAATAATATAATTCACGGATTTCCCTTAATTAAATAATAAAAACCGGATTAACCTTTTTATAAAGTAAATAATATTAAATAAAATAATCGATAAAACTATCTTAATAATAAAACCCTTTTAAAAAGTTAAAACTTATTAAAATAAAAAGTATATAACTACAATTATAAAGGCGAAAAGGTTAATTAAATAAACTTTTAAATATAAGAATTAAGAAATACTTAATTAATTAAGAATTACTTAAAAAAAAAAAAAGAGGATTATTAAGAAAATTAAATAAATATATTTTTAGTTTACGGTATATAATTCAACGGTTTTACCTTATGGTATTTAAAAATTAACGAAATATAATAAAGAATAAAATAAGAAATCAAAGTTTATCCTTAAATTCCCGTGTTTTAAGAAACCTAATAATATATTAATCAATACCTTTAACGGTAAAATTAAGGCCTTTAAAAAAGTATTTTTCCCCTTTTTATTAAAAGTTAACTTAAATAATATTAATAACGCTATATACTTTAACCCCGTATTAATAGATAAAATAATAATATAAAATATAATAATTAAAACGATTAATAAATTAAAGAAGAATAAAGCCCTAAAACCGAATAAAATTCTTAATAGATTCTTAATAATAATAATCTTATTTTTTAAAAAGGTTTTTACGTACTTTTTTTAAGTATATTTTAATATTAATTATTACTTATATAAATTTAAGGAAATAAAAATAATTATCCTTAAGAAGCTTATTAAGCCGGATTACTTTAAAATAAAATCTTATAAACTTATTATACTCTTATATATATTAAAAAAGGCCTTAAAAACGGTAATAACGAGGATTTTTAATAACTATATAGAGAATTACGGACTTTTCTTTAATTAATAAATAAAAATAAAAAGAAATTAATTAATAAAAATAACCTTTAAAAAACTAATTAATAGCGTATATATGATATAAAATTACGGGAAGAAATATATTATAAGTTTTTTTTCTTTTAATATTATAAATACTTTTAATAAAATAAATTATTAAAGGTTATTATATAATTTAAAGAAAAAAAGGATATTACTTTTTTTAATTAAATAAATGAAAAGGTTTTTAAGTAATTAAACTATATTAATTAATTTAAAATAAAAGATAAGCTTAATAAAGTCCGTTATAACGGGGATTCTTTAAAGATTGCTTATTTCTTTTATATTATTCTTATTCTTTAATGGTTTATTAATTAAAGAACTTATTAAGTTAAAATAAAAGGTTTAAGTTGGAAATTTTATTAATAATATTTACCTTTTAACTTATAATACCTTTATATATATAAACTATTTCAAATTAAAATAAACCTATAAAGTTTATTTTTAATAAGTAAGAATTTATAAGGTTTAATTTACGCCATATAAATATAAACTTATCTATATAATTAAGAGTTTAAGGCTATATAATATAATAATTATAATAAACTTAAGTAAAATTATAATAAAGCTAGATATCAATATTAAAGTCCTTAATCTTTAAATAAATAAAAAGCTTAATTAAAAGGATTATATAAGAAAAGTCTAAAAAAAGATAATTTTATAGGAAAAAGGCCTTATTTATCTTATTATATTAATATAAAGAATTACGTTATAAAAAACCCGGATTATTTATTAAGTTATAGTAAAGTTAATTATAATATATATTACGGCTATTTAATATATACTTAAAAGTATTCCGGGATATAAGAAAAAGCCTATTTAAATATTATAAAAAGTCTAAAATCGGTATTTAAAAATAATTAACGGTATTTATAAAATAACCTTTATCCCGGTATTAAAGTTTAAGGTTTTTATACCGTTAATTAAAATCTTATTAAATTAAATAATCGCTTAAATAAAGCTAAAAAAATATATATACTTA